>JARFIZ010000406.1:1200000-1557655 GCA_036325965.1 Sinopyrophorus schimmeli
CAAAAGAAGTATAACCTCAATAATAAAAATGCTACGTCCATATTTAAATAATTGTACTTTTCACTTTCTTAAACAACTAACTTCAACTGAAGATATTTCGTTAGTTGTGCGCGCGCACCTTCCTGTGCCTCCAAATAGTTCACTCCCAAAGAAGTATAACTTCAAAAATTTTTTTGTGATAATTCTAAAAGTTTCCATATGAATCTATATGAACATATAAAGACATTATTAAAAATAAAAAAAACAATCAAGATCACGGATTTTTAAATGAAATCTACTGAAACAGAGCTTATTAATTCTTCTAATGATAAAAGTGATTTCGAACCGGTTACAAAGAAAAGGGTTAGAAAATTAAAAGATTGCGAAGACAGCGAAGATAATTTTTTTGTTTTTAAGGTTATTGTTATATCTTGTTCTTAATTAAAGAATACTCGTGACTTAAAACATGTGCCTTCTTCAATTTTGAGAACATACTTTTGAATTAATTTTTTTAATATGACACGCTTTGGATTTTTTTAAGATTTTTGGAACGCATCTTCAAATTTAATATGAAATCAATGTCTTTATTTGCTCGTTTTTTTAAATAATCTATCCCTTGAATTTGTATGTGGGCCTTGCCCTTTTTTACGCGGTTTTCAATTGCGCGGTGTTTGAGAAGAACGTATGTACCGCATAAATCGGGGGACGAGTGCATTTACTAAAGTAACATTTAATTTTATGATTGAAAAGAGTGATGGATAAAAACAAAAGTAATAAATACGAGGATGTGCGCATTCGAGCGAAAAGTGGCACATTTCCGAGCGAGGGAGGCAAATGAAGCGCGACGCGGGCGGCGCGCTTCATTTTCCCGAGATCGGAATGTGCCACTTTGAGCTCGAATGTGCACACTCGGTTTTAAGCACGATTCACAATAATTTAGTCCAATAAATTAGATTGTATATCAATTGAATAATTTTAGTCGTTTTCTCTCACTTGCCTACACGTGATTGTCGTATCTTTTTGCTCCTTTCCACTCATTGTTATGGTAAATACATTTTTCGAACATAAAATCGATTTTTACTAAATTTAATTTAATATTTTGACTGGAAATAGCTACGGATAAAGTAGACAAATGAATAAATACGAGGATGTGCGCATTCGAGCGAAAAGTGGCACATTTCCGAGCGAGGGAGCAAATGAAGCGCGACGCGGGCGGCGCGCTTCATTCCGAGATCGGAATGTGCCACTGAGCTCGAATGCACACTCGATTTTAAGCACGATTCACAACGATTTAGGCCAATAAATTAGATGAAAAATCAATTGAATTATTTTAATCGTTCCCTCTCACTCGCATTCACGTAATTGTCGTATATTTTCGCTCCCTTCCACCCATTGGTATGGTAAATACGTTTTTAAACATAAAATCGATTTTGAGCATGATTCACAATAATTAATTGAATTTCTAACTTGAAATGTGCGCGCGCAACTTCCATTGCCTGTTAAAATTTCACTCTCAACGCCCCAAAATAAGTATAACCTCAATAATAAAAATGCTACGTCCATATTTAAATAATTGTACTTTTCACTTTCTTAGACAGCTAACTTCAACTGTCGAATTTTCGTTAGATGTGCGCGCGCAACTTCCTGTGTCTCCAAATATTCCACTCCCAAAGAAGTATAACTTCAAAAAAATTTTTTTGTGATAATTCTAAAAGTTTCCATTAGGGATAATTAAATTTTTTTTACGATCGAAGACAAAAAAATCGAGAGAACCTCCCGAACAATCAGAACTAAGAAAAGCTATCGCCCACCCTATCAGACATTCACCGAATAAAGTTAACTTACCGAAATAATCCTTTCGATTTAAAGGATGTACAATATTGACCCTTCGGTGTTATTTTTAGGGGAGCAATTCCTACAGAACATCTTAATGAACGTTAATGTCCCTCTACGAGCAAACATCACGGACGATTTTCGTTTTTTTATTTTAACACCAAAAATAGGCTAAACTTTTTCAGCGAAAACATTTGATTTTTTTTTTCGGTGCCCAATTTCGATTATTAAGCAAATGCGCCGAATTCGTTTAACTAATTAATTTGTACTTAGGGGAAAAACCCCATACAATTAGTTCCACATCTTAGGGATATTTAATATTTTATTATGGTCACTTTGTGTATTGCGTTACCGGAGCAACGAAGCCCGCCCATTCGAAAATCGTTCCGTGCTTTTAAAGGCTAACGAGCCTAATTTAATTTTTCTAAATGCATAATTACTTTAATAATGCCAACAATTATTCTAATACCCGAACAAGAAAATATCATTAAATGTAAATGGAATTTTGTCATAAAATGGACTCACGTATATAATATTAATAGAAGAAGCGATGTCTCTTGAGATGTCTTTTAATAAAATTAACAATGGGGCTCTTGAAAAGATGGCCGTTTAAGGTCGAACTTTGGGACCGAAACTCGCGTAGCGATTCGAAAAAAAAAAAAAACGAACAGATGCGCAACTTTAATCTCGTAAAAATTATGAAAATAGAAATAAAAAAAGGGGACGATTTTAACTCCCGAAACGACGCTTATTTTTTTTTGCCTTTTTAAAATGGAGGGACGCAATTGCGATCGCTTAAGCTCTTCGGCAGACACTGAAAAGTCATCAAAGGGATTAGCAGCGAACGCTCTTTGGTTTTTTAATATTTAATTTTCCGCATATATTATGTTATTAAATTTTCGAGCTGAAAATTAAGGCGGTAATTGATTATTTCCCGTCGAATTTAAGCGGAATTTGACACGATCGACTTTGAAGTATTAAAATAAAGGGCTCTCTTGGAACGTATTAATTAAAGGCTTTTATTATGTGCAATCCTGAACTGCATTTTGTTACAAAAAAGGCTTTGATGAAAGCTAATTCGTATTCTGTTTTTAAGACGTTTTAGTGAAGTTAATGATTTTTTTGATTTTTGCTCGTTAAGAACGACGGGAGTGGTTTTGTTGATTTTTTAAATTATGTTATCTACAATCAGAAAAATTGCATTTTAAATTTGATGCCGTTTTCGAAATTAATTTTATTAAAAAATATTTAAAAAAAAACGACTGCTGCGTGTACTTATGTACGTCCGTTAGAACTTATACTTCTTTTGCGTGACTAAAATTAAATATAATCACGTTTTTATGTTGCGTTCATATGAACATATTCAATAAATACGAAGATGTGCGCATTTGAGCGAAAAGTGGCCTTTTCCCGAGATCGGAATGTGCCACTTTGAGCTCGAATGTGCACACTCGGTTTTAAGCACGATTCACAACAATTTAGGCCAATAAATGAGATGAAAAATGAATTGAATAATTTTAGTCGTTTCCTCTCACTCGCCTTCACGTGATTGTTGTATCTTTTCGCTCTCTTCCACTCATTGCTATGGTAAATAGGTTTTTCCAACATAAAATTGATATTTACTAAATTAAATTTAATATTTTGATTTTAAAGAGCGAAGGATCGAGTAGACAAATCAATAAATGCGATGATGTGCGCATTCGAGCGAAAAGTGGCTCATTTCCGAGCGAGGGAGGCAAATGAAGCGCGACGCGGAGCGGCGCGCTTCATTTTCCCGAGATCGGAATGTGCCACTTTGAGCTCGAATGTGCACACTCGATTTTAAGCACGATTCACAATAATTTAATCCAATAAATTAGATTGTATATCAATTGAATAATTTTAGTCGTTTTTTCTCACTTGCCTACACGTGATTTTCGTATCTTTTTGTTCCTTTCCACTCATTGTTATGGTAAATACATTTTTCGAACATAAAATCGATTTTTACTAAATTTAATTTAATATTTTGACTGGAACTAGCTACGGATAAAGTAGACAAATCAATAAATACGAGGATGTGCGCATTCGAGCGAAAAGTGGCACATTTCCGAGCGAGGGAGGCAAATGAAGCGCGACGCGGAGCGGCGCGCTTCATTTTCCCGAGATCGGAATGTGCCACTTTGAGCTCGAATGTGCACACTCGGTTTTAAGCATGATTCACAACAATTTAGGTCTTTAAATTAGACAAAAAATGAATTGAATAATTTTAATTTTTATAATACATTCGAACTTCGATAAGTCGAAGTTGAAGGGAAGCTAAAAATAAGTCGAGTTATCAAAAATTCGAGTTATCCATATAAAAATATTAACGTTGAAATAGGCAAGTCCTTGTGAAACAGGTTCGAGTTATCAAAAATTCGGCTTATCGACGTTCGACTTATAGAAGTTCGACTGTATTTCAAACAAACAAGATAAGTTTTTTCTTTTTGCAAAATTACCCCTTTTAAGCCAGTTGGCCGGAAACGCCCCTGCTCATATCACGAGATAAATAAATAGTGTCAATAGTAAAAAAAAAATTGACGAGGGGCGGCAAAATATGTCCGCCCTAGGGCCGTCAAATTCGTAAATCCGTCTCTGTGCGTAGGATGAAGATGTCCTCCATTTGGAAGAGAATAGTTAAAAGGGATAATTTCGTGTGAAAATCGGCGTGTCGTGTCCCAAAATGGGAATTAGTAATTCGGTTAAATAGTTTGCGGCCGAAGAGAGCTCTGGGCAGTCTTGTAACGAATCCTTTAAACAAACAGCACTTTGTTGCGAAGAAAGGACGTCGAAGGGACGCCGTAAGTTGTTGTAAAATCGTACCTGGCGCTGATGCCGGAAGCCTCAAAGCCTCCTTAGAATCTAATTAAATTATTGCTAACGGTTAGGACGTATGCGTAAGGTATTCCATAACATGCCGTTTGTGATGCAAATTTTGAATTACAGTACTATGCTTACTGATCTGATTAACTCCAATCGCTTGTTCGGAAGGGTTAACTTCATTTTGGGTTTTCTATCGCCCACGGAGATTCGCAAATTATTGCTGCGAAACGGGGATGGAAATGATCTGCCGAACCATGAACGCTTACGGATGATGGCGAATTCAAATTGCTATCCATTACGTGCTATAGCTTTCCAAATTTGGATTAATTTCGACTGGTTTTTGTTTTTTATTATTAACCGAACTTGCCTTTTAATCCCTTTTTATATTCCGTTTTATTAGCCTTTCGAGTGTAACTGGTCGGCTTTTTGCGCCCTCGAAAATACCTTTGCCCTTTTTTGGCGAGCGCTCTTTGCTTTTGCTACGGTTTACGTGATTTAATCGTCAAATTTATTTTTAATGAAGCGGGAGAGGGAGCGAAGCCCAAAAATCGTCGAAATTTCGAAAAACAGAAGCTGTTTGGACAAAAGTTTTTTTTATGTTGCATTGAAATCGGAAATATTACAGTTGGTGCTTAACGTTCTTTGGACACTACACTGTTAAAAATTTCTCTTGTAATTTTACAAAACATTTTTACTTGATTTGTTTTGGAAATTTACTAAATATTCCGGGGTAATTTTAGTACAAGACGAAGATCGGTAAAAAAATTCTGATGTTACATTCTTAATTTTATTAGTTCATGTAATTGCTGCTAACGAAATTTTTTTAATTGTGTTGAAAATTAAAAATTGTTTTTAAAGTATTTTTCATTTTTTTCCATTATTTAAATTTTATTAGGTACCTAAAAATGAACGATTTTTTACTTAATAATTTCGATTGTTGAAATAATTAATATTATTATTTGAAAATCATCGAATTACAGTCGAACCTCCATAAGTCGAACTTCGATAAGCCGAATTTTTGATAACTCGAACCTGTTTCACTAGGACTTGCCTATTTCAACGTTAATATTTTTATATCTATAACTCGATTTTTTGATAACTCGAATTATTTTTAGTTTCCCTTAAACTTCGACTTATCGAGGTTCGACTGTATTATATAATAATAATTTCTTTATTAATATCTTCAAAATGATGGAACTGACGCGTATTTTTTATAGTTATGGCTTGTTTGTACCGCGGTTTGTATTTTGTTTCATGGGAATCATGTTCTTCTTGCGTACAAGAACCGAAATTCATATTTTTGAAAAAACTTTTAGCCCAATCAAATAATGACTGTGCTGTCTTTTAACAGTTCCTCCCAAAACATCACATGCACCTTTGCCATGAGGTGCGGCAAAAAATTCCATTCCGTATCAATATTAAATTATATGGAATTATGTTAATTATAAGAAATAGTTATTAAAATGTGTAATATGTAGCTATCTACAGCCAGAGCAGCCAAAATCGGGAGTGCGCTGTACTCACACCGCTTGCCGCTACCTAATATAAAAACGTATATTATTTAAACTAATGCCGGGCAGTGAAATTTTATTTCGGAATATTGAACTTAAATGTATAACGCATATAAGTAAAAAAGAAAAATTCAATAATCGTACGGAGAAGTTGTTAATAAAAAGTATGATGATAAACAAATGAAATTGTTTTCTAATTTTTTTATGAAATTATAAATATTTTACTATAAGCTCTCAAAATTTCGTTAAGTTATCTTCAACAGCTTTTTCACAATTAATTTTTTAATTAAAAGTGCAGAAAATTCTCATTGTAAAAAAAATTGTTAAATTCAAAATTTTCAAAAACTTTTTTAAGGGAGGATTACTAGTAATATCTACTTTTGAAAAATATATTAAAACAAGTATTCCATGATCAAGTAGAAAATAAGGGGTCTACTTGACGTGATATGACTCAACTTCTAATGAAAAAATTTAATTTTTTTGAAATTTTTTATTAGCGCTATCTTCTATATTTAAAAAAAAATTCAATAAATACGAAGATGTGCGCATTCGAGCGAAAAGTGGCACATTTCCGAGCGAGGGATGCAAATGAAGCGCGACGCGGAGCGGCGCGCTTCATTTTCCCGAGATCGGAATGTGCCACTTTGAGCTCGAATGCGCACACTCGGTTTTAAGCATGATTCACAATAATTTAGACCAATAGATTAGGCGAAAAATGAGTTGAATAATTTTCGTCGTTCCGTCTCACTCCGACTGACGAGATTGTGGTGTCTTTTCGCTCCCTTCCACTCATTGCTATGGTAAAAACGTTTTTCCAACGTAACATCAATATTTACTAAATTGAATTTATTATTTTGTTTTGAAAGTATGAAGGATAAAGTAGACAAATTTAATAAATGAAGATGTGCGCATTCGAGCGAAAAGTGGCACATTTCCGAGCGAGGATGCAAATGAAGCGCGACGCGGAGCGGCGCGTTCATTTTCCGAGATCGGAATGTGCCACTTTGAGCTCGAATGCGCACACTCGGTTTTAAGCATGATTCACAATAATTTAGACCAATAGATTAGGCGAAAATGAGTTGAATAATTTTCGTCGTTCCGTCTCACCCGACTGACGAGATTGTGGTGTCTTTTCGCCCCTTCCACTCATTGCTATGGTAAAACGTTTTCCAACGTAACATCAATATTTACTAAATTGAATTTATTATTTTGTTTGAAAGTATGAAGGATAAAGTAGACAAATTTAATAAATACGAAGATGTGCGCATTCGAGCGAAAAGTGGCACATTTCCGAGCGAGGGATGCAAATGAAGCGCGACGCGGGCGGCGCGCTTCATTTCCTGAGATCGGAATGTGCCACTTTGAGCTCGAATGCGCACACTCGGTTTTAAGCATGATTCACAATAATTTAGACCAATAGATTAGGCGAAAATGAGTTGAATAATTTTCGTCGTTCCGTCTCACCGACTGACGAGATTGTGGTGTTTTCGCTCCTTCCACTCATTGCTATGGTAAAAACGTTTTTCCAACGTAACATCAATATTTACTAAATTGAATTTATTATTTTGTTTTGAAAGTATGAAGGATAAAGTAGACAAATTTAATAAATCGAAGATGTCGCATTCGAGCGAAAAGTGGCACATTTCCGAGCGAGGATGCAAATGAAGCGCGACGCGGAGCGGCGCGCTTCATTTTCCGAGATCGGAATGTGCCACTTTGAGCTCGAATGCGCACACTCGGTTTTAAGCATGATTCACAATAATTAATTTACTTTCTTAGATGGCTAACTTTATACTATTAAATTATCGGTAGTTGTGCGCGCGCAGGTTTCCTTGCCCGCTAAAATTTTACTCCCGCGCCTAAAGAAGGATAACTTCAAAAAATTAAAAATATTTCAATAGAAATTAGAAAATTTAAAATAGTAATAACTACTTTCAAAAAATATATTTGAAAAGTAATCCATGGTCAAGTGGAAAATAAAGGGTCCACTTGACGTGATTTGACTTTTAACTCACATTTTATGACGGAGACTTAATTTTAAATAACTTACAATGAACTATATTTTAGTTCTACATTTACTGACCAACTAAGACTTAAAATTATTTTTATAAACTTTACGACGACCTATGTTACAAAATTGTTAAATATCTTTTTTGCGAATAGACTTGTGGATTAAACAACCACAAAAGAAATTCTTAAACTAATGCGTTTTACGAAAAAAAATTATTTTAAACTATCTTACGGAAAAAATTAAAACTTGTCGATTTTTCTTAATTTTATTTGCGACAAACGATTTTACATGAAAATTGTTGCTCAAATGTGCACACATCTTATTATTAAGTTTAACGTAAAGTAAAAACGTCGACATTCGCTCTTAAATTAAATTTTGATTACGGTCCTGTATTTTAGTTACAATGTTTTCAATGGAATGGGGAGAGCTGGCTTAATTTTTTATTTCTAATGGGAGTTAAAAAAGAACAACAATACATAGTTTTAACAATTTTGAAAATGGCGTAACGGTTCAAAAATTCAAAAAGGGGCATTCCCATTACAATATCCAGGGATGGAAAGTTGAGAAAGCTTCCTTACGGATTCGATTGCATAATAGATAGGTTTGCGAAATCTACTTAACATTAGGGGTAAATATATCCGGCAAACAACCAACGCGTAACGTAATGGAAGTTCTTCTCTTAATTCTCTAATTAATTTACTAATTATGTTCTTTGGATTATCTCTTTTTGTTTTGTTTAAGTCATCGACGCCACTTTTAGATAAAAGAACGGATCCGTGCACTTCGAAAACTAACATTTCTAGTTCATTTTTTTAAAGTTGCTTTCCAACTTGACTTTTACAAAATGTAGCAGTGGCGTGCCTTTTGTTTAAATTTGTGCTGACGTTATTTTTAAGTTTTTCTTTTGCTTATTAATTAATAACTTTAACGAGAAGAAGATTTGAAATGAATTTTATTTTTTACAAAGAGCACATAATACACTGCTAAAAATTACTATTGTAATTTTAAAAGACATGCGCAGAAGAAGTTTTTTTGCAATAATAAATCTCGTTTTGAGAACATTACAAAACATTTATTACAATATTATACAGCATATATGGAAAATTTGTTTATTAGTAAACTTTTTAATAATTTTCTTTACTTGTTATGTAATAGTTCTCAGATTGACCGACAGAAGTCAAACCGAAAAGAGTTACAATGAAAATAAAAAAAAATAGATAAACGTTCAGATGCATTTATAACACAAATGCGATATTTGTCTTGTATGAAGTCATGGTGGAAGTAAGTGGCGACTTATATGCAGACGCCATCTAGCGGTAGCGTATTTAACGAGCGCTGGAGGGTTGGCGCGTAGTTTTTAGTTTACTACGGAAGTTCTCACATTACAATTATGAATTTAAAATTATTGAAAAATAAATTTATAACGGACGTTGTAAAAAAATATGATTTGCAATTTGTAATTTAAATTGCAATATTGGTTTGTGATTTTACCAATCATCGTAGATTTTTTTGAAGTAGAAAAAAAAGAATTTAAGCAAATCCAAGCAACGATTTGTATCAATTTGTCGAGAATCTTCCTCTTATTTTTTATCACAAAAACAATACAATAAATCAAATAGCTTAAAAGCTAACTTCAAAATCGTTTCTGGACCATTACTGTTTTCCACTATTTTTTCGAAATTTTATTTTTGCGAAATTTACAATAATTAATTAAAAGAATTTAATCTTCATTTTTTACTCCAAATTTTTTACCGAAGAAAAAACGTAATTTTTAAAGTTCTTAATAAAATTTCAAATCGCCCACAGTTTATGCAAACTTTTATTTTTCTACGATCGGATTTCAAAAGAGTGTGTGTGTTTTTTTAAACGGCAAATTTAAGAAAGTTAAAGGACCAAATATACACCTTCAAAGGGATTATTAAAGGAAATTCGATAAGACGTCGTTAAATTTGTTTTTTTTTCGAAATCGATACCATTTTATACTTTATTAAAATTGATAACTTGTGTTTGCCTCACGTTTAAAAAGAAATGTTGGTTTTTCTTTTAAGTAAACTACGAAACTGAAATTAGGCATGTGGGAAAATGGAAAAATTCAACAGGTTGCCTGTTGCTTTCCGTTTGGAGATGCGTTTTGAAACTATCGATTTTAAATTGTACTATTCTAAACTTCTCCCGCCATTCTCTCTGAACTCTTTGATGGCATTATGTGCTTTTTTCCGGCACATCTTACACCGTTAAAAATATTTGTAAAAAAATAATTGGTAAAATAAAAAAAACAATATTGTAATTTAAATAACAAAAAATAGCTTGAAATTTGCAAATAATATTTTTTTATAACGTCTCTTGAAAATGTATTTCTATAATTTTAATTAAATTTCAATAATAACTGTAGCGCCTCTCTTGTAGCGTTACTTAAACACGCTACCGCTAGATGGCCGCTGGATTTAAGTCGCCACTTACATCAACCACGGCTTTATATAACAGGGTTATCGCATTTTTGCTATAAATTCATCTCCACGTTTATCTATTTTTTTTTGTAATCTTTTCTTCATTGTAAGTACTGTTAATACTGAACAAATTTTTGAAAAATGCTTAGTGTAAAGTAATATTCTCAATCTGTGCTGGGGCAAGTTGTGTAGTAAAATTACCAATTAATTTTTGTAATTTTTCCAGACAAATAAAGTAAAAATCTTTTCTAAAATTGCAATAGAAATTTTTAACAGTGTACTTAAAAAAGCCCATAGATATGGTTATAAAGTCATAAATTCAAAGGAATCAAATAAAAATTTAATTAGCATTGTTTTTGTATGTCAAGAAACAATTCAGTTTTACTTTTACATTTTTTTTAAAAGCTTATCATTTTTTAATCATATCTTGTGACAGAAACGGGAAGAATTTCAAATTTGTAGGTATTAAAGATATTTCAAAAAATAAGGGAGTTGTGAATAATAAAGTGAAACTTTGTTTTTAAAAAAAAATAGATTTTGGGTTTTTTTCTCTGTATAAATCTCAAAATTTTAAATAGTAGGTAGTCTTTTTTTGAAATTCTATCGTATACAAAAAGATGGCCGGCTTGTGAACGTTTAAAAAACAATTTTTTGAATAACCCGTTTATGAATTTTTCAACAGATTTATTTGAGTAAATCTTCATCCTGAAATTTTTTTGTAAAACTGTACTTAGCTCATTCAGAAAATGATATGAATTAATTACAAATTTATTTTAACATTAAATCAGCCCTTTGAACCGGAACTGAACCGAAAACTGAAAAAAAACTATTTTATTGCCGGAACTAAAACCGGAATTGAACCGAAAAAAATTTCGGTTTATTCCCCCTCGAAACGAAAAGAATATATATATTTTTTTAATTGAACGGGAACGAAAAATATTAGATTAAAAAAACAAACTTGTAGATCAAAAATAAGCGTTGAAATTTTTTCCAAAACGACTCTTAATTTATCTAAATTCGCTTCTAAGAGACAAATTTTATTTGTAATTAAAGTCGTAAAACAAAAATACCCAAGATCGACGTTAACGGATTTCGAAATTTAATTTGCGAATGCAAAAATCTCCAACTTTTCTAATTTTTCGCAGTAAAAGAATCGCCGAAGCATCGCTAAAAAATTAAATTCAAATAACAAGCTTTTTGAACTTAGCAAAAGATTCGAATTAAAATAATAATAAATTTCGAAAACGTGTAGTTAAATTAACTACAATAAATTCGATTGGTTCGTTAACGATGTAACCATAGTCACTCGGTTGAAATTGGCGCCCTTATTTAAATTGCGCGAGGAAAACTAATTCGTCCTAACATAATTTAACGAAAGAGCACACTTACAACTAGCGACTCCTTTCAATAATAATCGAACTGTTGATGACGTTTTGCGTAATTAAATCGTAACATTTATTTGGAAAACGTGTCTTTAAAGTTCACTGAATTTGCGATCAAAGGTTGTTCCTTATATGTACAAATTTGGAAAGAAAATTCTTAAAATAGTAACCGATAACGAAATGAAGAGGGTCCGCGTCTGAAGTAACCGGAAAGTTGTAGAAGAAAGGAAATTCTTTCTGCATTCTTCGAATGTCTTCCGATTCGCATTTGAAAACATAAATTGACAATTTGTATAAATATTTACATGTGCGTTTTTGGCGAATGCCTCTTCCGTATTGATTATAGACTAAAAATAAGGTTTAAGAAGCAAATTTAGAAATTTTTCTTAACGATGTTGTTGTTACGAAACTTTGAGAACAATATTTAAAGTGCGTAAACGCTTAATATAGAAATTTGCAAAGATTGCGTTTGCGGAGGTGCATTCCTTGGAAAGAATTTAATAAAATCCTTGTTTTTATTGCTTTACTTCCTAATTAAAGCAGTGCCATAGGATGGCAGGGTCGTAGTCGGAAGGTTTACGTAGGGCAATATACAGTAGGACCTTTATTATACGGGGGTTATGACGGCGGAGGGGAGTTCACGGATAAGCGAAAACTCCGGATAAACGAATCACAATTTTTTTTGACTAAATGTGCTCGGTAAGAAGGTTAATCAAGAAAAAATGTGTAAAAGATGTAATTTTGATTAAAAAACAAACGTTCTAGATTAATTTACAATATGTTTACACAAATCCATATGTAGTAAAATCTCTGTAAGAAGTCCAGCTCTAAAATGGGGTAATATGCTTTAAAACAAATATATCGTAATTTAATTTTTTGATAAATTTCTCTCTAAGGCGACCGCTCTCTAACCCGACTGCTACTTTTCAAAATTACTTAAACTGGTAAAAGTTTTGTATAAATAATTTCTGTAAAAGCGAGCGTACGTTAAAAAAAATGCATTTACCTGTACTATTTATGATTCTAAGCTTGACTGACATTTTAATTCTTTCATTGTTTATAAAGTAAAAAAAACTGCAGGCGTTTTTCGAAATTTGTAATTATACATACTAACAGGTGCATTGTAAATTGATTCCTTATAAGAAAGCTCTAGAATAATAGAACAACTATTAAGCTTTAGAAATTTCTGGAATAGTCAAATCGTTAAATGGTCATGGTGCATTGTTTGGGTGTACATACTTAATAAAGAAATTATTGAAGTTTAAATAATTTTGAAAAGCAGACGTTTGCGTATTTAAGGGTTGCGGACCGATTAGAGAGTGGTCGCCTTAAAGAAAAACTTATAAGAACAATTAAATTACATTATATCTGTGCTGAAGCATATTGCCTAATTTCAAAAAAGGTCTTCTTAAAGATATGGTCGCCACGAAAGATTTTACTGTATAATTTATTAATTATGTATATTGTTTCTGTATATACAGGGTGTCCCAAATTGAGTAGGCTAACACAGGTATTTTTCTTATTAGTGAAGATAGAAGTTTGGTTAAATGGGCAATGTTTTGCAGTTTTAGGTGCAGATTCAGATTCCGTTAAGAAAATTTTAAAATTCCGAATAGTTCCGAAGTAATCGTCAAAAAACTGAAAATCGTTATTTTCTTTAATGTTATATCACTTTGTAATTATAAAATTTACAAAAAAAAGTTTATTATAAAAGTTACTAGGTTTCATAAAATAGATAGAAATGAAGTTAAAATTAAATTCAAAATGGCGGTTTCCAAGATATTGATACCAACTTTCTTATTTTAAATGGACGCTATATTGGATTTTTACATAGTTAAATAGCATTTTTTTTTCTTTTTTCAACCATGTATAACGACTCATATTTAAATAAAAAATTATTAACAATATTAAATTTTTCTGTTTTAAATCAAGTAGCCATGAATTATCAAAGAACAATAAAACAGCATAATACAAGCCAAGGTCATTATATTTATTTTTTGACTGATATTGTAAGTTTTTTGAATAATAATAATTATTACATTATAAATAATTCAAAATGGCAAAGTTTTTAACTGAGCAGTATGATATAATTTGTACCTACATTAAATGTTAGAAAAGCTCCTGCGTTGCTGCACAAAACACACTTTAACAGTTTTCAAAAAAAAAAAAAACAACCGAACGTTAAAACTAATAAGAAAGATACTTATATTAGTCTACTCCATTTGGGACACACTGTATATATAAAGATACTACTCTATTTATAATAACTTTGATAATAACAATATGGTTTAGTGTATATGATCAAGACGGCCTGAGCATTATTAGTAAATAGAAATAAAAGAGAATTGTTTATAGAAATGTTATAAGATTCACGGTTTTTTGTAACCGAGAAAGAAATCAAATTGTAAAACTTTAAAGCCATTAAAATTTGGGAAGTTATTAGTAATACCCAACATATGGTCCTTCGAGCCGGATGTAAAATCATATGTTGGGGATTATTAATAATTTCCCAAATTTCGTTGACTTTAAAGTTTTAAAATTTGATTTCTTTTAAAGTTACAAAAAACTGTTTATCTTATGACAGTTCTATAAACAATTCTCTTTTATTTTTAATTACTATAATACTCAGGCCGTCTTGATCATATAATCTGAACATACCGTCCACCTTGAAATATAATTTCAAGAAAATGAGTAGAAATATAACTTAAGTAATTCTAATATTTTATTGGTAAGGGACACACTTTGATTAAACGTCTTTTCAATATGCCACTTATAGTTTTAATTTCAACCGCTCGGGTAACTTAATCTAAAGCGGAATATAATTTAATAATGCGACCCAACAAATGTGATTTTGTTTAATAATATCTGCATTTAATCTAACATAGTATTGATTATTACATTTGCATTGTCTATTTTTGTCCTTTCTCTCTAAGACGACCACCTCTACCAATTTGAGCAAGAATCGACGATGGTCTTACTGTAGTTTTTTTAGAAAGTTTTAAATTATTTGGATTTGAAAGGGAGATGATTAATATAGACAAATCCATTGAATGCGGGGTATGTGCACATTCGAGCGAAAAGTGGCACATTTCCGAGCGAGGGAAGCAAATGAAGCGCGACGCGGAGCGGCGCGCTTCATTTTCCCGAGATCGGAATGTGCCACTTTGAGCTCGAATGTGCACACTCGGTTTTAAGCGTGATTCACAATAATTTAGACCAATAAAATAGACGAAAAATTAATAGAATAATTTTTATCGTTACCTCTCACTCGCATTCACGTGATTATCGTATCTTTTTGCTCCCTTCCACTCATTGCTATGGTAAATACTTTTTTCGATCATAAAAAATCGATACTTACTAAACTAAATTTAAATTTATGGTTTGAAAGAGGATACAGTAAATAAAATCATAGTATGCGGGGTATGTGCGCATTCGAGCGAAAAGTGGCACATTTCCGAGCGAGGGAGGCAAATGAAGCGCGACGCGGGCGGCGCGCTTCATTTCGAGATCGGAATGTGCCACTTTGAGCTCGAATGTGCACACTCGGTTTTAAGCGTGATTCACAAAATTTAAACCAATAAATTAGATCGAAAATCAATTGAGTAATTTTAATCATTCTCTCTCACTCGCATTCACGTGATTGGCGTATCTTTTCGCTCCCTTCCACTCATTGCTATAGTAAATACGTTTTTTGAACATAAAATCGATATTTACTAAACTAAATTTAAATTTATTATTTGTAAAAGCGAAGATAAAGTAGACAAATCAATAAATACGAGGATGTGCGCATTCGAGCGAAAAGTGGCACATTTCCGAGCGAGGGAGGCAAATGAAGCGCGACGCGGAGCGGCGCGCTTCATTTTCCCGAGATCGGAATGTGCCACTTTGAGCTCGAATGTGCACACTCGGTTTTAAGCACGATTCACAAAAATTTAAACCAATAAATTAGATCGAAAATCAATTGTGTAATTTTAATCATTCTCTCTCACTCGCATTCACGTGATTGGCGTATCTTTTCGCTCCCTTCCACTCATTGCTATAGTAAATACGTTTTTTGAACATGAAATCGATATTTACTAAACTAAATGTAAATTTATGATTTGTAAAAGCGAAGGATAAAGTAGACAAATCAATAAATACGAGGATGTGCGCATTCGAGCGAAAAGTGGCACATTTCCGAGCGAGGGAGGCAAATGAAGCGCGACGCGGAGCGGCGCGCTTCATTTTCCCGAGATCGGAATGTGCCACTTTGAGCTCGAATGTGCACACTCGGTTTTAAGCACGATTCACAAAAATTTAAACCAATAAATTAGATCGAAAATCAATTGAGTAATTTTAATCATTCTCTCTCACTCGCATTCACGTGATTGGCGTATCTTTTCGCTCCCTTCCACTCATTGCTATAGTAAATACGTTTTTTGAACATGAAATCGATATTTACTAAACTAAATGTAAATTTATGATTTGTAAAAGCGAAGGATAAAGTAGACAAATCAATAAATACGAGGATGTGCGCATTCGAGCGAAAGTGGCACATTTCCGAGCGAGGAGGCAAATGAAGCGCGACGCGGAGCGGCGCGCTTCATTTTCCGAGATCGGAATGTGCCACTTTGAGCTCGAATGTGCACACTCGGTTTTAAGCACGTGATTCACAATAATTTAAACCAATAAATTAGATCGAAAATTAATAGAATAATTTTAATCATTCTCTCTCACTCGCATTCACGTGATTGGCGTATCTTTTGCTCCCTTCCACTCATTGCTATAGTAAATACTTTTTCGAACATAAAAATCGATATTTACTAAACTAAATTTAAATTTATGGTTTGAAAGAGGATACAGTAAACAAAATCAATAGTACGAGGATGTGCGCATTCGAGCGAAAAGTGGCACATTTCCGAGCGAGGGAGGCAAATGAAGCGCGACGCGGAGCGGCGCGCTTCATTCCGAGATCGGAATGTGCCACTTTGAGCTCGAATATGCGCACTCGGTTTTAAGCATAATTCACAACAATTTAGGTCAATAAATTAGATGGAAAATCAATTGAGTAATTTTAATCATTCTCTCTCACTCGCATTCACGTGATTGGCGTATCTTTTCGCTCCCTTCCACTCATTGCTATGGTAAATACGTTTTTTGATTATAAAATCGATATTTATTACACTAAATTTAAATTTATGATTTAAAAAAGCCAATGATAAAGTAGACAAATCAATAAATACGACGATGTGCGCATTCGAGCGAAAAGTGGCACATTTCCGAGCGAGGGAGGCAAATGAAGCGCGACGCGGAGCGGCGCGCTTCATTTTCCCGAGATCGGAATGTGCCACTTTGAGCTCGAATGTGCACACTCGGTTTTAAGCGTGATTCACAATAATTAATTTACTTGCTAAGTCATACTACTTTATTTATAATACTTTTGATAACAATATGATCCTGATAAATAATAACTGCATTTAATCTAATACAGTATTCGTTATTACATTTACATTATCTTTATAGCTTTCTCTCTACGACATTTACAAGAGACTAATTTGTACAAAAACCGGCGCTGGTCGTGTTAGAGAGGTTTTACTGTATATGTACCTTTAATAAATGGTGTCGAATGGTATTTAAAAAAAATTGATCCCGGACCTTGGTTGATTAGAACCTCGAATCATAGAGCCCTCGATAACAGGGGTCCTACTGTATATCTTATACGATTGAAACTAATTTAAATCATTTTCTAGAATAATTTCTGTTTGAATTTAGAGTAAGCTGATTTGATTTTTATAGGTCTTTCGTTACACATCACGGACCTTAGATTTTTTAACACTAACTAATTTTATAAGAAACTATTACAGTCAACCCTCTATTAATACTGCTGATTGGTTTTGTGCTCGTTTGTTATAAAATTCAATATCATAATTTGTTCATGGCGTTCTACGAATTTCTATTTTAAACGACCACAAGTATATGTATATATTCTATATTTTCATAATTATTTCAATAATTAATTGCATTTCGATGAACCACTCGGTGTAATGATTAACAAAAGTAACGAAAGGGAGTCCAACTAAATTAATTTCGAAGCTTTCGAGTTTTGTTAATAACAAAAAAATAATAATCATTACTAAATTAAACTAATTAAAAGCGCACATCGTTCGTATACATATTTTCGAAAGCTGTTACTGCTTTTTTCCGATGGGAAAAGCTGAAAATTTATGAACCACAACTCAAAATCCTTCAATTTTAGTTATTAATCGGTTTAATCGAGTGGCCTTCGGTTTTGAAATTATTCGAACTTTAATTAATTACGATTATTAACTATCATTTATATTACAAAAACGTCTGGCATTTCGTTCTTTTTTTTTAAGTGACGTTTAATTATGTTTTTTTGCAAAACTTAAGCGTTGGGCAATTTACAGTTTTTTTGCATGTTATTTTTTTTAATTTGTAAAGCTTACAATTGATAATTAGGCTCCGTTCGTAGACCAAAAACATTAATTTAGATCTAGAAGCATTTAAAGAACGTAATGTCTACATAAATAAAAAGCTTTAAAACGAAACAAAAAGAAAAACATTTTAATATCGTGATTAAGTAAAAAAAAATAAAAAATAAACAACATACGTGTAGAAGGAAAACAAAATTAGATATCGGCGTTTCGTACGTTTTCCACATGAAAATGAACTAGGAAAATTTCAAAATGCCGAAGTTGTTAAAAATTCATCTCTTTTTGCGAAAAAAAAAAGAGGGCGAAGTCGATTGTGCTCCGATTTGATTTTGGTACAAATTATGAAAATAGTTCGGTGTCGTGCGGCTTCGGTTTTATTAAGTAATTAAATTTAAATAGCCGGTAATTATCAAAACAAGGGCGTCGACATCGTACTAAATGCGTGCCTCCATGTCTATTAATTGCTATAAACATTTCTACAATTATCCTACAACTTAAAACAATAGAAGTTTATCAATAAAATAAACAGAAAAAGTGGATAATAAAACGTTTAATGGCAAATCAAATCAGTTGGAAGCTTTTACGACTTTCTATTTTTGGGACAGAAGTATAAAAATGATAAAGTTATTCTATTATCAAAGCTTTTTGATTTTTTGACGCAAAAATGATGTAAAATTTGACATGGTTAAATTTAAATAACGCGCTTTAAACGGCAATGTTTTTATTGGTTGTTTAATAAATATGGCGCCGTTGCTAAGTTACCCTTAAAAAAATTCATTCAGCTATCACAAATTAAAATCTCAATGTTTTTAAAATTAATTTATGATAAATAAAGCATTTGAATCTTGTATCGAAATTAAAAAAAAAAATTGAAAATCGAATTATTCGTACGTGTTTGGTTCGAGTTTAAATATCTCAAAAACTGTGCGTTAAATTAAAAAATTACTTTCTATAAAAAATAATTATTTTTACGAATACTTTCATAACATGAAAGAAAAAATTGGGGTTTTCATTTAAAAAATTTAAGTTGGTCGTAGTTTCAGGCACAACGGCGCCCTCTATGTCGAAACCGATTACGTCACAATAAATCCCATGGAAAATCGTGAAAATTTGGTCTTTTTTATTTTTTTCGTAAGACTCATATTTTTCTAGATATAGCCGTACAAAGTGAGCTTTTTATAAGAATGAAAAAAATTATTGCCACCCTTGTAACTAAAAAAATTGTGCGACGTCGGTAGCGACGCTTTGCATATTCGCAAAGATCCCGGTTTTATGTGCAAAATTACATAAAACAATATGAGCGACGCCCCATTGGTTTTTGCAAAAAACCAAAATTTAGAGGTGCGCGCTAAGCCGGCCGCTGCAATTTAGTTCTCGTTCAATTATCTCGAAAAGTATTCGTCGAATCAAAAAATTGCAAAGAGTAAAAAGTGATTGTTTTTACTTACATTTTCGTAATATGTAAGAAAAAATTGGGGTTTCCATTTAAAAAATGTAAGTTGGCCGTAGTTTCGGGCACAACAGCGCCCTCTATGTCGAAACCGATTACGTCACAATAAATCTCATGGAAAATCTCGCAAATTTGTTCTCTTTAATTTTTTTCGTATGGCTCATATTTTTCGAGATATAATCGCGCAAAGTGAGTTTTTGATAAGAGCGAAAAAAAATTATTGCCATCTTTGTAACTAAAAAAATTGGGCGACGTCGGTAGCGACGCTTTGCATATTCGCAAAGATCCCGGTTTCAACTGTAAAATTACATAAAACAATATGGGCGACGTCCCATTAATTTTTGCGAAAAACCAAAATTTAGGAGTGGGGGCGAAACCAGCCGGTGCAATTTAGCTTTCGTTTAATTATCTCGAAAAATAAGCGTCTAATAAAAAATTGCAAAGAGTAAAAAGTGATTATTATTTATTTATTAATCTTATCGCCACCAATAATGCTTAAACAAATTTAGAAAAAAAGAAAATGTAATTTAAACTATTAAAAAAACAATTTTATAATTCGTATTTGTCCAGAAGCGAATATTCTGCAATATTTATTTCGTTTTGCTACAATCGCACGAAAGAACAAACTTACTTTACATACATTTCCAATTCGTCGAAGTTAATTTCGATTTATATCCGCTTTAAAATATTACAAATTAAGCAAATCATCGTCCGCTTTAGAAATTTACACAACGTCCTTGCGATTTTAAGGCGCTTCCATTTACGATTTTTTGTTTGTTTAATTGCGAAATTAACGTCGATCTTTTCTTAATTTTTTAAACCGCTTCAAAAACAATACAAATTTTGTAAAACAAATTACAGAAAAAAAAACACGTTTAATTAAATTGCGATCGCCACCTTTGAACGTCCACAAACTTCGGGGAATTCACAACTTTGTCAGAAACTGCACGCAATGCATAATTCACCAAAAGCATATTTTTTTCTACAAAACCAAATTAACGAAAATTTAATTCTGATCGGATGAAACGTCCGGTAGGTCATTCGCTGGACGTTTTACGCTATCGGAATTAAATTATTTGTTGCATCGAGGGCTATTTTGATGTAAAAAAAATAGTAAACAAATTAATTAACCCAAAACGTGAAATGAGATATTATTTTTGTTTATTGAATTAACGAAAACATTATCGCAATTTGGTCATAAATTTTTTTAAATTAATTATTAATGGCGCTCTAGTAAATGACCACTTTTAACTAAATAATAACCGGGTATAGCCCAGTAAATGACCGATTAATTGATTCCATTTTGAAAAAATTATTAATTAATGTTCCTCTTGGTGCTTTTTTGAATTGCATCTTTCCAAGCTTTAACACTGTATTTAAATCTTGCAAATTGCAGGTTAAATTTAATTATTTTGCCATACAATTTTTTATTACTTTTATATCTTGCACTCGAATGAAAAAGGAGACGTACAAGATTGCGTAAATTGCTTAAAATCGTTATAACGAAATCCTTTATAACGAAAAACTCTCTATAACGTAATGGTCTTCGTTTATAACGAAATAATATGTCTTTCTTTATATGTCATTTAATTACTTTTTCTATATTTTCTATGAATTGTTTGCCATTGCAGTCCGAAGGGGTATGAATGCATTGTGATCAAATTTTGGCTGAAATACCAAACAAGGCAAGTTGTGAATTGATTTTTGAACTAGGAAAAGAAAAACTTTGTGCGTTGCGAAAAGGCTTCTTTGATTTGTGCAAACTTGCAGGAAGCACTCGATGCAGCTAAATTATTAAGTTTTTATTATTTTACCAAGACGATTTCACTGCATCAGGAAGCCATAGTTAAAATTTCTAAAAAAAAAAATTAACTAAATATTGTCTTAGCAAAAAACGTTAAGTCAAAATAAACGGAATAATAGAGATTTTAGAAATTGACGTCTATCTCGTTATAAAAATAAAAAAAAGTGTAATTGTGCCCTTATATTGTCTTTATTTTTCAAATCTTCATATAACGAAAACTCTTTTATAACGAACGAAAACATTCGGTCCTTTAAGTTTCGTTATAGAGAGTTTAATTGTTATAAACATTAATTTTCGTAACGGTCATTCACTGGTAGGTGGTCATTCGTAGGCCTTTTTACCATACGCACGTAATTTCCGAACTTTGTTTCTTCCCTTTAAAGCCCGAAGTAAAAAGATTTGGTGGGAAATAGCTTTAGAAATTTTTCTTAAAGTCTCTTCCTGAAATAATTAGCGTTCGGCGAAATTTTAACGTTTTAACCGGATTAGGCGTCCGATGTGAATGAAATTTTTGATAAAATCAACAGGATTGAAAAACGGGAACGCCTCCTTCGAGCGGGAGCGGCTTTCAGAAAAGATTTCGCGAATTTAAATAACCCTTAATTATTTATTGTCGTTAGTTTTGGGCGTTTGTTTACGAAAGAATTCGTTTATGATTTAGCGGGGCATTAATTTGTACGAGGACGTGGAAATATAATGTTAATGTTGACTTTTTGCTGTTTGTTTCGAAGTTTTCTCGAAGACAATCAGTGTTTTGTTTAATTTTCGCGAAAATCGCCAAGTTTGTTGCGTTTTTGTTCGGAAAATTTTAATTTAAACGGATTTTTGTGGAACGGCACTCTAATTTGGCGGCTGAGTATTTAAAATGCGCACAGAGCCGGATTAAGGTTAAATTAAAATCTTGTAAAAATCAAAATGGTTGTTTTTCTTTTTAAATTTCGTTTTCGATGCACTTTCGGGCGAAACGCGCCATTTATTTTATTTTATTGATATTTAATTTGAACGAAAAAAAAGAATAAGACAAAAAAGCAAAATTGCGTGTTGAAAAGAATTTGCATTTTTGCGGGTTTTATTTTTTGTAAAATAACCCTTAAAGTTTAATGAAACGTCAGAAACACGTTTTTTCGAATTCAGATCAAAGAAACATCTCCGTTTTTGTTTTTCGTAAAATCAAAGAAACGCGCGTTTCGAAAATATTTATTGTTTTCAAATTCTTCGCACTCGCCGCTTTTAATTTTTCGAATTAAACTGCTTATAATTTTTTTTTGAATAAAATATCGTTTGCAATCACATTTTTATTAAGTTTAAAAATTTATTAATTTACTCATAAAAATTTTTATTTGTAAATTTTAAATATTTGCGGGGGCGAAACCCGAATTAATAAGAAGAAGGAGGAAAAAAAAACGGTTTGTTTTTCGACTCACCTGTAATTTTGTAAAATTCCGGATCGCAAAAAAGGGAACGTGTCCGCGCGTTCGAAACAAGAACTGTCGTTGAGGGCACCGCACGAAGAGCACTCGGCGAAGACGTTCGCGGCAGGTTTTATACCACCTCCGGTCGAAAGCGCAGCCTCCACGCCGCCTCTCGTGCCTTCGAGGGTGGCGTGCTTATCTTCAACCAGAAGCGATCCGCGACGTTTTGATTTTTAACACTTTACTACCCTCTCGAGAACAGCTGTTAATGCCTGCGACGTGGTTTTTACTTCTTGTAAACAACCCTCTTACTTTGTGCTCATTATTTACGCAAAATTGTCGGTACAATTTCTTTTTATTTTGCGGCCTTTTTTTTTAAAGTTATACTTCTTGTGAGTCAAATTTTGGCGGGTAATGGAAGTTGCGCGCGCACACGTAATGAAAATTTGACAGTTAGAGTTAGCCGTCTAAGAAAGTAAATTAATTATTGTGAATTATGCTTAAAATCGAGTGTGCACATTCGAGCTCAAAGTGGCACATTCCGATCTCGGGAAAATGAAGCGCGCCGCTCCGCGTCGCGCTTCATTTGCCTCCCTCGCTCGGAAATGTGCCACTTTTCGCTCGAATGCGCACATCCTCGTGTTTATTATATTAGTATATTTTACCGTGCGCTCCTTCAAATCATAAATTTAAATTTAGGTTAGTAAATATCGATTTTATGTTGGAAAAACGTATTTACCATTGCAATGAGTGGAAGGGAGCGAAAAGATACGACAATCACGTGAAGGCGAGTGAGAGGGAACGATTTAAATTATTCAATTGATTTTTCGTCTAATATATTGGTCTAAACCATTGTGAATCACGCTTAAAACCGAGTGTGCACATTCGAGCTCAAAGTGGCACATTCCGATCTCGGGAAAATGAAGCGCGCCGCTCCGCGTCGCGCTTCATTTGCCTCCCTCGCTCGGAAATGTGCCACTTTTCGCTCGAATGCGCACATCGTCGCATTTATTGATTTGTCTACTCGATCCTTCGCTCTTTAAAATCAAAATATTAAATTTAATTTAGTAAATATCGATTTTATGTTGGAAAAACCTATTTACCATAGCAATGAGTGGAAGAGAGCGAAAAGATACAACAATCACGTGAAGGCGAGTGAGAGGGAACGACTAAAATTATTCAATTCATTTTTCATCTCATTTATTGGCCTAAATTATTGTGAATCGTGCTTAAAACCGAGTGTGCACATTCGAGCTCAAAGTGGCACATTCCGATCTCGGGAAAAGGCCACTTTTCGCTCGAATGCGCACATCTTCGTATTTATTGAATATGTTCATATGAACGCAACATAAAAACGTGATTATATTTAATTTTAGTCACGCAAAAGAAGTATAAGTTCTAACGGACGTACATAAGTACACGCAGCAGTCGTTTTTTTAAATATTTTTTTAATAAAATTTAGGGCAGGGGTTCCCAAAGTGTTTCTTAGGCGGGCCAATTTAATATTATCGAAATTTTTGGCGGGCCAAAAAAACGGAATAAAAGCAAAACAATAACCACGACTTTTTTTGTTTTAAATATATTTAACTATTTCTTATTTTTTTTATTAGTATACTAAATTTAATATAAATGTAAATCTTTAATTATTATTAGTTATTAATTATTTTTTAAAACAAAAAAATAACTGAAATCTATCTTATTATATAATAATACTAGCTGGCCTGCCCGGCTTTGCACGGGTATTGACTGCAGTGCCATCTGCCGGGTTTTTTCGTGAATCTAAACTATCCTCGAATCCACTTGAACACACACAAAAAAATTCATTGAAATCGGTTCAGCCGTTTAGGAGGAGTTCACTGTCAACAGACGTACACAAGAATTATATATACAGTGTGTCCCAAATAGAGTAGGCTAACATGGGTATCTTTCTTATTAGTGAAGATAGAAGTTTGGTTAAATGGGCAATGTTTTGCAGTTTTAGGTGCCCATTCAGATTCTGTTAAGAAAATTTTAATATTCCGAATAGTTCCGAAGTTATCGTAAAAAAACTGAAAATTGTCATTTTCTTTAATGTCAAATAACTTTGTAATTATAAAATTTACAAAAAAAAGTTTAATATAAAAGTTACTAGGTTTCATAAAATACAGATAGAAATTAAGTCAAAATTAAATCCAAAATGCGGTTTTCAAGATATTGATACCAACTTTCTTATTTTAAATGGACGCCATATTGGATTTTTACATAGTTAAATAGCATTTTTTTTTCTCTTTTCAACCATGTATAACAACTCATATTTAAATAAAAAATTATTAACAATATTAAATTTTTCTGTTTTAAATCAAGTAGCCATGAATTATCAAAGAACAATTAAACACCACAATACAAGCCAACGTCATTATATTTATTTTTTGACTAATATTGTAAGTTTTTTAATAATTATTATTATTGCCTTATAAATAATTCAAAATTGCAAAGTTTTTTACTGAGCAGTATGATATGTTTTCTACCTACATTAAATGTTACAAAAGCTCCTGCGTTGCTGCACAAACATACTTTAACAGTTTTCCAAGAAAAAAAAATGATAAAGATCATCTTCCACATTCTTTCAATTTGGTTACTGTAAACATCCATACTTCTGCATATTCACATCTAATCTTTTAATAATTTTAACGTTTGGTTGCTTTTTTTTTGGAAAACTGTTAAAGTATGTTTGTGCAGCAACGCAGGAGCTTTTGTAACATTTAATGTAGGTACTAAACCTATGATACTGCTCAGTTAAAAACTTTTCCATTTTGAATTAATTATAAGTCAATAACAATTATTGTTGAAAAAACTTACAATATTTGTCAAAAAATAAATATAATGACGTTGGCTTGTATTATGCTGTTTAATTGTTCTTTGATAATTCATGGCTACTTGATTTAAAACAAAAAAAATTAATATTATTAATAATTTTTTATTTAAATATGGGTTGTTATACATGATTGAAAAGAGAAAAAAAAATGCTATTTAACTATGTAAAAATCCAATATGGCGTCTATTTAAAATAAGAAAGTTGGTATCAATATCTTGAAAACCGCCATTTTGAATTTAATTTTGACTTAATTTCTATTTGTATTTTATGGAACCTAGTAACTTTTATATTAAACTTTTTTTGTAAATTTTATAACTACAAAGTTATTTGACATTAAAGAAAATGACGATTTTCAGTTTTTTTTACGATAAATTCGGAACTATTTGGAATTTTAAAATTTTCTTAACAGAATCTGAATGGGCACCTAAAACTGCAAAACATTGCCCATTTAACCAAACTTCTATCTTCACTAATAAGAAAGATACCCATGTTAGCCTACTCTATTTGGGACACACTGTATAGTCAAAAAACGTATTTTTAACATAACAATGAGTGGGAGCGAGCGAAAAGATACGATAAACTCATAAATACGAGTGAGAGGGAATGATAAAAAACAACTTACTAATTTTTTGTTGACAAAATTATTGCAAATAATGCTTAAAACCGAGTGTGCACATTCGAGCTCAAAGTGGCACATTCCGATCTCGGGAAAATGAAGCGCGCCGCTCCGCGTCGCGCTTCATTTGCTTCCCTCGCTCGGAAATGTGCCACTTTTCGCTCGAATGCGCACATCTTCGTATTTAGTAATTTGTCTACCTTATCCTTCGCTCTTTCAAACCATAAATTTAAATTTAGTGTAGTAAATATCGATTTTATATTCGAAAAACGTATTTACCATAGCAATGAGTGGAAGGGAGCGAAAAGATACGACAATCGTGTGAATGCGAGTGAGAGGAAACGATTAAAAATGTTCAATTGATTTAACGTCTTTCGTGTCTTTGAAATACACTACGGTACCACGACAAAGTGCACAAGCGGGGAAATGGCGTATGCCCGGATTCAGGCACGGCATTTTAATAACCAGAAAGGCTTAAAATTCGTATGCCAAAATAGTAATTGAGTTTTTGGAGTTAGATGTGAATTTTACACATAAAAGACCGTAAGATTTACTGATTAACACCTTGACATACAATTATGTCTGGAATATGTAAATCATTTAGGGCAGGGGTTCCCAAAGTTTTTCTTAGGCGGGCCAATTTAATATTACCGAAATTTTCGCGGGCCAAAAAAACGGAATAAAATCAAAACAATAACCACGATTTTTTTTGTTTTAAGTATATTTAACTATTTCTTATTTTTTTTTATTGGTACCTATACTAAATTTAATATAAATATAAATTTTTAATTATATATTTATTAAGATAAAAAAATAACTGAAATCTATCTTCTTCTTCTACTTAACTTAGGACGTTGTCCTGTCTTTTTGTACTTTGCCTCTTTTATGCGTTTTTTTGTGAGCCCGATGTCCAGCTCTCATACCATCTTTGAAATCTATCTTATTATATAATAATATATATTTGTAATATTTATTATTTATTTACTTATTTATTTTAAATATAATATATCGTATCGATATCGCGGGCCTCATTCACAGGCTTTGCGGGCCGCATTTGGCTCGCGGGCCGCACTTTTGGAACTCCTGATTTAGGGTGTCACTGTAGATTTTGACGTCTCTAAGAACTGTCTTCAATAAATAGGAAAAAAGAGACCAGGAAGAAAATGTTTTAAAATGTTTAAAAAAATACTCTATAACAGTGTTTCCCAACGCGCCACATGGGGCAATTTAAATGTATAGGGGGGCAATATCATTATTTAAGGGAACAATTTGAAAGCGCACTTGATTTTTAGTTTATGTTTTGAAATTTTACTTATTGTTTTTTTTTCTTAATAATTTCCTAGTGATTTCTTTGCTAAAACCTAAATCTTGTGTCTTGAACAAGTTCTAATTAGGCTTCATTTACGGAATAATTCAATTTTTAAATATAAAAAAATATTTATATGTTACACAGGGGGGCATCGGAATTTTAGAATGACTTAGGTGGGGCATGTTAAAAAAAGGTTGGGAAACGCTGCTCTACATATTTCAAAATGTCTTTAATTTTACGATTAGGCAATTAAACGTTGTCGTAGGTCAAAAAACTTGCGGTTATCAAAATGTGGGTTCAATTTTTATTTTGCTATAACTTTTTCAAATCAATGATTTTAAAAATACTACCCATTAGAAACTTCTAGAAAAACACTTCCCACCACCTATTTCCGGCTCTGACAGCTCAACGTAAACACCTTGTATAAGTACGCGCACCGGTTTGTTTTATTTTACCGTTGCAAAGGTGGGTTTTAGTTTGATATGTTTTTTTAGGGCACATTTTATTATTTTTAGATTTACAGTTTTTACCATTGCACAACTTTTACTTTAAAGATTTTCGGTATAAATTTAAAGTACGACGTCCTCTCGTGAAAAAGGGCAAAATTAAAATAGAAATGTTTATTTAGAGAATTATTTATAATAAAGAAGAGTTTCCATAAGGGGTTTCACTTTTCGAAAAACGTTTGAATTAATTTGCAAATCAGAACATTCTCGTTTAGTAAAATGTTATCGTTTTTTTTTTTTTTTTTGGTACGTCTACAGAATTTAATAACTTCGTATTCGTTTCTATTTTTATTCGTTGTTTTAAGAAATTTTGTAAAATGTACAAAAACGGCAAGGTTAATCGGTTTGTATTTTTGCGAAAGGTTATGTTTTTTTCTGGAACTTAAAAAAATTATTTTTAGATATGTTGCGGCTACGTTAATGATTCCGTTTTTAGAATACGTAAAGCAGTGCTGTTCAAACTTTCTATTGAAAAAAATCTAATTTTGGCGCCGTCCTCGTTTTACGCGGTAGATAGGTTTCGGAAAGAACCGCGTAAATGGAAAACAAAACAAACTACGCATTAGTTGTTCAGATAGTTTTACAAATTAATTAATTTTTGTTGCGTAAAAAAAGTTCAAATTTTTTAGTACATTCTCTAGGGTTTTCAAAAAAACCTCTTAATTTTTACATTCGATCAGTTTTTTTAATAAGTCGTTCAAAGATTAAGCAAAATACAAGAAGTGAAATAAATATGCGATTTTAATTAAGTTTTTCTTAAAAAAAATTCCGTAATACGGTTCTGCTGTATTCGATAAATCAAACTATGATAAATTTTTACTCGTAATTCAAAATAACAGCAAACAGGGACTTTTTAAAGTTAAAAGTTGAAAATTGAATAAACAACATTTGAATTTTTGATTACAACACACACACACACACACACACACAAGTAGAAAATGTTTATTTTTTATTAAAGGTTATTTTAAAAAATATTTTTATCAGCACTAAAATTAAATATCTAATATTTGAAATTTTGAACGTACGAAAATTAATATAATGTGTTGATTAATTGAAGACAACGCTTCACTAATGAAAACTGAACCAAAATTTGCTATAAAGTAAAAATACTTGCATACACTCACAAAAAATTTAATTCTACTTGTAATAATAGATATTATTTATATTAAAATAAGTTTGAAAATAGAAATGAGACCAATACTAAGTTTCAAAATTAAATTAGAATAAAAACTCGATTTATGTCGTTTTCAATTTGACGAACTATACTTTTTGAAGTGAAACTTCTTAGGCGAGAGTCAATTTGAAATTTTGTCACGAAAAAGGCCATACCGTGAGAGGGGAAATATAAAGTGATAAACTTGAATAAAAAGAGTAGGGGAAATATTTTAGCAACAAGCCCCATAATTCGAAAGAGTGGGGAGAATCGAAGAGCCGGGCAATATATAATGCAGAAACCATTATTATCGGCTACGTGTGTAGTGTTTGGGGCGGGCGTCAAAATTTGACAGTTGTACCAAATTATATTCACATATGAAAGTATGTATACAGGGTGCTACGCCAAAATTAGGACAAATAAAACATTTTTTAAAAATGATTTTTATTACAAAAACGAAATAGTTTAGTACATGCGCCAAGGTATTTTATGCCAATCGCGATCTCTACAAGTGGTACAGACCGGCGGGAAATTTAAATTAAATGTTTTCCAAATTTTGGCGCCGCACCCTGTGTATATAGAATTATTTCGATGAGCACGAATTATCAAAGAAGTTTCACTTTTGGCGTGAGCTGATGTGGGCGAGGCTCGCTCGTTTTATTTATTTAATTTTTAGTACTTATGTTCAACTACTATAAAAAATTCATTTAAAAAAAATCTTTCATCGAAACTGAATTGTTATGATTTATTACGCGTTGTTAAACAATGAATGAACACGATTTGAACGGAATATAACAAGTGCAAAGTCTCAAAAATTTCAGATGATATTAAATTCCCTTTTTAAGGCTTCTGCACAATTAACACAAAAAAGCTAATTAAGAACGTGTGTTCTCATCCTTTTTTTTTACATTTTACGTCTGAAGGTTTCTTTTAATTTAGGGAAACCGATTAATATTGCACCGTTTGCATAAATTTCTCTTCTCCAACTTAAACAACACTTTTACTTTTCGAGCTTCTCTCCGCATCTTTATTAATCCGCAAAAATTAAAACGCCTCGAAACTTGCAAAAATTTTTCCACTCTTAATAAAGTTCGTTGCTCCTCGATTATTTACGGATTTACGATTTTCATTTCGAAATAAAGTTTTGGGGAAGGTGTTTCGGCGTCGGCTTCGGCATTTTATTGTTTTTAAAGTAACACCTTAAGAAATGTTTTTTTTAAAGAGAAGTTTTTAGAAACACTTGTTTTTTTTAGTGAATTATTTTTTGGGGATTGCGATCGTTCGATATCGAAGAAATTACCAAAATTTGAAATTAGAAGAAAAAAATTATTGAAAGAAGTGGGCGAAAAAACGACGGGGTTGCTTCGTTTTTATCGAGCGAAAAAAATGGCAGTTCTTCGCTATTTTATAATTAGAACTTGTAAATTGATTCACGCATTGTTTAGCATATTCACATTGACAGACAAACGATGTACAATATTTAATAACAGATGTTTGAACGATTAGCTTTGTAAATATTTGTGTTTTTTTCGTTTTTTTTTGTTTGATGCCGAAAGAGCATCATTTTCTATTTTTTTACCACTTCTGTGTTCATCGCCTGTCGTTTTTCGCCTATTTTTCTAAATCCAATTACACATTTAGATGACATTAAAACAAACAATTCTCTCATTCTTGTTTGTCTTAATTAAAATTGTGGGCCATCGGCGGCTCGCGGAATCGAGAGCACAAAAGATCAAACGTTTGTTAATATAACACGTGCAAGTTCTCACAGGTTTTTTGCCTAATTTGATTGGGGTGTGTTTAAATTTGGCGCTCTATTAATTTGCTGTTTTTTGTTACCTTAAGTTGGTAGGCTTTGCCATAAGATATATATAGGTATATAAATATACATTTTTATTTGTATTTGTGTAGTTATACTTCTTCTAGCGCGTTGCGAGTTAAATTTTAGCAGGCAACGGAAGTTGCGCGCGCACAGCTGACAAAAATTCGACAGTATGAAGTTAGCCGTCTAAGATAGTACATTAATTATTGTGAATCATGCTTAAAACCGAGTGTGCACATTCGAGCTCAAAGTGGCACATTCCGATCTCGGGAAAATGAAGCGCGCCGCTCCGCGTCGCGCTTCATTTGCTCCCTCGCTCGGAAATGTGCCACTTTTCGCTCGAATGCGCACATCTTTGCATTTATTGAATTTGCCTAAGATAATCTTCTCTCTTTCAAATCAAAAACTTAAATTTATTTCAATATATTTGGATTTCATGTGGTAAAGTATCAATAATCGACCATCTCCTAATACTCGACCATGTTACTTAGAATAACAATCTTTAGAAATATGATCGAAGCTATAACCTAATGAAAAATAACAATTATTAGGTGTAGAGGAGACCGGGTATGGTTGTGTCACGGGTAGGTTGTTACCATAAGTCATAACAGCAAACCTAATCAATTAATAAATTTTTTTACCCGTGTCAAAGAAGCCCGAGCACAATACCTCCTTGCGTACTTCACTTCAGTTCGCTCTGAAATACTGTATAAGAAATATACAGGGTGTTTCACGACGAACTTACACTATCTATATATTGAAAACTACTCACACGATTTTTATAAAAAATTTGGGATAGAGGGGTAACAAGTTATGGCAAATTCAGGAAAATATTTTGAAAGACATGCCACTTTGAGCTCGAATGTGCACACTCGGTTTTAAGCACGATTCACAACTATTAATCTACTTTCTTAGATGGCTAACTTTAATTATCGCATTTTCGTGAGATGTGGGCTCGAAACTTCCGTTGCCTACTAAAATTTTACTCTCAAAAAGAAGTATAACTTCAAGAATTGAAACAAAAAAAAAACGCACATTGGTTTATTACAGAAAATTCTTAAATGGACCGTAATTATTGTAAAGAGGAATCGACCTCTAATTTGGCCAGAAAAAAGCAAGTCCTTTGGCAGCTTCACAAAAACTTTTAATTGGTATGGGAGTAACATTTTTTAAAGCGTCTTTGTAACAGATTTAATTCAATCGCTTAAAAAACCCGTCTTTAAAACGACTAAATAAATAATTAACTTCATTATTTTATTTTCCCTAATTGACGAATTTTAGATTCCGTCTAAACGAACTTTTTGCTTTTAATTTTTTGTTTACAATAATTACAATGTACGAATTTCTAAAAGTTCTTCGTCGTTTGATACTCATAAAAACCGAACACTTCCAAAATAGCAAAAATCCTTAAAGCTAAACTATGACCGATTGAACTTTATATTTATATTTATTTTGTACATTTAAAAAAAAATCAAACACCTTCTTTATTATGTTCATATTTTATTATAATTTTCGGCCACATTTCACTTTGCGTGACGTCCAAAAACAACTCACATTTTGACATAAATAAGTCAACCTTTTATATATTTTTATCCATAAAATCTCCACAAATATATATTTTATTCAAATTTCCAGGTTCGATGGCTCACAAAAGCGTATACAACGACTACGACTACAAAGACAAAATGTCCTTCCTTGGCGACTACTTCGACTACGATGCCGCCCTGCACAAAAACTTCCTCATCAATTTCTTTCCATCCGACAACACGGTCGAGGTCTTCGACAAGGACATGAACCGAATCTACCTCAAGAGGTCGGCCTGCGAGGGCCTGGCCCTCAAACACATGTTTTTGGGCAACAAAATCCGCATCTACGGCCGCCAAATTTTGATAACGGACTACGCCGACTGCAGCACAAGAAAACAGATAGGAACGACGAAGGACCACACCTTCGCCATCATCAAGCCTGGAGCGGTCCCGAAAATGGGCGAAATCCTGACTCAAATCCAAGATAGAGGTTTCCAGATTTGTCGTATGCGCATGTGCCGCTTAACGCGCAAGGAGTCTTTGGATTTTTACGAGTTTAGAAAAGGGGACGCATTTTTACCCTTTATGTTGGAACATCTGGTCTCGGGGCCCATTCTGGCCTTGGAGCTGGTGGGCGACAACGCCATAGAACGTTGGCGAGCAGCCATCGGCCCCAGGGACCCGGTCGAAGCAAGAAAAACGGCCCCCGAAAGTCTTCGGGCACTTTACGGGATGGAAATGGCTTCGAACGGTTTTCATGGGTCCGACGACCAGGAGCAAGCCGTTCGAGCTGCCTGCTTCTTCTTCCCGCAAGGGATCGTCAAGGCCCCCCCTGCGACCACTGCAGAAATCGAAAACTGCACGTGCTGCATCGTCAAGCCGCACGCCATCGAGGAAGGCAAGCTCGGCTTTATCTTATCGGCCATAATGGACTCGGCCAAATTCAAAATAACGGCCATGCAGATGTTCTATTTGAGCACGCCCAATGCCGACGAGTTTTTGGAGGTGTACAAGGGCCTCGTCAGCGACTTCCACGCGTTCATGTTGACGTTTTTGGATGGGCCGTGTGTCGCTTTGGAGATTGGGGCGAAGCAAGATGGGATTAAGACGCAAGAAGAGTTTAGGAAGTTTGCTGGACCTTTCGACGCCGACATTGCTCGGCAGATTCGGCCGAATTCTTTGCGAGCCATGTTTGGTATTAGTAAATATAAGAATGCCATTCATTGCACTGATTTGGCCGAAGATACTCAGCTGGAGTTGGAGTATTTCTTTAAAATACTTCAGGATTAGCTTGTGTACTGTTTTTTTAAGTATTATATGGATTTTTATATATTTCTATGAAATATAATAATATGCATGAGATTGTTCTAAGATTAATTTTGAATTAATTGACAAGGAAAAGACTTACAGTCGAATCTCGATGAGTCGATGTTGAAGGGAAACTAAAAATAATTCGAGTTATCAATAAAAGTCGAGTTAAATACTTTTGTGTGTATATCATATCTATATTTACCATCTTTTAGACAAAATAACCGAAATTTGTAAACAATTATTAACATTATTTATTGTTATTAAGTATTTAGGTAATATGGTTATTTACATCTTATTTATTGTTGGTTTGAAAGTAATCTAAAATTGTCTTTTGCTTCATTGATCCAAAATGTTGGATTTCTAGAAATATTTCCAATGATCTCCCGAAACCGAAATATTTTTAGCCTTTTTTTAATTTTCGTTTACGTTCCTTGTTAATCGGTAAATAATTTTAGAAAAACTATTTAATTCTTTTAGATTTTCTATTACACACTGTTATAAACTATAAACAACAAATAATATATTTGTTCGTACTCGTTCTCGACGAATAACGACCAGAACGAAAACAAAAAGACAAAAATAGACCCTTTTCTTGTAAAACCATCTTAAACTTCATAATTTCATAAATTCGGCTTATCGAGGTTCAACTGTATTTATATAAAGAATTTTTTTTAACATAATTATGGTATTTGCATCACTATTATTTTTCAATTTAACACTTCATGTATTACTAATTATCTAAAACCATTTTATTATTACTACTTAGAACTATTTCTTATGCTTCTCCTTATTTAACTGTGTTGGACTCTTTTATAACATTGCAATTGCTAATGTTGCATTACATATTGCAAATCGACAACTATTTTGCAATTAGAAGAAGGTAAATCACCAGATAAAATACCAATATTATATATTAAAATGTATTAATTGTTTCTATGTTAATTGTGACATTGTAGAGCTGGTTTTCGATTTATGCACCATTTTTGTAGGGGTGTAAAATTGGAAAACAAGCATTGTCATAATTTAACCGAAGAAAGCAAGAAGTAAAAGAGCGTCGATGGTAAAGGGGTAACTGCGTTCCAAGAATTTTAAGAGGAACCATGATTTACAAAAATACTATCCGAGGGACTTTTTTCAACAGTTCAACAAATTTGTATTTTAACGTTTAATTATTCAAGGAATTAAAGAAAAGTAAGTCGTTTTATATCTGCTTGCTTGTGGATAGAATTGTTTGTGTGGGTGTGTGTGTGATTCTTTAAGATTTTAAATAGATTTCTCCTTTGATCTATTTAGAACCTAAAACATTAGGGATTATAATCGTTTGTATAATTTGTTTTTACAAAATCTCTTAGGTTTTTAACACTTATAGAAAATTACAGACTCGGGAGATTCCAGTTCTTCATCGTTTCTAACTGTGTCTCAAAAATTAGTAAAGCTGGAAGAATACAATATTAATTAGGACTAATTAACACTTTTTTAATTTAATTTTTATAAATCGAAGTAAAGTTTTGTTTGTGAATTGTATATATGTTTTAATATTTATGGAATGTTTTAAATGTCATGAGCTTTTTAAATTGTTCAATTTGCGGAGGGAAAGTTTTGAGGTCAAAATTTTGATATCTCTAAATTGAAAGATATAGCAACGATTGGCCTTAGTCTTAATCGTGCTTCGGTGTTGTAAGCAACTACTTTGCTGTTCAAGTGAATGTTTTATTTAATCTTTGATTCTAAATTCTTTAATTAACAATTTAAGTGTGAGTGACTTCTTGAAGATGTCTTCGTACAAATTGTTTTCTTATTGGGGGTGATTTTAATTTCTTATCTCTTTATTAATTTTTTTATTTGTATTAAACATCTTAATTTACGATTTTTTAACAAGCTAAAAACAAGTTAAAAGAGAATAAAATAAGGCGTTTTATAAAAAGGACATACGGTTAAACGAGCCTTGCTCCTTTAATTTATTTTAAAACATAATCAAATGCTTATCTAACAAACTTCTTAGAGTATTTGGTTGAACATTAAATGCATTGATTCACATTTAACATTAACTTTTAAATTTGCTGAATGTTAGGTATCGATTAAGTTTTACTTCAAATAAGAACATCGAGCTCAACTTAGAAAGAGTCGTTTTAAATTGCATTTGGTTATTTGTTTAATAGCCCTAGCCATTTAGGTCTGCTACCTCCGTAACGCCAAAATTTTGCGACATTTGCAAGGGTACATTTTTTTTAAATCAAAATTTTAATTTGCGCCTCCTTTTTATTTTCACAAAAAAAATCGTAGCGCCCTTATTTTCGATGCAATCATTACAAGCGAGACGGATTCGGAATTCTTGGACTTTTTTACATGAGATACATGTAAAATAAGTATAGGGTGCAACGTAAAATTTTGGAAAATTAAAAATTGCAATTTTTGGGCCTCATTTTTGCACAATTTTCAACTTTAAAAAAGTTGTAGCGCCGTTATTTGTGGACGGATCTTTAAAAACTATTCAGATTCGGATTTGGCAGTCTTTTTGGCTTCGGATAGGCCTAAGAAACCATAGGCGTGCTATTCCAAAGCTTTGGGAAAACGATTTGAAAATTAAAAATCGATGGGTTTTAACCCATGTTTTTTTGGCAACAGATGAAAAAAATAGAATTGCTTTATATTGCAAGGGGATGTTCCTACGTACCCCTAGTAACTATAGCCGGTGTCATTTCCCGGCGGTCTCGCTCTTAAATAAAAATTTTCGAGAAAACTAAACGAATAAAAAAACGTACCCCTTGATTCACAAAAAAAATCGTAGCGCCCTTATTTTTGATGCAATCATTACAAACGACACGGATTTGGAATCCTGAGGTTTTTTTACATAAGATACATATAAAATAAGTATAAGGCGCAACGTAAATTTTTCGTCAATTAAAATTCGCCATTTTTCGAGCTCATTTTGGCACTTTTTTTGACTTTAAAAAAATTGTAGCGCCGTTATTTACGGAGCAATATTTAAAAACTATACATATTCGGATTTGGCAGCCTCTTTGGCTTCAGATAGGCCTAAGAAACCATAGGCGTGCTATTCCAAAGCTTTGGGAAAACGATTTGAAAATTAAAAATCGATGGGTTTTAACCCATGTTTTTTTGGCAAAAAATGAAAAAAATAGAATTGCTTTATATTGCAAGGGGATGTTCCTACATACCCCTAGCAACTATAGCCGGTGTCATTTCCTGGCGCTCTCCCTCTAAAATAAAAATTTTCACCTTTTTGAAAAATTCAATTTGGCTTTAAAATGAATCTTTTAAAACGCAATAACTTTTTTATTTTTAAGAGGTACGCGGAAAGCGTTCATTTTCGAAAGTATTAGGCCTTTGTAGGTTCGAAACAAGTGCTAACTCAAAACCCCCAAAATCGGCCAAAATCGAGAAAGCCTTTTGAGAATTTACATATTAGTTTAAGTAGGTACATAAGTTTGTTGGCCGTTTAAAATGCTTAAGTGGTGGAGAGAAAGTTTTTAAAACTGTTTTCTGTGATATTTATTGTTGAGAGAAAGGGATATACCGGGCTTTAGTTTTACTCAAGTTTCAGTGCTATGAACAACTACTTTGTTGGTGCAGTGAAATGCTTTCTGTTGTTTATTTTCAACCGAATTACTTTGCTATTGCTAATTATTAATTGCAGTGTACAAAAATGTCCATTGTAAGTTATTTTCCTAATTTAATCGAATAGGATTGGTTTCTCTGTTGTTATTTCCGTTTGTATTATTTTTTCCTTAATTATATTACATATTTCTATTAATAAATTTTTGAATAGTTAAAACAAAAAGTCAAATAAAGTAATATAAAACGGAGATAAGCAATTAAACGAGCATGAAGAGTATTAGTGACTTTTATTTTGATCCACATTTATTTTAAAACACAAGCTAATTCTTAACAAACGTTTCACAAGTTTATAATAAAACTTGACTATACAATTTAAATAATATACATATATGGATTAATTTAAAACTAATCAAATATGTATGTACATTTTTAATCCATAAAATAATTTATTTTAGTTATGTTAGTCTTCCATACATCAGACCAGGACAGTGTTACGTCTTCATTAAATTGGCGCAACTTGGAAATATATTATGGAATTGGATTTACAACTTAGACATCTAAATATTACAACCAGACTTCTCAAAAGAAAAGAATGGATTTAAATCATTCTCGGCCGCACAATTCGTCTGCATAGTTATGGACCTTACTGCTCAAACGATTCATAAAGGACTTATATCCTCGAGGCTTTAGGGCAAGTCCTTTTTAATTTTTGTTTTCAATGCATGTTATTCTTATGGATGTAACACATTTAGTTTCCCCTTTAATTGATTATTTTCTTTCGCCTCTTTGCCTTAAATAATAAGCATATATAAATTAAATCTTATAAAAAATACTTTCTAAAAGTTCTTAACGACTAACAGATACTTTAATGCTAAATGGATAATTTGTTAAATCTAACGTTTGCTTTTGTAAATTATGCACTTTTAGTTGTTGATATAATTTGTCAATAACTCATATAATGACAACTTCTTTCTATTAAGCACAAGTCATTTGCATGCATAATACTACTTGAATTTGTTTAACATTTATAACTATTGTAATAGTTTAAATTATTTATAAAACATAATTTTGTATTTCCTCTTTGTTTAGTATTTAACACGTTCTGAGCACTTGCTTTTATCACATTTTTTATTCGATGAGCTATCTGCGCTTTTAATTACGGGTCTGAAATTTTAATAGAATCTATTCAATAGTTTTTGGAAATATTATAAATTAAAGTGTACCTACTGTTTATTTCTTATAAATTCTATGATTAAAAGGGGCTTTATTTCAACGATTCAAAATTAATTTTGGTTTGCACTTTGTTCCTTTTTAATTAATAACTATTCTAAATTATAATTAGCAACAATTAAATCTAGTCATTATAAAAGGGAAGAATAAAGTAAAACCCTTGATTGAATTTGGGTGGGAGCTAATATTTTTATAGCACTATCAGTTTTTTCGTAAAATAAAATAAATTGATTATTTCAATTCAAATTATCTAAGCTCTTTTTACATTGCCTTCGGGCTAACTGATATGACGAATAACGGCTTTCTCATAACGGTTTCGATTTATGACTCATTTTTAAATATTATATAAAGCCAAGCTGAATAATTGTGTTTTAAATACGTGCTCCTTAAACTATAAGTTTTAATCCTTAACACTTTATTGACCGGCAATTTTACACAAAAACTATGTCATATCACCGGCTACTATTTTGTATTTTGGAACTAAAGTAAAACATTCTAAATAAACTGCAATAAATTTTATTTATACTGAATGAAATGAATAATTGAAAAAAGACGAGTTAACTCGTCACCGGTCAACAAAGTATTAAAACAAGATGAATGTTAATTCTATGTATTTCTATTAAAACTTACAGCTTTCGTAGAGCTTTTGTGTTAATATGTTTTTTCATTTTATCACAGAAACGAATCTACAAGTAAAGATGTCCAACATTACAAGCACCCTCCTTCCGACATAAGTTTTGGAAATATTGAACTTAACAAAGGTCTTCTAAAGCAGTCCGTAGAAATCTTCGGTGAAAGGTAAGCCCCCAGTTTTTGGGATGTTTTTACTTTCCTCTTTTGTTATCGTTTTAAAATTATATCCTTGTTGACACACCATTTGAAATTATCGGGGAAAAAAAAAACTGGAAATGGTTTAAATTATACAAAAAGTGTGATAGGATTTAAACTTATTTTTAGTTAAATCTAAAATGCAATTAAAATTAAAGCTTTTAGTGCTAATAAAAAACATCTTACCAATTGCATAGAATAGCTTTTCAAAGTTTTAAATGGGGCCCTTTCAGGCTATAGGCGACAATATTAATATAGAAATTGTGGTTTAATTGATATAACATATTCATGTTATATGAACATTTAACAAGTAACATGTTATAGAACATTTCAAAAGTTCCTGAACAATTTCAATACCGATTCCTCGTGCTCCTGCAGTTATACTAGCAATTTTGCCATTCTAATTAAGGTACTCTATAACAAATTAATAGTAAGTAACATATATAACTAATAATAATTTACCATTAGTTCTGTCTTTCTTTTTACCACAACATCCTCCAAAATTGCGTTTCGACCTCGTACTGTATGAAATACTTTGTAAATTGATTATTTCCATTTGCTTTAGTAGATTTACCATGCAATTATGACCACTAACATTGTAGTTATTGTTTTCTAAAATTAATGGAAGTCCTACTTATTTATATTTACAATTAATTATAAATAAATTTACCGTAAATTAATATCATTGAAGTAGAAGTTTCCAAACAAATTATATATTAACAATTGTAGTAATATAATCAGTTCTCTCCTGACAATGAATTTGGGGAGTAGGAAGAGTTAAAAGAAAATATTCCAAATTATGATACACATTCCTTCTGAATAACGATCAAACATTGTACCAGCTAAAAATATTAATTAATGAATTGTTTAAAATGATTCAATATTCAAAAATACTTTTACCATTATTGATTAGAATGTTCAAATCCAAATTATCGTTTTTGACTCTTTCAGAAAGTCTTTTAGGGAGTCTAAATTACACATATCAAGTTTAAATACGTTTGTATGTCCTTTTGCGGTTATTTATTTTCAAATATTATTAAATAGTAGTGTTCTGTATCCTGGAAAGTATAAGAAATAAATTATACAATTACATACTAAGTCTAAATGTAATATTATTTAAAGTTAACAGGAATTGGACACTGTTAACTTTAAATAATATTTAAAAGATATTGGACGTTACCTTTATGATTAATTCTAGATGTAATTTCAGTCAGACTTCCTAATGAAGGGTTGGGTGCAAATTAAAAACCCTTGTATTTTTGCATTTCCTTCGTTATCAACGTTAGTATTATTACGTTTGTAATATATCAATAAGAAACTAATGAAATACATACTTTTTAATGGTTGCCGTTCATTAATAAATCTGACAATTACTATCTACAAATAAACTTTCCCAATTTGCAAGAGCTACCATTTTTAATAGTCTTATTTCGTTACAATAATAGAAATTGCTTTAGTCAACTCTTGGAAATTAATAATTTATTGTAAATATGTGTTGACTGATTAATAACATTTACTGACATTTCATAACCTATGAGAAATAAACAAGTGGCATTTGTTATTGTCGGTTCACCATCGTAAGTTATTATTTATAAAATGTATGTTTACTACCCCAAAAATCGTACCATCATCAGAGACCCTTGTAGCGAGAGTAGTTAAAAACTTCTGCTGATCTGAAATAATTATTTCAGTATTTGACATTATAATCGTTCTGTTTTTAATTTATTTGAATAAGTGATCATTATACAAATCATTATTAAATTTATAGTTGTGCAAGGAGTTAATTGTATTCTTAACTTTAGAATTTTGTATGAAATTAAGTATTTGAAATCATACAATTATTGTAAATTAATAGAATCCAAGTGGATGTTTTCAATTAAATTAGACATCAACAATTATAGAATTACAATCACTTTTCTTACTGTAATCAAGTACCGAAATAGCAATAAAATTAAGATCCTGAATAAGGGCCGACATTTTATTAGCTAAAAATGTCAACAAATTAATTTGATACTTGAGGTGACATCTGTTGCTGTTTTCCAGAACTTATTACAGGAATTTATAAATGGTTTTAAAAGAAGGGTTGGTTTTTAACTTAAATATTAAAGTGTAGCCTCTAATTGTTAGATGGCGGCAGTTGTATTATTTGGATGCCGATATTATTTTCTAGTATTGACAATAGTTATTGTTTAGTTTTACATGTTTAACCTTAAAAATTTTACTGAGAGTGCATTCAATGTATGATTTAGGATATTTTCATACTTCAAGCTTTTTTTTTGTTACAGATTTATCCTTTTGAAAACTGTGAATCTCATGAAGTAATTAAAGTTATATAGATGTTAAAAACCTGATGGAAGCAAGAAAAGAGTTCGTTCTTCTAGAAACATAATTATAATTTTTTACATCTCTGTGATCTTATTTAAGGTTTGCTTTTGATTAATTTATTAATTTTGTTGTGTTAATTTTATGTATGAATATTTTAATTTCAGTGTATGTGTGTGTTTGTAATTGTCTTTGTGATTGTGGAATGATTATCTTTCATTTGAAGTTACAAACAAAGCTATGGCCTATTTTTAGTTTTATAATAAAATGCGGTGGGTCCATATCGAATTTTTGTATTTAAACAGAGCTTTAACTTTGTGCCAATCGTTGTTATTTATATAACGCATGCTTTCAGGATGTTGCAATGGAACTGTAGCATTTCTCAAAGGATTTAATTGTAACAAATTTGGAGAAGAAGTAGTGATTCCGGGGGTCTAAGAAGTGCTCCCTCGGAGATACAAAATACAAATTGTAAATTGTTTTGGAATTATTTAGGTATTATCATTTATGATTCTTTTCAAACATTTGCTGATGGTTTTTCTTTGGGAAGGGTGCAGAACAGGATAACCTGGAAATTAATTTAGTTAACATTTCAATCCAATTCATGGGATAGATTGTTTTGGAAAATACTAATCTGAGACTGATTAAATTTTAATCTTTTAATAAATATTATTGTGTATACTTTAAATAATATTAATAATAGTTTAAAGCTTGATCTTGTACTATATAGGCTTTAGTAATTTTTCTTAATTTTGTTTTTTATTTTATTGCAGAGAACAGTCGTGCTGAAAAATACTTTCGGAAGCCAAAATGGATTCGTACATGTACTCGTGGTTCTTCTTCACATAAGGCAATTCAAAAGCCTTTGGGAAACCTAATCCAGCAGCACCAGCTGAATCATCAATAGAAGACTAAATCTTCAGATTTGTTTTGTTAAAGACATTCGTTTATTTAATATTGTGCTAAATTGTGTATTTATTTTGTTAGCTGTTATATTTGTGTCTATTTCTTTATGTGTGTTATGTTGAGGAGAGTTTGCTCTACGATTGACAAAATGAAACACACCATCGCTGTTGACGAGTGTGATTTTAATTAAAGTGAAGATGTTAAATTGATTCTTGTGTGCAAACACTTTCAAAATTCTCTTCGAATTGTGGTTTTATTACAAAACCAACATCATTTAGAAAAGTTGTATTTTAATTATAGTTAATCTTACAGAACGACCTTCATATTTTTTAAGCATTGTTTCTGAATAGGATTAAGTTAGATAATCCATGTTAGCGTAGTTTTTGCTAAACTTTTACTATTTTGTAAATTTATTTTGGGAATTTTATTACTATTAATACTTATTTCTTTTTGCCACACTTATTTATGTTTAATTATGTATTTATAATTTGTTAAAAAAGTTGTAGTCCTATCATATTGATAAGTATATTAATGTTTCGATCACACCTCCCTTAATTTACATATTTGGCACTTTGTTTAATTTGAATAGGGTTTCTTTTGAAATTAAATGACAAAAAAAGGATGCAGCTTTTTATTATTTTTAAGTTATTAAATTGTAACAAATTGTATATCTTTTTCTGTTAATCTAAGACAACAATAAGTGCTCCGACGCGAAGGGCTTTAGTCTTCGATTAAAATTTTTGTCTTGTTGGTTTCATACATTGGTTACCCTTAACATCGGACCACATAATGTTTGGTGAATGATGGGGTGTTCTAAGATTGTGTAATCTTAAACATCCAATCAAGGGCTGTACTATGTTGTAAACAAGATTGACTTTTATGAGGAATATTTCTTTGTTAAATAAGCTAATTAGATGTAAAGGGCGTTAAGTCCAAGGGAATGTAAGGGGAGATTGGAAAATAAAAAAAACTATTTACTACCTATTGTTTATTTACTCAATAAGATCATAAGGCGAATGCACTAAGATTTTAATAAAAATTAAGTGCCCTTCAAAGTGCTACATAAATCAAAAGGAAGATAACAAAGAAGAAAGGTAAAATTTACCTACATAAAAAATATAAAAATTAGAGAAAACTTTGTCAAAACGCTGTAAAAATTTTTGATTTCAAATACCTCCTCATATATCATGTGATCCTGATACAAATTGACGAAATTTCGTTCGGTTTGCAAAATTAAGAAAACTGTATCCGCAGGCTACAAAAATTTTTGAAGAAAACTTGGGCAAAATACACTAAATTGTATCGATTTGTAACAGGAGTACAGAAGTGAGAAAAGATTAGTCGAACGCTGGAGCGTGAAACGGCCCGCGCAATAAAAAAAATCTCTTATCTTTGCGAAAATCTTTGTAGCCTCGGGCTATAAAAGTTTTTAAGTCGTTTTGCCAAAGTTTTCAAAACGCGCTGGAGCGTGAAACAGCCCACGCAATAAAAAAAATCTCTTATCTTTGCGAAAATCTTTGTAGCCTCGGGCTATAAACATTTTTAAGTCGTTTTGCCAAAGTTTTCAAAACGCGCTGGAGCGTGAAACGGCCCACGCAATAAAAAAAATCTCTTATCTTTGCGAAAATCTTTGTAGCCTCGGGCTATAAAAGTTTTTAAGTCGTTTTGCCAAAGTTTTCAAAACGCGCTGGAGCGTGAAACAGCCCACGCAATAAAAAAAATCTCTTATCTTTGCGAAAATCTTTGTAGCCTCGGGCTATAAACATTTTTAAGTCGTTTTGCCAAAGTTTTCAAAACGCGCCGGAGCGTGAAACGGCCCACTCAATAAAAAAAATCTCTTATCTTTGCGAAAATCTTTGTAGCCTCGGGCTATAAAAGTTTTTAAGTCGTTTTGCCAAAGTTTTCAAAACGCGCTGGAGCGTTAATTACATGCAAAGGGGAATGTAAGGGGATGTTGGGAAATAAAAAAAACTATTTACTACCTGTTGTTTCTTTTATCACTAAAAATGTAAGGAATGTGTCAACTTGTAACAGGGACATAAAAGAAAATTTAATTTTCCAAATCGCGAGTTACAGTCGGCCGAGTCGGCCGAGTCGGCCGAGGGTTTATCTTAGAGATTTTTAAAAATATTTTTCAAATCACGAGTATCCTACAGTCATTCGTCATTCGTCATTCGTCTCGTTCGGCTCGTTGCTCGTTGGATTTTTCTTAGAGATTTTTAAAAATTTTTCTTCGACCGGTATGGGAATCGAACCCGAGACCATTTGAACAAATAACCGATATCTAACCAACTGAGCTATGGCGTTGTTATATGAAGTAAGTGTTTTAAACCTTATAAAGTACAGGTCCTATAATATTAATTTAAAATTTATTTTTGAATATTCAAGTAGTTTTAGATGTAGAAGCCCACCTGACTCTTGCTCTTGCTCTTTCTCTTGCTCTTGTAATTAATTTTTATTAAAAGTCGAGTAACGATAAAGACTCTTTATTTTTTATAATAATTTGTTAAAGTTCTTATACAGAGTTTAACGGTTAAGAAGTTTGAATTACACATTTTTGAAGTCAAACTTCTTATCTGTTTTAAATTATACATTATTAATTGTAATAATTATTATAATTATATTAATTAATTAATTAATTAAAATAACCAAGTTTTGTTCAAATTCAAACAAATTTTGAATTTAGTTTTCTCTATATTTAATGTTTTTGAAAAATTGAGTTCGAAAATAAACTGAATATAAATTTATTTTACATAGTCTATGACAGTATCTACTTTTAATTAAAAGAATGAAATTTAGAAAATGAATTTGAATTCAAAATGGGCAAAAGTATTCGAAAAATGTGCTGTGTAGTGAACTTAAAAACTACCCTAAACATAAGGTCAAACAGAAGGGCTCCCATGCACAGCACAGGTAACCACGACTGTCTTGAGCTATAAAACAATGTCTAAGAAAATACCATGACCTTATTTACATACAGTATTATACATTTTCCATAGTTAAAACGATTTCAAATAAAATTACTGTTCCAATTATATTTTTAAAAAACTAAACTCGGGTCTTTTTCATCTTCATTAAATTTAACGCCGACAAACAAAGAAACAAATAGTTTCAAAAAACAACTTACTAACTAACAATAAAATAAATACAAGTATAATAAGTACGACTACCCAAACTAAATTTTGCTACAAACGTTTACTTCTGCGTTTTAATTCTATATCTATAGTATGCTTAAATTCGATTTTGAAAATGTGCTCTAGAAATGGTTATCCTTCTTAAGCATAGATGATCTCTTCAATTGGTGTTTCTTGCACGGTAGTCTAAGGGTTCTCCACTCACGATTTTGGGACCGTCAATTAAGTGGTACACTGCTTTTATGGAGACTTTGGAGTAACCCATGCGAGAAAAGTTCTTCGGAAGAGTTGACCCAAAGTGCCAGCTGAAAACATTTTAATTCATAAAAATCTAAATCAAAATTAATTCCAATAATACACTATCATTACTTGAATGTTTTGAACCCGTTCCATAGAAATACTCTTTATTTTAGAATAAAATCAGTGAAGTAAAAAATAATTGGCACAGTCTATTTTCTTAAAAATTTACAAAAAAACATTATTAAAGAAATAGAAAAAGTGTTGCCTAATAAAATGCGGGGGTTCTAATTAAGCCAGAATCATGTATCTTATGTAAAAAAGCGTCAGGATTCCGAATCCGTGTCGTTTGTAATGATTAAATCGAAAATAAGGGCGCTACGATTTATTTTGTGAATAAAGGGGGTATTTTTTTCGATTTATTAATCTTATCGAAAATTTTTATTTTAGAGCGAGAGCGCCAGGAAATGACACCGGCTATGGTTACTAGGGGTACGTAGGAACGTCCCCTGGCAATATAAAGCAATTCTATTTTTTTCATTTTTTCTCAAAAAAACATGGGTTAAAACCCATCGATTTTGAAATTTCAAAACGTTTTCCCAAAGCTTTGGAATAGCACGCATATGGTTTCTTATGCCTATCCGAAGCCAAAAAGGCTGCCAAATCCGAATCTGAATAGTTTTTAAAGATCCTTCCACAAATAACGGCGCTACAATTTTTTGAAAGTTCAAAATCGTGCCAAAATGAGCTCCTAAAATTGCAATTTTTTATGTTCGAAAAATTTACGTTGCGCCCTATATTTATTTTACATGTATCTTATGTAAAAAAGCGTCAGGATTCCGAATCCGTGTCGTTTGTAATGATTAAATCGAAAATAAGGGCGCTACGATTTATTTTGTGAATCAAGGGGTACCTATTTTTAGCTATTAAGTTTTATCAAAAAATTTTATATTAGAGAGAGAGCGCCGGGAAATGACACTGGCTATGGTTGCTAGGGGTACGTAGGAACATCCCCTGGCAATATAAAGCAATTCTATTTTTTCCATTTTTTCTCAAAAAAACATGGGTTAAAACCCATCGATTTTGAAATTTCAAAACGTTTTCCCAAAGCTTTGGAATAGCACGCATATGGTTTCTTATGCCTATCCGAAGCCAAAAGGCTGCCAAATCCGAATCTGAATAGTTTTAAAGATCCTTCCACAAATAACGGCGCTACAATTTTTGAAAGTTCAAAATCGTGCCAAAATGAGCTCCTAAAATTGCAATTTTTTATGTTCGAAAAATTTACGTTGCGCCCTATATTTATTTTACATGTATCTTATGTAAAAAAGCGTCAGGATTCCGAATCCGTGTCGTTTGTAATGATTAAATCGAAAATAAGGGCGCTACGATTTATTTTGTGAATCAAGGGGTACCTTTTTTAGCTATTAAGTTTTATCAAAAATTTTATATTAGAGAGAGAGCGCCGGGAAATGACACTGGCTATGGTTGCTAGGGGTACGTAGGAACATCCCTGGCAATATAAAGCAATTCTATTTTTTCCACTTTTTCTCAAAAAAACATGGGTTAAAACCCATCGATTTTGAAATTTCAAAACGTTTTCCCAAAGCTTTGGAATAGCACGCATATGGTTTCTTATGCCTATCCGAAGCCAAAAAGGCTGCCAAATCCGAATCTGAATAGTTTTAAAGATCCTTCCACAAATAACGGCGCTACAATTTTTGAAAGTTCAAAATCGTGCCAAAATGAGCTCCTAAAATTGCAATTTTTATGTTCGAAAAATTTACGTTGCGCCCTATATTTATTTTACATGTATCTTATGTAAAAAAGCGTCAGGATTCCGAATCCGTGTCGTTTGTAATGATTAAATCGAAAATAAGGGCGCTACGATTTATTTTGTGAATCAAGGGTACCTTTTTTAGCTATTAAGTTTTATCAAAAATTTTATATTAGAGAGAGAGCGCCGGAAATGACACTGGCTATGGTTGCTAGGGGTACGTAGGAACATCCCTGGCAATATAAAGCAATTCTATTTTTTCATTTTTCTCAAAAACATGGGTTAAAACCCATCGATTTTGAAATTTCAAAACGTTTTCCCAAAGCTTTGGAATAGCAGGCATATGGTTTCTTATGCCTATCCGAAGCCAAAACGGCTGCCAAATCCGAATCTAAATAGTTTTTAAAGATCCTTCCACAAATAACGGCGCTACAATTTTTTGAAAGTTCAAAATCGTGCCAAAATGAGCTCCTAAAATTGCAATTTTTTATGTTCGAAAAATTTACGTTGCGCCCTATATTTATTTTACATGTATCTTATGTAAAAAAGCGTCAGGATTCCGAATCCGTGTCGTTTGTAATGATTAAATCGAAAATAAGGGCGCTACGATTTATTTTGTGAATCAAGGGGTACCTTTTTTTAGCTATTAAGTTTTATCAAAAATTTTTTATTAGAGAGAGAGCGCCGGGAAATGACACTGGCTATGGTTACTAGGGGTACGTAGGAACATCCCTGGCAATATAAAGCAATTCTATTTTTTCATTTTTCTCAAAAACATGGGTTAAAACCCATCGATTTTGAAATTTCAAAACGTTTTCCCAAAGCTTTGGAATAGCAGGCATATGGTTTCTTATGCCTATCCGAAGCCAAAACGGCTGCCAAATCCGAATCTAAATAGTTTTTAAAGATCCTTCCACAAATAACGGCGCTACAATTTTTTGAAAGTTCAAAATCGTGCCAAAATGAGCTCCTAAAATTGCAATTTTTTATGTTCGAAAAATTTACGTTGCGCCCTATATTTATTTTACATGTATCTTATGTAAAAAAGCGTCAGGATTCCGAATCCGTGTCGTTTGTAATGATTAAATCGAAAATAAGGGCGCTACGATTTATTTTGTGAATCAAGGGGTACCTTTTTTTAGCTATTAAGTTTTATCAAAAATTTTTTATTAGAGAGAGAGCGCCGGGAAATGACACTGGCTATGGTTGCTAGGGGTACGTAGGAACATCCCTGGCAATATAAAGCAATTCTATTTTTTCATTTTTCTCAAAAACATGGGTTAAAACCCATCGATTTTGAAATTTCAAAACGTTTTCCCAAAGCTTTGGAATAGCACGCATATGGTTTCTTATGCCTATCCGAAGCCAAAAGGCTGCCAAATCCGAATCTGAATAGTTTTTTAAAAATCCTTCCACAAATAACGGCGCTACAATTTTTTGAAAGTTCAAAATCGTGCCAAAATGAGCTCTTAAAATTGCAATTTTTTATGTTCGAAAAATTTACGTTGCGCCCTATATTTATTTTACATGTATCTTATGTAAAAAGCGTCAGGATTCCGAATCCGTGTCGTTTGTAATGATTAAATCGAAAATAAGGGCGCTACGATTTATTTTGTGAATCAAGGGGTACCTTTTTTTAGCTATTAAGTTTTATCAAAAAATTTTATATTAGAGAGAGAGCGCCGGGAAATGACACTGGCTATGGTTGCTAGGGTACGTAGGAACATCCCCTGGCAATATAAAGCAATTCTATTTTTTCATTTTTCTCAAAAAAACATGGGTTAAAACCCATCGATTTTGAAATTTCAAAACGTTTTCCCAAAGCTTTGGAATAGCACGCATATGGTTTCTTATGCCTATCCGAAGCCAAAAGGCTGCCAAATCCGAATCTGAATAGTTTTTAAAGATCCTTCCACAAATAACGGCGCTACAATTTTTTGAAAGTTCAAAATCGTGCCAAAATGAGCTCCTAAAATTGCAATTTTTTATGTTCGAAAAATTTACGTTGCGCCCTATATTTATTTTACATGTATCTTATGTAAAAAAGCGTCAGGATTCCGAATCCGTGTCGTTTGTAATGATTAAATCGAAAATAAGGGCGCTACGATTTATTTTGTGAATCAAGGGGTACCTTTTTTTAGCTATTAAGTTTTATCAAAAAATTTTATATTAGAGAGAGAGCGCCGGGAAATGACACTGGCTATGGTTGCTAGGGGTACGTAGGAACATCCCCTGGCAATATAAAGCAATTCTATTTTTTTCATTTTTTCTCAAAAAAACATGGGTTAAAACCCATCGATTTTGAAATTTCAAAACGTTTTCCCAAAGCTTTGGAATAGCACGCATATGGTTTCTTATGCCTATCCGAAGCCAAAAAGGCTGCCAAATCCGAATCTGAATAGTTTTTAAAGATCCTTCCACAAATAACGGCGCTACAATTTTTTGAAAGTTCAAAATCGTGCCAAAATGAGCTCCTAAAATTGCAATTTTTTATGTTCGAAAAATTTACGTTGCGCCCTATATTTATTTTACATGTATCTTATGTAAAAAAGCGTCAGGATTCCGAATCCGTGTCGTTTGTAATGATTAAATCGAAAATAAGGGCGCTACGATTTATTTTGTTAATTAAAAACATTTTTTTTAATTTATTAAAATTTTTTGGAAAATTTTTTTTCCAAAAAAAATTTCATAGGGAAAAACATTTAATTTTTTAATATAAAATTTAAAATAAAAAAATTTTATTTTTTTTTTTTTTAAAAAAAAATTATTTAAAAATATTTTAAAAAATTTAAAAAAGAAGCCCCAAAACTTAATAAATAAATTTTTTAAAAGTTTTTTAATTAAAAATAAAAAAATATTTATTTTTTTAAAGATAGGCCGTTTAAATTTGGGCCATAGTTTTTCAAATTTCAAAATTTTAAAAAAAATCAAAATTTCAATTTTTAAAAAAAAAATTTAAATTAAAAAATTAAAATTTTTAAAAGTATCATTAAAAACGTCACTTTTATAAAAAGGTTTTTAATTTTTTATTTAAAATAAGGGCGAAAATTTTTTTTTAAAAGGGGGACCTTTTTAAATTCAATTTTAAATTTCACAAAAATTTTAAATTTTAAAATTTAATAAACAAACAAATTTTTTTAAAATTTCCTTTTTAAATCACCCCTTTTAAAAAAGGTTTTTTTAAATTTTTTTTAAAATTTTTGGGTGGGGAAACCCCCAAATTTTTTTTTTAAAAAGGTTTAAACCTTTAATAAATTCCAATGGTTTCCAAAGCCAATTTAACCAAAAGGGTTTTAAAAACCCAAAAAAATATTTTTAAAATTTCCTTTTTTAAAAAACACTTATAAAAAAGGTTTTTAAGGCTTTTTTATTTAAAATTTTCGAAGGTGGGACCGAAAATTTTTTTTTTAAAAGGTAAACCTTTAATTAAATTTCCAATTGAGTTTCCACAAAGCAACAATTTTAACTCAAAGATTTTAATAAACAAACAAATATTTTTAAAATTTCCTTTTTTAAAAGTCACTTATAAAAAAGGTTTTTAAGGGCTTTTTTTATTTAAAATTTTCGGAAGGTGGGGACCGAAAATTTTTTTTTAAAAGGTAAACCTTTAATTAAATTTCCAATTGAGTTTCCACAAAGCAACAATTTTAACTCAAAGATTTTAATAAACAAACAATTGCAATTTTTATGTTCGAAAAATTTACGTTGCGCCCTATATTTATTTTACATGTATCTTATGTAAAAAGCGTCAGGATTCCGAATCCGTGTCGTTTGTAATGATTAAATCGAAAATAAGGGCGCTACGATTTATTTTGTGAATCAAGGGGTACCTTTTTTAGCTATTAAGTTTTATCAAAAATTTTATATTAGAGAGAGAGCGCCGGGAAATGACACTGGCTATGGTTGCTAGGGGTACGTAGGAACATCCCTGGCAATATAAAGCAATTCTATTTTTTCATTTTTCTCAAAAAACATGGGTTAAAACCCATCGATTTTGAAATTTCAAAACGTTTTCCCAAAGCTTTGGAATAGCACGCATATGGTTTCTTATGCCTATCCGAAGCCAAAACGGCTGCCAAATCCGAATCTGAATAGTTTTTAAAGATCCTTCCACAAATAACGGCGCTACAATTTTTTGAAAGTTCAAAATCGTGCCAAAATGAGCTCCTAAAATTGCAATTTTTTATGTTCGAAAAATTTACGTTGCGCCCTATATTTATTTTACATGTATCTTATGTAAAAAAGCCTCAGGATTCCGAATCCGTGTCGTTTGTAATGATTAAATCGAAAATAAGGGCGCTACGATTTATTTTGTGAATCAAGGGGTACCTTTTTTTAGCTATTAAGTTTTATCAAAAATTTTATATTAGAGAGAGAGCGCCGGGAAATGACACTGGCTATGGTTGCTAGGGGTACGTAGGAACATCCCCTGGCAATATAAAGCAATTCTATTTTTTCATTTTTCTCAAAAACATGGGTTAAAACCCATCGATTTTGAAATTTCAAAACGTTTTCCCAAAGCTTTGGAATAGCAGGCATATGGTTTCTTATGCCTATCCGAAGCCAAAACGGCTGCCAAATCCGAATCTAAATAGTTTTTAAAGATCCTTCCACAAATAACGGCGCTACAATTTTTTGAAAGTTCAAAATCGTGCCAAAATGAGCTCCTAAAATTGCAATTTTTTATGTTCGAAAAATTTACGTTGCGCCCTATATTTATTTTACATGTATCTTATGTAAAAAAGCGTCAGGATTCCGAATCCGTGTCGTTTGTAATGATTAAATCGAAAATAAGGGCGCTACGATTTATTTTGTGAATCAAGGGGTACCTTTTTTTATTTATTAAGTTTTATCAAAAATTTTATATTAGAGAGAGCGCCGGGAAATAACACCGGCTATGGTTACTAGGGGTACGTAGGAACATCCCCTGGCAATATAAAGCAATTCTATTTTTTTCATTTTTTCTCAAAAAAACATGGGTTAAAACCCATCGATTTTGAAATTTCAAAACGTTTTCCCAAAGCTTTGGAATAGCACGCATATGGTTTCTTATGCCTATCCGAAGCCAAAAAGGCTGCCAAATCCGAATCTGAATAGTTTTTAAAGATCCTTCCACAAATAACGGCGCTACAATTTTTTGAAAGTTCAAAATCGTGCCAAAATGAGCTCCTAAAATTGCAATTTTTTATGTTCGAAAAATTTACGTTGCGCCCTATATTTATTTTACATGTATCTTATGTAAAAAAGCGTCAGGATTCCGAATCCGTGTCGTTTGTAATGATTAAATCGAAAATAAGGGCGCTACGATTTATTTTGTGAATCAAGGGTACCTTTTTTTATTTATTAAGTTTTATCAAAAAAATTTATATTAGAGAGAGAGCGCCGGGAAATAACACCGGCTATGGTTACTAGGGGTACGTAGGAACATCCCCTGGCAATATAAAGCAATTCTATTTTTTTCATTTTTTCTCAAAAAAACATGGGTTAAAACCCATCGATTTTGAAATTTCAAAACGTTTTCCCAAAGCTTTGGAATAGCACGCATATGGTTTCTTATGCCTATCTGAAGCCAAAGAGGCTGTCAAATCCGAATCTGAATAGTTTTTAAAGATCCTTCCACAAATAACGGCGCTACAATTTTTTGAAAGTTCAAAATCGTGCCAAAATGAGCTCCTAAAATTGCAATTTTTTATGTTCGAAAAATTTACGTTGCGCCCTATATTTATTTTACATGTATCTTATGTAAAAAAGCGTCAGGATTCCGAATCCGTGTCGTTTGTAATGATTAAATCGAAAATAAGGGCGCTACGATTTATTTTGTGAATCAAGGGGTACCTTTTTTATTATTAAGTTTTATCAAAAATTTTATATTAGAGAGAGCGCCGGGAAATGACACTGGCTATGGTTACTAGGGGTACGTAGGAACATCCCTGGCAATATAAAGCAATTCTATTTTTTCATTTTTCTCAAAAACATGGGTTAAAACCCATCGATTTTGAAATTTCAAAACGTTTTCCCAAAGCTTTGGAATAGCACGCATATGGTTTCTTATGCCTATCCGAAGCCAAAAGGCTGCCAAATCCGAATCTGAATAGTTTTTAAAGATCCTTCCACAAATAACGGCGCTACAATTTTTTGAAAGTTCAAAATCGTGCCAAAATGAGCTCCTAAAATTGCAATTTTTTATGTTCGAAAAATTTACGTTGCGCCCTATATTTATTTTACATGTATCTTATGTAAAAAAGCCTCAGGATTCCGAATCCGTGTCGTTTGTAATGATTAAATCGAAAATAAGGGCGCTACGATTTATTTTGTGAATCAAGGGGTACCTTTTTTATTATTAAGTTTTATCAAAAATTTTATATTAGAGAGAGAGCGCCGGGAAATGACACTGGCTATGGTTACTAGGGGTACGTAGGAACATCCCTGGCAATATAAAGCAATTCTATTTTTTCATTTTTCTCAAAAACATGGGTTAAAACCCATCGATTTTGAAATTTCAAAACGTTTTCCCAAAGCTTTGGAATAGCACGCATATGGTTTCTTATGCCTATCCGAAGCCAAAAGGCTGCCAAATCCGAATCTGAATAGTTTTTTAAAAATTGGTCCGTAAATAACGGCGCTACAATTTTTGAAAGTTCAAAATCGTGCCAAAATGAGCTCCTAAAATTGCAATTTTTATGTTCGAAAAATTTACGTTGCGCCCTATATTTATTTTACATGTATCTTATGTAAAAAGCCTCAGGATTCCGAATCCGTGTCGTTTGTAATGATTAAATCGAAAATAAGGGCGCTACGATTTATTTTGTGAATCAAGGGTACCTTTTTTATATTAAGTTTTATCAAAAATTTTATATTAGAGAGAGAGCGCCGGGAAATGACACTGGCTATGGTTACTAGGGGTACGTAGGAACATCCCTGGCAATATAAAGCAATTCTATTTTTTCATTTTTTCTCAAAAACATGGGTTAAAACCCATCGATTTTGAAATTTCAAAACGTTTTCCCAAAGCTTTGGAATAGCACGCAAATGGTTTCTTATGCCTATCCGAAGCCAAAGAGGCTGTCAAATTCAAATATGTATAGTTTTTAAATATTGGTCCGTAAATAACGGCGCTACAATTTTTTGAAAGTTCAAAATCGTGCCAAAATGAGCTCCTAAAATTGCAATTTTTTATGTTCGAAAAATTTACGTTGCGCCCTATATTTATTTTACATGTATCTTATGTAAAAAAGCGTCAGGATTCCGAATCCGTGTCGTTTGTAATGATTAAATCGAAAATAAGGGCGCTACGATTTATTTTGTGAATCAAGGGTACCTTTTTTATATTAAGTTTTATCAAAAATTTTTTATTAGAGAGAGAGCGCCGGGAAATGACACTGGCTATGGTTACTAGGGGTACGTAGGAACATCCCTGGCAATATAAAGCAATTCTATTTTTTCATTTTTCTCAAAAACATGGGTTAAAACCCATCGATTTTGAAATTTCAAAACGTTTTCCCAAAGCTTTGGAATAGCACGCATATGGTTTCTTATGCCTATCCGAAGCCAAAAGGCTGCCAAATCCGAATCTGAATAGTTTTTAAAGATTCTTCCGTAAATAACGGCGCTACAATTTTTGAAAGTTCAAAATCGTGCCAAAATGAGCTCCTAAAATTGCAATTTTTATGTTCGAAAAATTTACGTTGCGCCCTATATTTATTTTACATGTATCTTATGTAAAAAAGCCTCAGGATTCCGAATCCGTGTCGTTTGTAATGATTAAATCGAAAATAAGGGCGCTACGATTTATTTTGTGAATCAAGGGGTACCTTTTTTATTGCTATTAAGTTTTATCAAAAATTTTATATTAGAGAGAGAGCGCCGGAAATGACACTGGCTATGGTTGCTAGGGGTACGTAGGAACATCCCTGGCAATATAAAGCAATTCTATTTTTTCATTTTTCTCAAAAAACATGGGTTAAAACCCATCGATTTTGAAATTTCAAAACGTTTTCCCAAAGCTTTGGAATAGCACGCATATGGTTTCTTATGCCTATCCGAAGCCAAAAGGCTGCCAAATCCGAATCTGAATAGTTTTAAAGATCCTTCCACAAATAACGGCGCTACAATTTTTGAAAGTTCAAAATCGTGCCAAAATGAGCTCCTAAAATTGCAATTTTTATGTTCGAAAAATTTACGTTGCGCCCTATATTTATTTTACATGTATCTTATGTAAAAAGCCTCAGGATTCCGAATCCGTGTCGTTTGTAATGATTAAATCGAAAATAAGGGCGCTACGATTTATTTTGTGAATCAAGGGGTACCTTTTTTAGCTATTAAGTTTTATCAAAAATTTTATATTAGAGAGAGAGCGCCGGAAATGACACTGGCTATGGTTGCTAGGGGTACGTAGGAACATCCCTGGCAATATAAAGCAATTCTATTTTTTCATTTTTCTCAAAAACATGGGTTAAAACCCATCGATTTTGAAATTTCAAAACGTTTTCCCAAAGCTTTGGAATAGCACGCATATGGTTTCTTATGCCTATCCGAAGCCAAAAGGCTGCCAAATCCGAATCTGAATAGTTTTTTAAAAATCCTTCCACAAATAACGGCGCTACAATTTTTGAAAGTTCAAAATCGTGCCAAAATGAGCTCCTAAAATTGCAATTTTTATGTTCGAAAAATTTACGTTGCGCCCTATATTTATTTTACATGTATCTTATGTAAAAAGCCTCAGGATTCCGAATCCGTGTCGTTTGTAATGATTAAATCGAAAATAAGGGCGCTACGATTTATTTTGTGAATCAAGGGGTACCTTTTTTAGCTATTAAGTTTTATCAAAAATTTTATATTAGAGAGAGCGCCGGGAAATGACACTGGCTATGGTTGCTAGGGGTACGTAGGAACATCCCTGGCAATATAAAGCAATTCTATTTTTTCATTTTTCTCAAAAACATGGGTTAAAACCCATCGATTTTGAAATTTCAAAACGTTTTCCCAAAGCTTTGGAATAGCACGCATATGGTTTCTTATGCCTATCCGAAGCCAAAAGGCTGCCAAATCCGAATCTGAATAGTTTTAAAGATCCTTCCACAAATAACGGCGCTACAATTTTTGAAAGTTCAAAATCGTGCCAAAATGAGCTCCTAAAATTGCAATTTTTTATGTTCGAAAAATTTACGTTGCGCCCTATATCTATTTTACATGTATCTTATGTAAAAAAACGTCAGGATTCCGAATCCGTGTCGTTTGTAATGATTAAATCAAAAATAAGGGCGCTACGATTTATTTTGTGAATCAAGGGGTACCTTTTTTAGCTATTAAGTTTTATCAAAAATTTTATATTAGAGAGAGAGCGCCGGGAAATGACACTGGCTATGGTTGCTAGGGGTACGTAGGAACATCCCTGGCAATATAAAGCAATTCTATTTTTTCATTTTTCTCAAAAACATGGGTTAAAACCCATCGATTTTGAAATTTCAAAACGTTTTCCCAAAGCTTTGGAATAGCACGCATATGGTTTCTTATGCCTATCCGAAGCCAAAAGGCTGCCAAATCCGAATCTGAATAGTTTTTAAAGATCCTTCCACAAATAACGGCGCTACAATTTTTGAAAGTTCAAAATCGTGCCAAAATGAGCTCCTAAAATTGCAATTTTTATGTTCGAAAAATTTACGTTGCGCCCTATATTTATTTTACATGTATCTTATGTAAAAAAGCCTCAGGATTCCGAATCCGTGTCGTTTGTAATGATTAAATCGAAAATAAGGGCGCTACGATTTATTTTGTGAATCAAGGGGTACCTTTTTTATATTAAGTTTTATCAAAAATTTTATATTAGAGAGAGAGCGCCGGAAATGACACTGGCTATGGTTACTAGGGGTACGTAGGAACATCCCTGGCAATATAAAGCAATTCTATTTTTTCATTTTTCTCAAAAACATGGGTTAAAACCCATCGATTTTGAAATTTCAAAACGTTTTCCCAAAGCTTTGGAATAGCACGCATATGGTTTCTTATGCCTATCCGAAGCCAAAAGGCTGCCAAATCCGAATCTGAATAGTTTTTAAAGATCCTTCCACAAATAACGGCGCTACAATTTTTGAAAGTTCAAAATCGTGCCAAAATGAGCTCCTAAAATTGCAATTTTTATGTTCGAAAATTTACGTTGCGCCCTATATTTATTTTACATGTATCTTATGTAAAAAGCCTCAGGATTCCGAATCCGTGTCGTTTGTAATGATTAAATCGAAAATAAGGGCGCTACGATTTATTTTGTGAATCAAGGGTACCTTTTTTTTAGCTATTAAGTTTTATCAAAAATTTTATATTAGAGAGAGCGCCGGAAATGACACTGGCTATGGTTACTAGGGGTACGTAGGAACATCCCTGGCAATATAAAGCAATTCTATTTTTTCATTTTTCTCAAAAACATGGGTTAAAACCCATCGATTTTGAATTTCAAAACGTTTTCCCAAAGCTTTGGAATAGCACGCATATGGTTTCTTATGCCTATCCGAAGCCAAAAGGCTGCCAAATCCGAATCTGAATAGTTTTTAAAGATCCTTCCACAAATAACGGCGCTACAATTTTTGAAAGTTCAAAATCGTGCCAAAATGAGCTCCTAAAATTGCAATTTTTATGTTCGAAAATTTACGTTGCGCCCTATATTTATTTTACATGTATCTTATGTAAAAAGCCTCAGGATTCCGAATCCGTGTCGTTTGTAATGATTAAATCGAAAATAAGGGCGCTACGATTTATTTTGTGAATCAAGGGGTACCTTTTTTAGCTATTAAGTTTTATCAAAAATTTTATATTAGAGAGAGAGCGCCGGGAAATGACACTGGCTATGGTTGCTAGGGTACGTAGGAACATCCCCAAAGCTTTGGAATAGCACGCATATGGTTTCTTATGCCTATCCGAAGCCAAAAAGGCTGCCAAATCCGAATCTGAATAGTTTTAAAGATCCTTCCACAAATAACGGCGCTACAATTTTTGAAAGTTCAAAATCGTGCCAAAATGAGCTCCTAAAATTGCAATTTTTATGTTCGAAAAATTTACGTTGCGCCCTATATTTATTTTACATGTATCTTATGTAAAAAGCGTCAGGATTCCGAATCCGTGTCGTTTGTAATGATTAAATCGAAAATAAGGGCGCTACGATTTATTTTGTGAATCAAGGGTACCTTTTTTAGCTATTAAGTTTTATCAAAAATTTTATATTAGAGAGAGAGCGCCGGGGAAAAGACACTGGCTATGGTTGCTAGGGGTACGTAGGAACATCCCTGGCAATATAAAGCAATTCTATTTTTTCATTTTTCTCAAAAAAAATGGGTTAAAACCCATCGATTTTGAAATTTCAAAACGTTTTCCCAAAGCTTTGGAATAGCACGCATATGGTTTCTTATGCCTATCCGAAGCCAAAAGGCTGCCAAATCCGAATCTGAATAGTTTTTTAAAAATCCTTCCACAAATAACGGCGCTACAATTTTTGAAAGTTCAAAATCGTGCCAAAATGAGCTCCTAAAATTGCAATTTTTATGTTCGAAAAATTTACGTTGCGCCCTATATTTATTTTACATGTATCTTATGTAAAAAGCGTCAGGATTCCGAATCCGTGTCGTTTGTAATGATTAAATCGAAAATAAGGGCGCTACGATTTATTTTGTGAATCAAGGGGTACCTTTTTTAGCTATTAAGTTTTATCAAAAATTTTATATTAGAGAGAGAGCGCCGGGAAATGACACTGGCTATGGTTGCTAGGGGTACGTAGGAACATCCCTGGCAATATAAAGCAATTCTATTTTTTCATTTTTCTCAAAAAAACATGGGTTAAAACCCATCGATTTTGAAATTTCAAAACGTTTTCCCAAAGCTTTGGAATAGCAGGCATATGGTTTCTTATGCCTATCCGAAGCCAAAACGGCTGCCAAATCCGAATCTAAATAGTTTTTAAAGATCCTTCCACAAATAACGGCGCTACAATTTTTTGAAAGTTCAAAATCGTGCCAAAATGAGCTCTTAAAATTGCAATTTTTTATGTTCGAAAAATTTACGTTGCGCCCTATATTTATTTTACATGTATCTTATGTTAAAAAGCGTCAGGATTCCGAATCCGTGTCGTTTGTAATGATTAAATCGAAAATAAGGGCGCTACGATTTATTTTGTGAATCAAGGGTACCTTTTTTAGCTATTAAGTTTTATCAAAAATTTTATATTAGAGAGAGAGCGCCGGAAATGACACTGGCTATGGTTGCTAGGGGTACGTAGGAACATCCCTGGCAATATAAAGCAATTCTATTTTTTCATTTTTCTCAAAAAACATGGGTTAAAACCCATCGATTTTGAAATTTCAAAACGTTTTCCCAAAGCTTTGGAATAGCACGCATATGGTTTCTTATGCCTATCCGAAGCCAAAAGGCTGCCAAATCCGAATCTGAATAGTTTTAAAGATCCTTCCACAAATAACGGCGCTACAATTTTTGAAAGTTCAAAATCGTGCCAAAATGAGCTCCTAAAATTGCAATTTTTATGTTCGAAAAATTTACGTTGCGCCCTATATTTATTTTACATGTATCTTATGTAAAAAGCGTCAGGATTCCGAATCCGTGTCGTTTGTAATGATTAAATCGAAAATAAGGGCGCTACGATTTATTTTGTGAATCAAGGGGTACCTTTTTTAGCTATTAAGTTTTATCAAAAATTTTATATTAAAAGAGAGCGCCGGGAAATGACACTGGCTATGGTTGCTAGGGGTACGTAGGAACATCCCTGGCAATATAAAGCAATTCTATTTTTTCATTTTTCTCAAAAACATGGGTTAAAACCCATCGATTTTGAAATTTCAAAACGTTTTCCCAAAGCTTTGGAATAGCACGCATATGGTTTCTTATGCCTATCCGAAGCCAAAAGGCTGCCAAATCCGAATCTGAATAGTTTTAAAGATCCTTCCACAAATAACGGCGCTACAATTTTTGAAAGTTCAAAATCGTGCCAAAATGAGCTCCTAAAATTGCAATTTTTATGTTCGAAAAATTTACGTTGCGCCCTATATTTATTTTACATGTATCTTATGTAAAAAGCGTCAGGATTCCGAATCCGTGTCGTTTGTAATGATTAAATCAAAATAAGGGCGCTACGATTTATTTTGTGAATCAAGGGGTACCTTTTTTAGCTATTAAGTTTTATCAAAAATTTTATATTAGAGAGAGAGCGCCGGGAAATGACACTGGCTATGGTTGCTAGGGGTACGTAGGAACATCCCTGGCAATATAAAGCAATTCTATTTTTTCATTTTTCTCAAAAACATGGGTTAAAACCCATCGATTTTGAAATTTCAAAACGTTTTCCCAAAGCTTTGGAATAGCACGCATATGGTTTCTTATGCCTATCCGAAGCCAAAAGGCTGCCAAATCCGAATCTGAATAGTTTTAAAGATCCTTCCACAAATAACGGCGCTACAATTTTTGAAAGTTCAAAATCGTGCCAAAATGAGCTCCTAAAATTGCAATTTTTATGTTCGAAAAATTTACGTTGCGCCCTATATTTATTTTACATGTATCTTATGTAAAAAGCGTCAGGATTCCGAATCCGTGTCGTTTGTAATGATTAAATCGAAAATAAGGGCGCTACGATTTATTTTGTGAATCAAGGGGTACCTTTTTTAGCTATTAAGTTTTATCAAAAATTTTATATTAGAGAGAGAGCGCCGGGAAATGACACTGGCTATGGTTGCTAGGGGTACGTAGGAACATCCCTGGCAATATAAAGCAATTCTATTTTTTCATTTTTCTCAAAAACATGGGTTAAAACCCATCGATTTTGAAATTTCAAAACGTTTTCCCAAAGCTTTGGAATAGCACGCATATGGTTTCTTATGCCTATCCGAAGCCAAAAAGGCTGCCAAATCCGAATCTGAATAGTTTTTAAAGATCCTTCCACAAATAACGGCGCTACAATTTTTTGAAAGTTCAAAATCGTGCCAAAATGAGCTCCTAAAATTGCAATTTTTTATGTTCGAAAAATTTACGTTGCGCCCTATATTTATTTTACATGTATCTTATGTTAAAAAGCGTCAGGATTCCGAATCCGTGTCGTTTGTAATGATTAAATCAAAAATAAGGGCGCTACGATTTATTTTGTGAATCAAGGGGTACCTTTTTTTAGCTATTAAGTTTTATCAAAAAATTTTATATTAGAGAGAGAGCGCCGGGAAATGACACTGGCTATGGTTGCTAGGGGTACGTAGGAACATCCCCTGGCAATATAAAGCAATTCTATTTTTTCCATTTTTTCTCAAAAAAACATGGGTTAAAACCCATCGATTTTGAAATTTCAAAACGTTTTCCCAAAGCTTTGGAATAGCACGCATATGGTTTCTTATGCCTATCCGAAGCCAAAAGGCTGCCAAATCCGAATCTGAATAGTTTTTTAAAAATCCTTCCACAAATAACGGCGCTACAATTTTTGAAAGTTCAAAATCGTGCCAAAATGAGCTCCTAAAATTGCAATTTTTTATGTTCGAAAAATTTACGTTGCGCCCTATATTTATTTTACATGTTTCTTATGTAAAAAAGCCTCAGGATTCCGAATCCATGTCGTTTGTAATGATTAAATCGAATATAAGGGCGCTGCGATTTATTTTGTGAATCAAGGGGTACCTTTTTTTAGCTATTAAGTTTTATCAAAAAATTTTATATTAGAGAGAGAGCGCCGGGAAATGACACTGGCTATGGTTGCTAGGGGTACGTAGGAACATCCCCTGGCAATATAAAGCAATTCTATTTTTTTCATTTTTTCTCAAAAAAACATGGGTTAAAACCCATCGATTTTGAAATTTCAAAACGTTTTCCCAAAGCTTTGGAATAGCACGCATATGGTTTCTTATGCCTATCCGAAGCCAAAACGGCTGCCAAATCCGAATCTGAATAGTTTTTAAAGATCCTTCCACAAATAACGGCGCTACAATTTTTTGAAAGTTCAAAATCGTGCCAAAATGAGCTCCTAAAATTGCAATTTTTTATGTTCGAAAAATTTACGTTGCGCCCTATATTTATTTTACATGTATCTTATGTAAAAAAGCGTCAGGATTCCGAATCCGTGTCGTTTGTAATGATTAAATCGAAAATAAGGGCGCTACGATTTATTTTGTGAATCAAGGGGTACCTTTTTTAGCTATTAAGTTTTATCAAAAATTTTATATTAGAGAGAGAGCGCCGGAAATGACACTGGCTATGGTTGCTAGGGGTACGTAGGAACATCCCTGGCAATATAAAGCAATTCTATTTTTTCATTTTTCTCAAAAACATGGGTTAAAACCCATCGATTTTGAAATTTCAAAACGTTTTCCCAAAGCTTTGGAATAGCACGCATATGGTTTCTTATGCCTATCCGAAGCCAAAAGGCTGCCAAATCCGAATCTGAATAGTTTTAAAGATCCTTCCACAAATAACGGCGCTACAATTTTTGAAAGTTCAAAATCGTGCCAAAATGAGCTCCTAAAATTGCAATTTTTATGTTCGAAAAATTTACGTTGCGCCCTATATTTATTTTACATGTATCTTATGTAAAAAGCGTCAGGATTCCGAATCCGTGTCGTTTGTAATGATTAAATCGAAAATAAGGGCGCTACGATTTATTTTGTGAATCAAGGGGTACCTTTTTTAGCTATTAAGTTTTATCAAAAATTTTATATTAGAGAGAGAGCGCCGGAAATGACACTGGCTATGGTTGCTAGGGTACGTAGGAACATCCCTGGCAATATAAAGCAATTCTATTTTTTCATTTTTCTCAAAAAACATGGGTTAAAACCCATCGATTTTGAAATTTCAAAACGTTTTCCCAAAGCTTTGGAATAGCACGCATATGGTTTCTTATGCCTATCCGAAGCCAAAAAGGCTGCCAAATCCGAATCTGAATAGTTTTTAAAGATCCTTCCACAAATAACGGCGCTACAATTTTTTGAAAGTTCAAAATCGTGCCAAAATGAGCTCCTAAAATTGCAATTTTTTATGTTCGAAAAATTTACGTTGCGCCCTATATTTATTTTACATGTTTCTTATGTAAAAAAGCCTCAGGATTCCGAATCCTTGTCGTTTGTAATGATTAAATCGAATATAAGGGCGCTACGATTTATTTTGTGAATCAAGGGTACCTTTTTTAGCTATTAAGTTTTATCAAAAAATTTTATATTAGAGAGAGAGCGCCGGGAAATGACACTGGCTATGGTTGCTAGGGGTACGTAGGAACATCCCCTGGCAATATAAAGCAATTCTATTTTTTTCATTTTTTCTCAAAAAAACATGGGTTAAAACCCATCGATTTTGAAATTTCAAAACGTTTTCCCAAAGCTTTGGAATAGCACGCATATGGTTTCTTATGCCTATCCGAAGCCAAAAGGCTGCCAAATCCGAATCTGAATAGTTTTTAAAGATCCTTCCACAAATAACGGCGCTACAATTTTTTGAAAGTTCAAAATCGTGCCAAAATGAGCTCCTAAAATTGCAATTTTTTATGTTCGAAAAATTTACGTTGCGCCCTATATTTATTTTACATGTTTCTTATGTAAAAAAGCCTCAGGATTCCGAATCCGTGTCGTTTGTAATGATTAAATCGAAAATAAGGGCGCTACGATTTATTTTGTGAATCAAGGGTACCTTTTTTAGCTATTAAGTTTTATCAAAAATTTTATATTAGAGAGAGAGCGCCGGGAAATGACACTGGCTATGGTTGCTAGGGGTACGTAGGAACATCCCTGGCAATATAAAGCAATTCTATTTTTTCATTTTTCTCAAAAAACATGGGTTAAAACCCATCGATTTTGAAATTTCAAAACGTTTTCCCAAAGCTTTGGAATAGCACGCATATGGTTTCTTATGCCTATCCGAAGCCAAAAGGCTGCCAAATCCGAATCTGAATAGTTTTTTAAAAATCCTTCCACAAATAACGGCGCTACAATTTTTGAAAGTTCAAAATCGTGCCAAAATGAGCTCCTAAAATTGCAATTTTTATGTTCGAAAAATTTACGTTGCGCCCTATATTTATTTTACATGTATCTTATGTAAAAAGCCTCAGGATTCCGAATCCGTGTCGTTTGTAATGATTAAATCGAAAATAAGGCGCTACATTTTTTTGGGAAACAAGGGGTACCATATTAGCTATTAAGATCAAAAATTTTATATTAGAGAGAGAGCGCCGGGGGATACACTTATGTTACAGTACGTAGGAACATCCCTGGAAAATTAAGAATTCTATTTTTTCATTTTTCTCAAAATAAAGGGTAATAAAAACCCTCGATTTTGAAATTTTAAAACGTTTTCCAAAACTTTAATAGCAGCATATGGTTTTTATTACCGAAGCCAAAGACGGGTGCCAAAAGAATTGATAGTTTTTAAAGATCCTGGCCAAATAACGGGGCTACAATTTTTGAAAGTTCAAAATCGTGCCAAAATGAGCTCCTAAAATTGCAATTTTTTATGTTCGAAAAATTTACGTTGCGCCCTATATTTATTTTACATGTATCTTATGTAAAAAAGCGTCAGGATTCCGAATCCGTGTCGTTTGTAATGATTAAATCGAAAATAAGGGCGCTACGATTTATTTTGTGAATCAAGGGGTACCTTTTTTTAGCTATTAAGTTTTATCAAAAATTTATATTAGAGAGAGAGCGCCGGGAAATGACACTGGCTATGGTTGCTAGGGGTACGTAGGAACATCCCCTGGCAATATAAAGCAATTCTATTTTTTTCATTTTTTCTCAAAAAAACATGGGTTAAAACCCATCGATTTTGAAATTTCAAAACGTTTTCCCAAAGCTTTGGAATAGCACGCATATGGTTTCTTATGCCTATCCGAAGCCAAAAGGCTGCCAAATCCGAATCTGAATAGTTTTAAAGATCCTTCCACAAATAACGGCGCTACAATTTTTTGAAAGTTCAAAATCGTGCCAAAATGAGCTCCTAAAATTGCAATTTTTTATGTTCGAAAAATTTACGTTGCGCCCTATATTTATTTTACATGTATCTTATGTAAAAAAGCGTCAGGATTCCGAATCCGTGTCGTTTGTAATGATTAAATCGAAAATAAGGGCGCTACGATTTATTTTGTGAATCAAGGGGTACCTTTTTTTATTTATTAAGTTTTATCAAAAAAATTTATATTAGAGAGAGAGCGCCGGGAAATGACACCGGCTATGGTTACTAGGGGTACGTAGGAACGTCCCCTGGCAATATAAAGCAATTCTATTTTTTTGAATAAAATCTCTGTTGTCGAAGTTAAAGATTTGAACATATTAATAACAAATTTACAAGTGGGATCGTAAAGATGTAGCGTTGATATTTCAATCAAATACAATCACATAAGGAAACGAGATATTGAAAACCCAAATATCTCGGACCTACCTTTAGCTTTTATAAATAGCCATAAAGGACCAATTATAGATCCAACTGAAAGATGTCCCAGAGTTAAAAGGGCCTGCTTGACTCGGCGAGAATATTCTTCGAGCTATAGGCGGTGAAAATCGGCTTCTTCTAAAAACATAAAAAAATAAGATTAATATTAATTAAGCGACCATCAAAAACAAAATCCCTTTAATTTAACAAATGGTTATTTATCTGGCAAAAAAATTAAGCTTTGGTACTTACGTCAATTTAAAATGGGAATACTTTTGGTAGTTTGACTATTTACAAAGTTAATGATCTGAAGAGGCCTGAAGGTGGTGGTGGTGAATGCAGGGCTCCTCTTCATATAAATTCGTTCCTGTAAAATAAAGAAAAACATTATTAGCTGAAATGCTTTACAAAGTTTTCGAATTTAGATGAAAATCGTTAGAATTACTGTTCACCTTAAATGAAGGGTTGTAATGAGAATTAGACGCACTAATTTATAGTAATAAATGGGACACAACCGTACGACTTCGTTGTACATTGAAAAATGAATCAGAAATCGAAAGTTTTATGTAAGTGCGGATATAAGTCATATCGGTAGACCCCCAAAGCTAAGTTACCTGATATCAAAAGCGATAACTCCAATTAAAATAGCCTCCGATTATTTTAAATAAAAATTATCGATTTATTTTTCTAAAAGAAAAACATAATAGTACAGGGTGTTACGAACGTATTTGTTTCTACTTTATTTTACTTAAACCCTTAATTTTTATTTTTTGAACGAGAAAGGATTAAGCATTTCAAAAATTACCAAACGACCAACTTTATTCAAAATTGTTTGTCATTAGTAGTATAGAATTAATTTCCAAAATGTAAAACGATGGCTGCAAGAGACACAATCAAAGATAAACAAATTGAAGAAAAAAAGGTAGATGTAATGGTTTTGCAAGAAGTCATGGTAAAACAAAAGAACTCAGAATTTTCTCATGCGGAACCTCTAATGTGTAGTTTTAAATCTGAAGATATTTCTGATGTAGGTAAAGTAAAAAATTAAAGATTTGCTTTATACTATAAATAAAAGAAATTATAAAAGAAATTAATTTTATAAATAAATGTTAGTCAATTTCCGAACGTATAGGACCTTATTACGTCGGAATCCAGTCCTAGCTAAAAACCCCCAAAATCGGAAAGAACAGAATTTTTTATCTTTTTTGAAAAAAAATAGATTCGCGATATATTGTCAAAGGCTGTTACTATGGACCCGTGGTAATTATATCCGAAGCAATTTCCTCTCGTGATCCCCCTAACACAAAAATTTTCGCCCTATTAAAAAAAAATTAGTTTTAAAATCAAACATTAGAAATGCAATAACATTTTTATCTTTTATAATTACACGAAATCCTTTCACATCTTAATGTATACTTTCGAAAATGAACGCTTTCCGCGTACCTCTCTAAAATAACAAAATTACTGCGTTTTAAAAGGCTTATTTTAAAACCAAATTTAATTTTTCAAAAAGGCGAAAATTTTTGTTATGATGGAAAGCGCGGGGCAATGACACCGCCCGAGTCGAAATTTAGCGCCGACAATGAGCCTCCTAAAGTCGGACTCATTCCGGACTCGGAGACTCAAAGTAGAGTCTATTCCTATGTTAAATTAGGTCCGACTTTGATCTGCAAAGTGGTACAAATTTCCATTTTTACCACTTTGGGGTTCAAAGTGGGATCTGATCGAAATTTAAATTAGGTCCGATTTTAGACCTCTGTACCCTATTTTATAATAATAATAATAATAATATGGATTTAATTCGCATTTAAAATGATTAGAATACTTTTATTTAAAATACGTAGCTAAAGTTTAAAATAACAATTACATTAAAAAAAAAGAAGAATAATAATCATAAGTATTATTATTAGTATTTATAATAATTAAACTAATATTGTATGTATATATATATATATATTTATTTTGTATTATAATAAACAAATACATTGATAGTACAGAATTACCTAGTAACTTTGATAAAACAATATTCAAAATTATAAAATACCTGGATTACTCTGAGATTTTGTAGGATGGGTTTTACTTTCTGAGTTTGTAACTTTTTAGTAAGCTGTTGCTGTTTCTTCGGAATTAAAGACAAATCGGTAAAGATTAATAATAAGAGCGCACTTTTTAGGTTAGGTTGCCCGACCATAAGATTTACTTGACTGGTGGACAGTCATCAATGTAAAAGAACACATGTAAATAGGGAGTGTTGCCACGTCTTTTTCATATAGTCGAACCCATTTAATGCCATTCTCATAAATTTAATAGACAAGATTTTAAAAACATTTTAGTTATTAGTATTAACAGTTTTTTATTTAAATATACATATAATTAATTTGGATGTTAATTAATAAACGTAATAGTGTAATAACCAATGTCAACGCTTAAAACCATAACTTACATAAAAAGTATTTAGTTTACGCGTACTTTATGTGTATAAATGATATGAAAAAATATAAACGTATTCAATTGTAATATAACAGCTAACTTGTGATCAACAAACAAATTACAATATCGAAAACAACTGGCAACGCTGCTCAGCTGATTTCGGTATTTGCAGTTATCGGACTTAGAGGTTCAAAATCGCACCTCTTGGGGAATGGTAGGAGCTAAAGGCTGTCTGTCGGACCTAGTCGAGTTATAGTGCTATAAATCGGGTCTTTTTCGGACTAGGGGAATCTATGTAGGCTCTAAACATCGACTCGGGGATCTATGTAGGCTATAAATTTCGACTCGGGTTAGCACGTCCAAACCAGGTCCCAACTCAACACCCTCAAAATCGACCAAAATCGAGAAAAATCATGGGCTAACCCCTTTGCCTTTTTCCGAAAAAAATTTAATAAATCAAATTTCTTTTATATCTTAAAAGAATATTTCTACGTACCTCTAGTGTTTATAGCCGGGGCCATTTTTCCCTGCTACCTTTACAACCCCCAAAATTTGTGACAATTTTAAAGTGCCAATTTCTCTTTAAAACTGAAACTTTAATTGGCTCTAACTCTCTTACCTTTCACAATTACCCTGAAATCTTTCATTTCCGAACGAACCGGACCTTAACACGTCGAAATCCGGACCTAACACAAAATTTAATCATTTTTAATTAACGAATACAGTACCGTATTTACACCCCAAACCTCCGTTCTAGTGTTTTTACAAAGAAACGAACAGAGTACATTCGTAAATGAAAAAAACTCGTCCCCGTCTCTAAACCCGCGCCCCCCAAAACCCAATAAAACCGTAAACATCCACCCTCCGCCCGTAAAAACGTTCCTCGTTAATAATTTTATTATACAACGAACTTAAATAGGAAACTGAGCTTTAATGTAGACATTTATGTGGTCGGCCCGAATCTTAAACGAACTCGCATTCTAAACTTAACCGACAACCCCCAAGAACCGCAGAACGTCTCTCGAGCACATAATATCGCAGGGGGTTGGTTGCACGCAAACGAACTAAACTTCGAGGCAGAAGGGAAAAAAACGCAACGAAAAGTCAACGAAACAAAGCGAAGACTTACAAAGCAATTACAGTAAAACCTCGATTATCCGGACCTCAGTTATACGGATTCGCGATTATCCGGATTGAAAACCGCGTGCGTTTTTTCTTGTTAAAACGGGACATCTCGTAATCGTGCTTAAAACCGAGTGTGCGCATTCGAGCTCAAAGTGGCACATTCCGATCTCGGGAAAATGAAGCGCGCCGCTCCGCGTCGCGCTTCATTTGCCTCCCTCGCTCGGAAATGTGCCACTTTTCGCTCGAATGCGCACATCCTCGTATTTATTAGATTTGCCTATATTATTTATTATATTAGTATAATTTATCGTGTACTCCTTCAAATCAGAAATTTTAATTTAATTTATTAAATATCGATTTTATGTTCAAAAAACGTATTTACCATGGCAATGAGTGGGAGAGAGCGAAAAGATACGACAATCTCATAAGTACGAGTGAGACGGAATGATAAAAATTATTTAACTAACTTTTTGTCAATTTGATTGGCCAAACAATTGTGAAACGTGCTTAAAACCGAGTGTGCACATTCGAGCTCAAAGTGGCACATTCCGATCTCGGGAAAATGAAGCGCGCCGCTCCGCGTCGCGCTTCATTTGCCTCCCTCGCTCGGAAATGTGCCACTTTTCGCTCGAATGCGCACATCCTCGTATTTATTAGATTTGCCTATATTATTATTTTATTCTTCAATTCAAAAAATTTTAAGTCGAATACATTAGATCTATTTTTTGTTTGAAAAAGGTTAGATATTTTATTCCTTTCGATAAGTTGTAGTGGTGCTCTTCCTCACGCCTAATTGTAGCGAGCTTGATAAAAATATTTTCGGGTGTACTTTCGAATGTTTACTAATTCGCGTTTTTGATTAATTAAAATTGTATATGAGTCAAATTTTCTGAAGTGGGCCACTAAAAATCAACTAGTTGATTTTTATATCATCTTTTGTAGATTGTTGAAGGTTTATATGTCAAAATTAATGTCTCTATGGATTAATTCAATTTTTAAATATAAAAAAATATTTATATAATTATGTTTTTGTATTTATAACAAATTCATAATAACAATTAAATAACATAACAACAATTACTGTTTTTCTGAACGATCACTAACGTAACGCCAATATGATGCTGAGAGAAAACAGATCAAAATAATAATTATAAAACGATAAAGAAATAGATGAGAGTTACTTACGGCTAAGGGCGAGTCTGGAGTTCACTAGCAACTACATAGCCAACATGAATCTACCAGACTGCCTCGATGCAAAGCAGTTAACGCTATTTATACAATAACTTAATGATTAGAAATTACATTCTTTCTTAATCACCTATTAACATTAATGCCATTTTCTAATATCATAATTATATGTTACATAGGGGGTGAATCCAAATTTTTAGGAAGCGTTAAAGTATTTTTTTTCATGTACAATGAAGTCTCCCATCTACACTGTTAAAAATTTCCATAGTAATTTTACTAAATTTGTGTAGGAAGTTTTTACGCACCACCCTTTTGAAATTATGGAACTCAGTCTTGTAATTTTACTACACAACTTATCACAACTCAGTGTCAAATTATTACAAATCATCAGTCGCAAAATCACTAATCATTTATAGAAACTATGCTTAGTAATATTACTATACATTATTCGTAATTTTACTAAGTCATTATTAATATTATCATAATAAGATAATCAAAAAAATTTTACAAACTGGTAGACTCGAAATTACAATTGAGAATTGTGAAAACAGATAGCGTTCATGACTAGAATGAAATATTGTAAAAATGCAAACAACATTTTCAAACAAAAAATAATAATTTGTAAATTTCCTATCATCTCTTGTATTTGTAATTGCAAATATTGGTTAGTCATTTTACTGATAATCGTGGTAAAATTAAATTCCGAATATGTATAGAAATTTTACAAAACTTTAGATTTAATCCTACAACTTAGAATTGTAAAATTACAATAAGTATCTGACGAATACAAAAAATTTGTAAAATTGCAACCTGCTTAGTACTCTTGCTATTACAAAATGTAATATTACAACAAATGCGTGTTAAAATTCCAATATAATACAAGACTTTGTAATTTTATTATGCAATTGCTTAGTAAAAAAGTAGTAAATTTACAAAAATTTTTAACAGTGTATTTTAGGTTAAAAGTACTAAATTAGAAATGTGGTTTTTGGTAAAATTACCCTACTGTAATTTTTAATTAAAAGAAAAGTGAGAAGTGGCACATTTAGTTCAGTTTGATTTAATTAATATTATTTGTAAGAGAGAAGAATAAGATAGGCAAATGCAATTATTAAGGAGTATGTGCGCTTTCAAGCAAAAACTTTTTCCGAATAGAAAATCTGGAATTGAAGGATTTGTTATTAATATAATCGAATCCAATTAACACTAAGATGTGCGCATTCGAGCGAAAAGTGGCACATTTCCGAGCGAGGGAGGCAAATGAAGCGCGACGCGGAGCGGCGCGCTTCATTTTCCCGAGATCGGAATGTGCCACTTTGAGCTCGAATGTGCACACTCGGTTTTAAGCACGATTCACAATTGTTTGGCCAATCAAATCGACAAAAAGTTAGTTAAATAATTTTTATCATTCCGTCTCACTCGTACTTATGAAATAGTCGTATCTTTTCGCTCTCTCCCACTCATTGTCATGGTAAATATGTTTTTCGAACATAAAATCGATATTTAATAAATTAAATTAAAATTTTTGATTTGAAGGAGTACACGATAAATTATACTAATATAATAAACACTAAGATGTGCGCATTCGAGCGAAAAGTGGCACATTTCCGAGCGAGGGAGGCAAATGAAGCGCGACGCGGAGCGGCGCGCTTCATTTTCCCGAGAGCGGAATGTGCCACTTTTCGCTCGAATGCGCACACTCCGTTTTTCGCCACGATTAACAATGATCAATTCACTTTTAATTTTATCTAAACATTTTATGATTCTATTTGGTATTTTTTACTGTTGATTTTATAATTAATACTTATTTGTTTCGTTTTTTTTTGTAAATAAATACCTAACAAGGTAAAATTGTTTTTTTTTACATTAATTAGTCCGGATAATCGAGTTTCCACTGTAGTTCGAAGTTCTTAGCGAACGTATCGGTTCGAAGCGTGTGCCGCGCTCACCCAGCAGCGCCCCCTACATTAGCCACCCTCCGAGCCCGAAGGTAATTAACGCTGCCATTTGGAGTTGACTAAGTTGAAGCCCAGAGCTTATGAATCAATTTCGCTCTCGACCTGTGTGCATACGCGCAAAGGGCGCCCCTTTGATATCCAAAGTCGAGACATGTTGCAGGAAATTAATAGGATCACCCATCCCTCCTCGCCTTTCGTCGGGTCGGTTCACCTTTCTAATTAACCACCTTGCACATTTCACGCTTAATTATTAGCGTTGCGAAATAATTAGCGATAAACAAAACGATATCTAAGCACTTTTCCTTATTTTAATTGGTCGAAAAAGCGGTTTTGTGCTGAGAGCGTTTCGAGGAATGCGTTCCTTGAGCGTTTTGGGCGTTTTGTGGGGGCCGCTTTGGCGGCCGACATTTTTGCGATTTTTAACTTGCCCAGCAGAATCTGATAGGGAAAGCCCTATTGAAAGGGTTGGCGAGGAAAGGGCACAGAGTTACGATGGTGTCGGCTTTTTCTTCCGACGAGACTATCGAAAATTACGAAGAAGTGGTTGTTCCGATTGTCAGCAATTATTCTGGTAAGTGCTGGTTCGGAAAACGGTCCCAAAAAAGTCCGATTCGCAATGCTTCAGCTTATTGAAGTTATACTTCTTTTGGTGCTTGCGAGTATGATTTTGGTCCGCAATAGAAGTTGGGCGCGCACAGCTAGTTTGATAAGTTTGCAGTCTTATTAGACTAGTAAATTAATTATTGTTAGTGATGAGCAAAGCAAGACCAAGACTAATACTGTAATAGTCTTGGTATCGCTCTTGGTCTTGCTTATTCGGTCTTGGTCTTGGTCTTGCACAAATGTTTCTATTCTTGGTCTTGGTCTTGCTTATTTGGTCTTGGTCTTGCACAAATGTTTCTATTCTTGGCCTTGGTCTTGCTTATTCGGTCTTGGTCTTGGTCTTGCACAAATGTTTCTATTCTTGGCCTTGGTCTTGCTTATTCGGTCTTGGTCTTGGTCTTGCACAAATGTTTCTAGTCTTGGTCTTGGTCTTGCAAAAATGCAAAATCAAGACCAAGACTGCAAGACCAAGACCAATTTTGCTCATCACTAATTATTGTGAATCGTGCTTTAAATCGTGTGCGCATATCCTCGTATTTATCGAATTTATGTAAAAAGATTTTTCAATGAGTGGGAGCGAGTGAAAATAAACAAACATCACATGTACACAAGTGAGAGAAAACAATTAAACAATACGACAAGCATGAAAGTTCTTTTGTGTATTATTGCAATGAGTGGAAGAGAGCCAAAAGATACAAAAATTCAATAAGTGCAGGTGAGAAGGAACGATTCAAATAATTTCAATAAGTATTAGTAACATTTTTAGCTATTAATTAATTTGATGAGCATAAAGTACTCTTTTGAAAATTGATTAATGTGAATTATGCTTAAAACCGAGTGCGCGCATTCGAGCTCAAAGTGGCACATTCCGATCTCGGGAAAATGAAGCGCGCCGCTCCGCGTCGCGCTTCATTTGCCTCCCTCGCTCGGAAATGTGCCACTTTTCGCTCGAATGCGCACATCCTCGTATTTATTAATTTCTCTACTTTATCCTTCGCTTTTGCAAATCATAAAACTAAATTTAGTTTAGTAATAATCGATTTTATGTTCAAAAAACGTATGTACCATAGCAATGAGTGGAAGGGAGCGAAAGGATACGACAATCACGTCAATGCGAGTGAGAGGGAACGACTAAAATAACTAAATTGATTTTCCGTCTAATTTATTGACCTAAATTGTTGTGAATCATGCTTAAAATCGAGTGTGCACATTCGAGCTCAAAGTGGCACATTCCGATCTCGGGAAAATGAAGCGCGCCGCTCCGCGTCGCGCTTCATTTGCCTCCCTCGCTCGGAAATGTGCCACTTTTCGCTCGAATGCGCACATCTTTGTATTTATTGAGTTTGCCTACGATAATCTTCACTCATTCCAATCAGAAAATTAAATTTATTCCAATAGGTTGAGATTTTGTGGAGTAAAGTACCAATAATCGACCGGCCGCCAATACTCGACCATTTTATTCCGAATAACAATCAATACAAAAATACTCTCTAAAACTGAAATGGTAAAAAATTCACTTTTTGAAATAGTTACTTGAAAATTCACTCTCAAAATAGTGAATGAAGTTGTCATTATCATTATTTTTCTGTGCATCATGGTACTTTACTTTCCAGTGTATAAATAACATTATAATTTATCAGGTAAATTAATGAGAATATTTTAATCATTTTTGTATAGATTGAAAGTAAATAATTTTTTATATACAATGGGTTATTTACAATTTCAAATTACTCAATGGCAATAAGTCAAAATATAATTGTCAATGAATTAAGGTTATGTTTCTCTCGATGTTTACACCATTTTAATAAGTCAATATATACACTTTTAACTATTTCAAATAGTGAATATTCACTGCCAAACAGTGACTTTTCACTCGTTCATATTTAGAGAGTAACTTATTTTTTTTTTATTACCGGTTAGTAGAAATGACTAAGTAATTAATTATTTTGTATAATTAAACTCAATATTTTTTAATTATTTATTACGTATAAACTGAAAAATACTTTAATTATCAGCTCAAAATATGTTTATGCCAATATAACCAAAAATATTTAGAAAAAATTGATCTGTCCACAAATAGTAACAACAAAAAATATAGATTTACCTATTTTTGGACACGTTGTAGTTGATCGTAATCTTTTCATGTCAAATACTCTAAAATTATTTTTATTAAGTACTTATTAATTAAAAATAGAAATTATTTTAACAAAGTAGGTAGCCACTTAGTAATAACAAAAACTATGATTTCTTTTTTTATTATTCTCTTTTATTCTTTGTTTTTATTGAGTTCTTTTTTCGATTCATTCGGTTCTTAATTTTTTTTTTTTGCTTCTTTTGCGGTAATCCTCTTCATTTCACTATTTTCAATTTGTAATAGTTTTTCAACTTTTCCATCGTTTTCTTTTTAATGTAATTTTATCCCATTCATCTTGGGTTAAAATGGTAGAAAGTTTGACTGTTTTTTTTTTATTTTAGATGAAGGGAAGAAATAGGCCAAAACAATTTATTTTTGAATACAGGACTGCCTCGATCATCGCGGTTATTGTTGCCACAAAAAGTACCGAGGAAATCAAATACAAGACTCTTTTTATACAAAAAAAAACACTCAACTTTAAGCACGATTCACAAAATTTAATAAGTCGCGAAAAATTAGAAATGAATAAATACAGGACCGTATTTGCCCCCAAAAGCATAGTCCCAATATTTACATTTATATTTTGGCGGAATAAACAAATTATTTAAAAAAGCTTGCCTACATTTGCGATAACGAAATCGCACGTAGTTATTTATTTTACATTTTTAAACACGTGCGTTTGATAGATAACGAAATTATAAAAACCCGTAACTCACAGAAAATAAAAAGTTCTTCTTTTTTCATTTTTGTAAGGAAATATTTTAAAAGGTGCTTAGTGTTTAATATTGATTAATTACAAATTACAAAACTAGCGGTTTGAAATTGAAATTTCTATAAAAGAAAAAAATTTCTTTATTCTAATTCATTACCGTATTTCTACTATTAATACCAAATCTCTCATTTAGTAATAAAAGGTCGGTAAGAAGCGTTAAAAATGACAATATTCTACTGACCAATTTTTCAAAATATTGTCAAACCTTTTTTTAAGTCGTAGAAGAAGAAAATCCGTATAAAAACTAAACTTATTAATTTTTATCTGTTAATTTTTTGATTTTCTATTGAAAACACTTGAAGAAGCAATTAAAATGGTTTTTTCGGGGCACACTCTTAAAAATTTAATAACAATAATAGGTTTTTATTTAAAATTTGCTTTCTGTGTATTAACAAATTTGTTTTGCGAAAATTTCGCATTATATTAGTCCGATGTAAATTTAGATTATTATAAAAATCGTGGATCTTTATATTTTCTACAAAACAAAAGTTTAATAATTTTTTACGTACAACGACGACCGCAGAGAATTTTTTTAAGTTTTGTTTTGTCGAGTTTGAAAGCACTCGAACGCATTGGGTTTTCTTGGTACAAATGCGGTCCTGTAAATTTTAATTAGATAATTTCTAGAAAAAAATTGATTATTGTGAACCGTGCTTAAAGGCAAGTGTGTACATTCGAACGAAACGCGGCATATTTCTGGATTTTTGCTAACTTATAGAATTATTCGACCAGTAGTCGACCACTCCTCAATGCTCGACCATTTTAATTACTTTTGAGGCTTTTATTTCTACTACCAGGCAATAGAAAAATGACTTATGTTTCTAATGATTGTTATTCTGAATAAAATGGTCGAGTACTGGGGGATGGTCGATTATTGGAACTTTACGCCATAAAATCTCAATCTATTAGAATAAATTTAATTTTCTGATTCGAGAGAGAGAAAATTATTGTAGAAAAATTCAATAAGACAAGGATGTGCACATTCGAGCGAAAAGTGGCACATTTCCGAGCGAGGGATGCAAATGAAGCGCGACGCGGAGCGGCGCGCTTCATTTTCCCGAGATCGGAATGTGCCACTTTGAGCTCGAATGTGCACACTCGGCTTTAAGCATGATTCACAAAAATTCTATAAGTCGCGAAAAATTTTAAATTAAACAATACAGAACCGTATTTGCCCCCCAAAAACATAGTCCCAATATATACATTAATATTAAAAAAAGTGAATTTTTTACCATTTGAGTTTTAGAGAGTATTTTTGTAATGATTGTTATTCTGAATAAAATGGTCGAGTACTGGGGGATGGTCGATTATTGGAACTTTACGCCATAAAATCTCAATCTATTAGAATAAATTTAATTTTCTGATTCGAGAGAGAGTAGATTATTGTAGGAAAATTCAATAAGACAAGGATGTGCACATTCGAGCGAAAAGTGGCACATTTCCGAGCGAGGGAGGCAAATGAAGCGCGACGCGGAGCGGCGCGCTTCATTTTCCCGAGATTGGAATGTGCCACTTTGAGCTCGAATGTGCACACTCGGTTTTAAGCATGTTTCACAAAAATTCTATAAGTCGCGAAAAATTTTAAATTAAACAATACAGGACCGTATTTGCCACCCAAAAACATAGTCCCAATATATACATTAATATTAAAAAAAAGTGAATTTTTTACAATTTCAGTTTTAGAGAGTATTTTTGTAATGATTGTTATTCTGAATAAAATGGTCGAGTACTGGGGGATGGTCGATTATTGGAACTTTACGCCATAAAATCTCAATCTATTAGAATAAATTTAATTTTCTGATTCGAGAGAGAGAAGATTATTGTAGGAAAATTCAATAAGACAAGGATATGCACATTCGAGCGAAAAGTGGCACATTTCCGAGCGAGGGATGCAAATGAAGCGCGACGCGGAGCGGCGCGCTTCATTTTCCCGAGATCGGAATGTGCCACTTTGAGCTCGAATGTGCGCACTCGGTTTCAAGCACGATTCACAACAATTTAGGCTAATAAATTAGATAAAAAATCAATTTAATCATTTTAGTCGTTCCATCTCACTCCCATTGAGGTAATTGTCGTATCTTTTCGCTCCCTTCCACTCATTGCTATGGTAAATACGTTTTTTGAACATAAAATCGATATTTACTAAACTAAATTTAATTTTATGATTTGCAAAGCGAAGGATAAAGTAGACAAATTAATAAATACGCGGATGTGCGCATTCAAGCGAAAAGTAGCACATTTCCGAGCGAGGGAGGCAAATGAAGCGCGATGCGGAGCGGCGCGCTTCATTTTCCCAAGATCGGAATGTGCCACTTTGAGCTCGAATGCGCACACTCGGCTTTAAGCACGATTCACAAAAATTTATTAAGTCGCGACTAATTTCAAATTAAACAATACAGGACCGGATTTGCCCACAAAAACTTAATCCCAACATATACATTAATATTAAAAGCCAATAAAACAAATAATTCTAAACGAGATTTACTTAAAATAACGCACCAAAAATTATTAAAAAAAAAAGGAAGAAACCGCAATGACGTTTTCGTCCAAAGTGGCTCGGCTAATAATTAATAAAGCGAAGGATGTCAATTATAGGGGTAATTTTATAGGTCATCGCAACGTTAAACTATTTATAACGCAAGGGAGCAAGTTTAGCGTGACCGAAGCTATTTATTACCGGGTTCCGATGATAGGGGTGCCTTCAGTCGTTGACCAATTCTCAAATGTGGCGGAAATGGCGCGCAGGGGCTTCGCCATCCAAATTTTATACCACGATCTGTCGAAGGAAACGCTCAAAAAAGGAATTGCCCAAATTTTGGACGAACCCAAGTGAGAAAAGTCGGCGCCATCTGTCGCCGCGCAATTAAACTAAATTTCTGCTGTTTCGTGGGTTTAAAGAAAACATTGTGAAATATTCGGCGGCCCTCAGAGGGGAACCCCCAAATCAACTCGAGTCGGCAATTTATTGGATCGAAAGCGTTTTGGAGCTGAATTCGAGCTTTTATTTTTGGTCCGAAGCGGCCTCTTTGTATTGGTACGAGTACTACTTGGTGGACGTTTTGGTTTTTTGTTCGCTTGCCATTTTTGTGCCCTTTGGTCTCTTATACTCCATTTTTAATTAAAATAAAATATAATTAGCTAATTAAATTGTAACCGAAGTAGTTTTTGCGTTTAACAAGCAAAGAAATAAAAATAAAAGCGAAACTAGCGGTGTCGAGTTGTTAGAATTTAATGAAGTACGGACCTGTGGCCGTGCTTGTTGTATGAAAGATTAATCAGCTGCTGATTCTATTTTTAGCCCAGTAGCTAATGTAAATTGAAGGATGAAACTCGAGGAAGACGACGCCCACAATTTTGATAACAATTAATAACTTATTAACAAAATTTCTCGAACGCGAATTAAGTCGTAAAATATTAAAGGGTGGCCCATAAATTATTGAATGAAGTTGGTGGAAGTTGTATGAACTTTCTTTACACGTATCGGTCGGTCCGAAGTTCGCCTCGAAACCACGTGCGCTGGAGTTATTTTTCGCCGCGAAGATGGAGACGAAATTAATTTTTTTGTTTTTCGTTTTCTGGGGTAACGTCGCGGGGGCCGCTAAAATTTTGGCGATTTTCCATTTTCCGTGCAAGAGCCATCATATACTGGGAAGTGCCCTTTTGAAAGCTTTGGCGAAGAGGAACCACGAGATTACGATGGTGAGCCCTTTTCCCTTGGAGGAAGGGGTGCGGAATTATGAGGATATCGAAATTACTGGAGTTCTGGATTATAAGGAAAGTAAGTAATTTTTTTTTTGGGCCGAGTTTGAACCGTCATTTGCAATAATTAATTTATTTTCTTAAATGACTAAGTTCATAGTGTTTAATTTAAGTTAAGCGTGCGCGCGCAAGCGTTGCCGGCTAAAATTTTACTAGCAACGCGCCGAAAGAAGAGGGAAATTTTTGAAGTTATACTTCTTTTGGCGATTATAGAGTAAAATTTTAGCAGGAAACGGAAACTGCGCGCGCACATCTTATGAAAATCTGATGGTTGAAATGAGCCGTCTTAGAAAGTAGATGAATTGTTGTGAATCATGCTTAAAACCGAGTGTGCACATTCGAGCTCAAAGTGGCACATTCCGATCTCGGGAAAATGAAGCGCGCCGCTCCGCGTCGCGCTTCATTTGCTTCCCTCGCTCGGAAATGTGCCACTTTTCGCTCGAATGCGCACATCCTCGTGTTTATTGATTTGTCTACTTTATCATTCGCCCTTTTAAATCATAAATTTAAATTTAGTTTAGTAAATATCGATTTTATGTTCAAAAAACGTATTTACTATACAATAAATGGAAGGGAGCGAAAAGATATGCCAATGACGTGAATGCGAGTGAGATACAATGATTAAAATTACTCAATTGATTTTTTATCTAATTTATTGGTTTAAATTATTGTGAATCATGCTTAAAACCGAGTGTGCACATTCGAGCTCAAAGTGGCACATTCCGATCTCGGGAAAATGAAGCGCGCCGCTCCGCGTCGCGCTTCATTTGCTTCCCTCGCTCGGAAATGTGCCACTTTTCGCTCGAATGCGCACATCTTCGTTTTTATTAAGTTTGTTTACATTTTATCCCAATGGTGCGTTAACGTACCAGTTCGAAAATATTAAAAAATAACGTATAGGGAACCTATTGTACCTTGGTCTCTTTGTAGCTAGTGCAATTTTATTTTTTTATACCATAATATTCGATATTTCAAATGCCAAATTGACAGACATTAACGTAAAGTTGGCAGCAGCTGGCCAATGTACTTTGTTAGTGTATGAGATCAATTGAAATTTTTAATCGAAAAAAAGTAAGTCTTTTTATATTTTATTTACTTAAATATCTTATTGATTTTTATTAGGGGAGAGTGGGGCACGACGGCCCCCCTCAAAAATTTGGTCAAAAAACTGTTTTTTCATTTTTGGTCAAATTATGGTAAGTACCTCTGATATTTTAAAGATATTTCGCCATCGCCAATTCGCTCCATGTCATACGTTGATCTTTATTTATATACTGACGTACCATTACTGAACAATTAATTTAGGTATTGACAAAAAAGACCAAAGAAATATTAAATGATCAAATGACAAACACTGTCAAGTTATTACCGCCAACACAGATAAAATCACATGTTTTAACGTTCGGAGCGCCACTCGATGGTAGCGTTCAAAACGATTACTAGCGTTTAAAGCTCTTACTATAACTACTGTCGGTAAAGCTGCATCGTATTTGGTGGTAATTTCAAATTTTATTTTTGCTAAACTACATTATTCCCACTACAAATCAAAATTTATTTGATGTAAATTTGCTATTTTAAACAAAATCAAGGTAGAGAGAGAGAGAGAGAGAGAAACAGGTTATATCAGCTGAATAAATTTTTTTTTGGATAAATTTGAAGTCAATAACATTATAAAGGTACGGAAATAGTATATTTGTGATTTGCTTAAGATAGGACCAAATTAAGTTAACCTGAAGATTAAAAGTCATGAAAAATAATTACCGGCTTAAGAGGCCGTTGTGCCCCACTCTCCCCTAATCACAAATATATTCAAATAATCTTTATCTACACGTGCACAGAAATCATGAGACCATCCTTTACCATTTTGACTCTATATTCATGATTCCGTAGATTTTAAGTAAAGTCTACTTCAATAAAAATAATGGCAATAATTATTTTGAACTTTTAAACAATTTTTTGCGAGTGAAATTAAAGTAAATATAGTAATTAACATAGGGAAAAACATTTTTAACGTTGAAAACAATTTTTTTAAATAAAAAAAAATTTTTTTTTGAGCATTTAGTTCTCGATCCTAAGCCTGTTTTCTTCTGTCTAAAATTATAACTGGTGCTCAATAAAAAAAACAGAATACATTAAAACAAACATGCATACTAATGTTTACGTAAGCATGGAGTGGGGAGTTTTGCACGCGGGGTGGTAATAATTGTAATAAATCTGCTTACGTAATACTTCAACGGCCCCTAATCTTTAATTTTATTTTTGAGTTTAAACATCAAGGGTCGGTGTATTGTACCTCGGTCACTGGCAATAAATTGTACCTTGGCCCTAAGATCGACGTGTAATAAATAAAAACTTAGATATACCTTTGTTATAAATTCTTATTTTTTTTTATTTTGCTTCAGATAATATGCCTCGCAAGTCTACCGAAATATTTAATTTTTTGCAAAGTTAACCATTACGAATGTGAAATATTAGTATACAAGAAAAGTTTTGTTAATTTTTGAAACAATTTTAGTGTCATCTCAAAGAAGAACATTAGTAGTTCTTATAATCCAAAAATAAATATATAGTGTTCATAGAACAATGGGTTTTATTTTGCTTAATGTGAATAGAGCCAAGGTATATCACCTCTGTTGTACCTAGGCCATAGATCCACTAATTTCTAAATCTTATAGCAATTTGAGTAAACGGTCGCGAATACTTTCAAATATTTTATGATGAATGTCTTATTAGCGCCCCACTACGATGCATTTCATTTTATTAACTAAATGTTACATATACAATTTAAAAAAAATTACAAGTGAAAAAAGGGCCAAGGTACAACAGCTTCCCCTACAACTTCAAAAAAATATAGGTTCGTGTATTAACAATAAATGGGATGTTTTTATTCACAATAGGAAGTCATATGTTTTACTCCCATTTAGTTGAATAATAAATGTGAATTCTCCGTTCTGACCGCAGGCGTTATTAGGATAGATGTATTTCCAAATTTTCGGAAATTATTCCTCGATGCTAAATTATTCAACATATTCTTTCGTCGAAAGCCATACCATTAAATATATCAGTTACATTTATTTAACTATCGAAACACAGTTTTTTTTTATTGGTTAGTTACGTAAATAACTTCAACATTTCTTTTCTTTTATTGTGGTTTGATTTTCTGGACAAGAAGTACTTTATTAATATTTACAATGAGTTATTTAGCTTAGAGAAATCTAATTTATTACGCCCCTTTATGAAATGTCACGTCATTTCGGTATTATTTAAGTAAGAGATCAGCTTTTCTACGGCAGAAGAGAAAAATCACAACCACGTTCTCAATCTTATCTATAGAAATACTCTTTAAAGCAGTGGTTTCCAAACAAAGTTACTGTAGCAATAGTTTTTCGTGTTAAAGTACTATTTCTAAAATTTTACCTCCAATTTTCTTTTTGTTATAAGTATTATTTTTTAGGTTTATCTTTCAGCAATACAAAGCGTATCAGTGTAATTTCGTCATCAATTTAAAATAATATTTATTAAATGCAAAAATGATTTTTACTAATTACCAGTAAATTATTCAGAATAACCTTTTGCATACAATGAGTAATAGCGTCTGAGAAATGTCATTTATTTCATGTCCCCATTGTATATTTTGACTTTTTATTTGTATCGTAATTGATCGAGTACTAATTCCACACAAAAAAATGGTATCAGTACTAGATCACGGTTTTATATGGTATGAATACTATCAAAATAACATTTACCTTATTTGATTGGTAACATAACTCATTAAAAGTCATAAAACATTAATATAATTGCACGCTTTAGGTAATAAACAACTGTTAAAAATGGAAGTACCTATACGTTGTTTTTTATATTTTGGAACTGGTACGTTAACGCACCATTGGGATGAAATGTAAACAAACTTAATAAATACGAAGATGTGCGCATTAAAGTAACCAAAAGATTGAATTACGACGTTTGTTTTTTAAACAATTTAAAAAAATTCAAAAAATGGGCATTTTCGATTCTTTGAAAAACAATCTATCACAAAAATTAATCTCTGATTTTTAGTACAAAAAACTCAATTGGATAAAAAAAGAATTTTATTAAAAAAAAACATATTTTATGATTTTACTTTAAAAAAATCAATTTTGGCCACATCAGCGGCGCCTCGTAATCCACGACAATTCGATTATAAATAACACAAGAACACAGTGCCTCAATTTTTTCTTAAATTACCAAAAGTAACGTATTAAAAAAAACAGTGCGTGTAGTTATGTACGCGCTTTAGAAGTTATACTTCTTTAGCCTAACTAAATTAAAAGTAACAATTGAATCTAGGAAAAAGTTCGCATATGTCGTTTTATTTCAATAGATTACTGTTTTGCTTTTTAAATCCACATAGTAGGGGAGAGGGGGGCAGCTTTGAACATCGTTAATTAAAAATTGAATAACACATTTTTCCAACCGCGAAATTTAAATTTAAGGTGGCAGCACGGCTGCCAACTAGTATCCGTCAACAGCTGTTTTATTTGTTATGTTAAACCTAACCTTACAATTAATAATCGAATTTACGCTACAATTCTAAAATTTTCTTTTTTGGATGTAACCATCTTACAGGTAAAATCTTTATATCTTTCGCCATCTAATTACAATAAACAATTTCATTGTTATTGATTATTATTTAGTTTAAATAAATTAATTATTTCAAATATGCTATTGGGGCAGCTTTGAACAAGAAACGAGGGGCACGTTTGAATACTTATAAACCGAATTAATTTTAATTCTTATAAATTTTTCTATTTTTTAAATTGTTTCTAAAAAAAAATATGCGATCTTTATTACGTGGTTATTAGGTAATTTTTTAATTTCAAGGTCAATCACGGTTCCAAATTATAAAAAACGGACAAGCAGTGCTTACGAAAAAACTAGTCTAACGTTCATCGTTATAAAATAAGTCTCGTGAGCTAGATTTATTTAATTATATTTGAGTAAAGTTATTAATGTTAAAGATTTAATAATTATATAGCAATTTTGTTAATTTATCATTATTTCAAAGATTTTATAAATTTTAATTAAACTAATAAATGAAAGATTTAACTTTGAAAAATAAGAGCAATAATATAATTTATGAGTGAAATAATAATAATTTATGTAGTGGTTTTATATATTGTGCAAACCTGCCCCAGGCCTGTTCAAAGGTGCCCCCTAAGGGGGGCACCTTTGAACAAACTGACTTATTTTTAAATTAATAATATAGCTTTGATTAAGAACTTTTTTTTTAATTAATCACGGTGTGTTATGAAGTAGAGTGATTAATGTATTGATTAAGACATAAAACATATTTTTTCGTTTATTACATTAAGAGTAATAAATAAATTAGTAAAAAGTGTTCAAAGGTGCCCCCCTCACCCCTAATTTAATAAAATTCAGTAAATACAAGGATGTGCGCATTCGAGCGAAAAGTGGCACATTTCCGAGCGAGGGAGGCAAATGAAGCGCGACGCGGAGCGGCGCGCTTCATTTTCCCGAGATCGGAATGTGCCACTTTGAGCTCGAATGTGCACACTCGGTTCTAAGCACTATTCACAATAATATAGGCCAATAAATTAAACAAAAATTCGGTTAAATCAATTCAATCGTTCTCTCTCACTCGCACTAATAAGATTGTCCTATCTTTTCGCTCTCTTCCACTCATTGCTATGGTAAATACGTTTTTCGAACATTAAATCCATACTTACTAAACAAAATTTAAATTTGTGGTTTGAAAGGGCGAAGGATAAAGTAAACAAATTCAATAAATACGAGGATGTGCGCATTCGAGCGAAAAGTGGCACATTTCCGAGCGAGGGAGGCAAATGAAGCGCGACGCGGAGCGGCGCGCTTCATTTTCCCGAGATCGGAATGTGCCACTTTGAGCTCGAATGTGCACACTCGGTTTTAAGCACTATTCACAATAATTTAAGCCAATAAGTTAGACAAAAATTCGGTTAAATAGATTCAATCGTTCTCTCTCACTCGCACTAATAAGATTGTCCTATCTTTTCGCTCTCTTCCACTCATTGCTATGGTAAATACGTTTTTCGAACATTCAATTCATACTTACTAAACAAAATTTAAATTTGTGGTTTGAAAGGGCGAAGGATAAAGTAAACAAATTCAATAAATACGAGGATATGCGCATTCGAGCGAGAAGTGACACATTTCCGAGCGAGGGAGGCAAATGAAGCGCGACGCGGAGCGGCGCGCTTCATTTTCCCGAGATCGGAATGTGCCACTTTGAGCTCGAATGTGCACACTCGGTTTTAAGCACTATTCACAATAATTTAAGCCAATAAGTTAGACAAAAATTCGGTTAAATAAATTCAATCGTTCTCTCTCACTCGCACTAATAAGATTGTCCTGTCTTTTCGCTCTCTTCCACTCATTGCTATGGTAAATACGTTTTTCGAACATTAAATCCATACTTACTAAACAAAATTTAAATTTGTGGTTTGAAAGGGCGAAGGATAAAGTAAACAAATTCAATAAATACGAGGATGTGCGCATTCGAGCGAAAAGTGGCACATTTCCGAGCGAGGGAGGCAAATGAAGCGCGACGCGGGCGGCGCTTCATTTCCAGATCGGAATGTGCCACTTTGAGCTCGAATGTGCACACTCGGTTTTAAGCACTATTCACAATAATTTAAGCCAATAAGTTAGACAAAAATTCGGTTAAATAAATTCAATCGTTCTCTCTCACTCGCACTAATAAGATTGTCCTATCTTTTCGCTCTCTTCCACTCATTGCTATGGTAAATACGTTTTTCGAACATTAAATCCATACTTACTAAACAAAATTTAAATTGATGGTTTGAAAGGGCGAAGGATAAAGTAAACAAATTCAATAAATACGAGGATGTGCGCATTCGAGCGAAAAGTGGCACATTTCCGAGCGAGGGAGGCAAATGAAGCGCGACGCGGAGCGGCGCGCTTCATTTTCCCGAGATCGGAATGTGCCACTTTGAGCTCGAATGCGCACACTCGGTTTTAAGCATGATTCACAACAATTAATCTACTTTCTTAGATGGCCAACTTCAACCATCGCATTCAGTATTAGTTTATTAATATTATAGTAGCACTCTTCACATAATTAATGTATAAATACGAAAAATACCGCATGTGATCGGGCATTAAGTGTCTTGCGCTACATAACCCTAATTTCTTTAATAAAATCGATTTTTTTTTAAGAACACATCGTTCCAAAATTCGTCAACGCCCACAACGCAAGCATGTACGAAAAAATGACGTTCGACCTCAAAAACGTCAAAGAAGTGGCGGAATTATTCCTCGACCACCCCCAAATCGCGAAGCTCTTAGCCTCCAAACGACAATACGACCTCATCATTTTAAATTGGGCCATGAACGACGTCCTGTTAGCCATGGGCCACCACTTCAAAGCCCCCGTGATCGTCTTCAGCACCATCGGCCTCTCGCGCCTAACCGGCAAGCTCACAAAAAATCCCGCCCCCTACAGCCACGTCCCCAACCTGTTCCTAAACTACCCCGACGAAATGGACTTCTTCCAGCGACTAAGCAACACCTTCTGGAGCCTCGCGTTCGACGCGGTCGACGCCTTCGTCAACGAAGCCCTCCAGAAAGAACTACTGTTGAAATACTTCCCGAAGCGCCGCCCCTGGAGGAATTGCAGAGGAACGTCTCCTTGGTGTTTTTGAATTCGCAGTACAGCGTCGACAATGCGAGGCCCTACGTGCCCAACATGATCGAAGTGGGCGGCTTGCACATCGAAGACCCGAAGCCCTTGCCGAAAAAATTGAAAGACTTCGCCGACGCCGCCTCCGACGGCTTCGTCTTCTTCAGCCTGGGGACGAACGTCAAAAGCTCGCACTTGCCGAAAAACAAATTGGAAGAGATCGTGAGGGTGTTCGCGGGCTTGAAGGTGAAGGTTTTGTGGAAATTCGAAGAGGCGTTCGAAGGGTTGCCGAAGAACGTGATGGTGGGCGAGTGGCTGCCCCAGACCGACGTTTTGGGTGAGTGATTTGGAGGAGGGTGGGTCGCGGATCGTATAGGGGTTCTCTTTTTAGCGCACCCCAACATAAAGGCGTTTATTACGCACGGGGGTCGTTTAAGCACAATCGAAGCAATTTATTTCGGGGTGCCAATTATCGGAATTCCTTTCTTTTCCGATCAGGAATTCAACGTCGCGGGGAGCGTCAACAACGGCCACGGAATCGGGGTTAATTTTGCTACGTTAACGAATCTCACCCTTTCGGCGGCCATTCACGATGTTTTATACGACCCCAAGTAAGTTTCTCAATTTAAAAAAAATTTATAAAAATTTTATAGAGGTATAAATGCGATGGTACGTTCAGCTTGGAAACAGTTCACTATTAAATACAAATGGGGTGGTTCACAAACTTTGTGAAACTGAGGCTCGCTCACAAAAAATTAATGTTAGTGCCTCTCTGCCGTAGGTACCCCTATTTCCCGATTTAAAAGCACCAAATCAGCAATTTGGTGTTTCTGGTATAAATATGTAAAGAAAATCTAGTTCTTTAATTTTAGAGCAACAATATTGTTTATTAGATTTGTCAATTTGTATAATTAACCTCCAAATATTATGAAATCTTATAAAACGATATTTAAAGTTTATTCATATCTTGTCAATTTCTTTTCTTTCTTTAATAATCATTATTCTTTAATAGCCAACCTACTCCCAATTTAAAATTAAAGAACTAGATTTTATAAGATTTGGAGGTTAATTATACAAATGGACAAGTCTAATAAACAATGTTGTTGCTCTAAAATTAAAAAACTAGATTTTCTTTACAAATACGGTCCTGTAATTTTTAATTAAAATTATTTAAAAAATTAAACGAATTTTTGTGAATTGTCCTTAAAACCGAGTGATGGGCGGCGCTCTGTTAATAAAACCGATAAAATTTTTGAAGTGAAGCTTCTTTGATGAGGGTGTTACGCTTTTCGAGCGTTACGAAAATTCCGATCGCACGAGGGGAATAGTGGTGGGAGAACCGGAAGAAAAGGAGAGTACGTCGACGGTTCTGTAACATTTAATTTAAAAATTTACTAAATTGTAGATAAATTAATTATTGCTAATTGTTCTTAAAGCGAAGTGTGCACAGAAATGAACTATTTAAAAGAACTAAATCAGAAAATTGGTGTTTTTGGTATAAATACCGTCCTGTAATTTGTAATTAAAATTATGTAGAAATTAATTTAATTATTGTGAATCGTGCTTAAAACCGAGTGTACACATTCGAGCTCAAAGTGGCACATTCCGATCTCGGGAAAATGAAGCGCGCCGCTCCGCGTCGCGCTTCATTTGCCTCCCTCGCTCGGAAATGTGCCACTTTTCGCTCGAATGCGCACATCTTCGTAATTATTGATTTTTGTAAATAAAACTTTCTTTCCGATCAACCAATTTAATTTAGTTCACTCAATTAACGATTATATGTTGCAAAAACGTATTTTTACCATAGCAATGAGTGGGAGAGAGTGAAAAGATACGACAATCTCATAAGTACGAGTGACAGAGAAGGATAAAAATTATTTAACTAACTTTTTGTCAATTTGATTGGCCAAATAATTGTGAATCGTGCTTAAAACCGAGTGCGCACATTCGAGCTCAAAGTGGCACATTCCGATCTCGGGAAAATGAAGCGCGCCGCTCCGCGTCGCGCTTCATTTGCTTCCCTCGCTCGGAAATGTGCCACTTTTCGCTCGAATGCGCACATATCCCGCATTAATTGGATTTGTCTACTTGATCCTTTGCTCTTTGCTCTTTTATTTTGATTTTATATTGAAAACACTTGAAGAAGCAATTCCAATTGTTTCTTCAGGACACACTCTTAAAAATTTAATAAAAATAATATGTTTTTATTAAAAAATTTGCTTTTTGTGTAGTAAACAAATTTGTTTTGCGAAAATTTCGCATTTTATTAGTCCGATGTAAATTTACATTATTATAAAAGCTGTGGATCTTTATATTTTCTACAAAACAAAAGTTCAATGATTTTTTTACGTACAACGACGTCCACAAAGAATTTTTTTAAGTTTTGTTTTGTCGAGTTTGAAAACATTCGAACGCATTGGGTTTTCTTGGTAAAAATGCGGTCCTGTAATTTTAATTAGATGATTTCTAAAAAGAAAATTGATTATTGTGAACCGTCCTTAAAGCCAAGTGTGTACGTTTGGGCGAAACGCGGCATATTTCTTGATTTTTGCTAACTTATAGGATGATTCGACCAGTAGTCGACCACTCCTCAATGCTCGACCATTTTAATGACTTTTAAGACTTTTATTTCTACGAACAGGCAATAAAACAAATGACGTATGTTTCTAATGATTGTTATTCTGAATAAAATGGTCGAGTATTGGGGGATGGTCGATTATTGGTACTTTACCCGTGAAAACTCAATCTATTGGGATAAATTTAATTTTCTGATTCATTTCATTCAACTTAAATCCAAATTTTCCATTTCGACAAAGTTGTAACGTTTATTTTCCAAAATAACTGCCTAAAATCACTAAATCAGCGATTTTCCCTTGGATAAAGCTTTACAAAATTATGAGGGTATCAAATTACTGGAATTGTACATTTTAAGGAAAGTAAGTAATTTTTTAGAGCTGAAAATCAGCGTTTGAATTTTAAATACCGTGCTCTGATTGGTGCTTTAAATTAGCAATAGACTTTGCCGATAGTTTTGTTAAAAATGCCAAAGTTAATAAAACGGACAGAATTTCAGAAGTGAAGCTTCTTTGCTAAGGGGGCTACAATTTTAGAGCGTTACGAAAATTCTGATCGTATGAGGGGAATAATAGTTAGCTACGTAGTGGGGGAGCCGGTAACGGACGAGAGTGAGGCAATGCCGCCACTATTCTAACGCCGGCACTGTCTGTCAAAAGGGAAATCGGGACGGCCGCGGCGGGGGGATTTGTAAGTGCGGAGGTTACAATCCATGAAACTAAATTTAGAATTTTTTCATTTATCGGAAGCGCTTAAATACAAAATTATTGACTACGTACATTGAACGAATGGGGCAGCATGAATTTGTATTAAATTATTATTTTTTTTTTGCATGTTAAAAAAATTAATACCATTTATTTTATGCTATTGAGACAAAAAAAAATTGTTATCTTGTGTTCAATAAAAAAAAATACTAATAATTTAACTCCATTTAAAACTAGTAAGCAAGAAGTTTCACTTCTGTCGCGCGCTGACGCCACGCACACCTTTTTTTTAAAGGAGGTGCAATAACATTAAGTTTGGAAACCACTGCCATAATATAATAAACATTTTACTTGCAGAAAACTTTTTCTACCGAAGTCTTAAATAATTTATTTGTTTGTTTTTCTAGATACAGAACTAACGCAAAATTAAGGTCATCAATACTAAAAGATCAGCCCGCAAAGCCCTTGGAAAACGCCGTTTTTTGGACGGAATACGTCATCCGTCACAGAGGAGCCCCACATCTACAAACAGCGGCCTTAAAACTAAACCTTTGGCAATATATTTTGCTCGACGTGCTTATCTTTATCTTCGTAATTGCCGTCCTAATTATGGCGGGGACTTTGTACGCCGCAAGATTTTTTTTCAGACTTATCAAACCGCAGACGACCAAGAAAAAGGCCGATTAAACAGCACACAAACCGAAACGATGACAGCACTAATTTTTCTTATTCTCTTTGCGACATTGGGGGTGAGTCTCTATTTGAACTACAGTAGAAACTCGGTTATCCGAACTAATTCGGATAATCGAAAATTCGGTTAATTGAATGTATAGAAAAAAACGAATTTTAAAGTAAATTGATCATTGTTAATCGTGGCGAAAAGCGGAGTGTGCGCATTCGAGCTCAAAGTGGCACATTCCGATCTCGGGAAAATGAAGCGCGCCGCTCCGCGTCGCGCTTCATTTGCCTCCCTCGCTCGGAAATGTGCCACTTTTCGCTCGAATGCGCACATCCTCGTATTTATTACACTAATATAATTTATCTTTCGCTTTTTCAAATCGAAATTTAATTTGATGTAGTAAATATCGATTTTACGTTCGAAAATATATTTACCATAGCAATGAGTGGAAGGAGCGAAAAGATAGGAAAATCATATGAATGCAAGTGAGAGGAACGATTAAAATAATTCAATTAATTTATTGACATGAAATTGTTGTGAATCATGCTTAAAATCAGTGTGCACATTCGAGCTCAAAGTGGCACATTCCGATCTCGGGAAAATGAAGCGCGCCGCTCCGCGTCGCGCTTCATTTGCCTCCTCGCTCGGAAATGTGCCACTTTTCGCTCGAATGCGCACATCCTCGTATTTATTACACTAATATAATTTATCTTTCGCTTTTTCAAATCGAAATTTTTAATTTGATGTAGTAAATATCGATTTTACGTTCGAAAAATATATTTACCATAGCAATGAGTGGAAGGGAGCGAAAAGATAGGAAAATCATATGAATGCAAGTGAGAGGGAACGATTAAAATAATTCAATGAATTTATTGGCATGAAATTGTTGTGAATCATGTTTAAAATCGAGTGTGCACATTCGAGCTCAAAGTGGCACATTCCGATCTCGGGAAAATGAAGCGCGCCGCTCCGCGTCGCGCTTCATTTGCCTCCCTCGCTCGGAAATGTGCCACTTTTCGCTCGAATGCGCACATCTTCGTGTTAATTGGATTCTTCTATATTAATAACAAATTCTTCAAATACAGATTTTCTATTCGGAAATAGTTTTCGCTTGAAAGTGCATATATTCCTTAATAATTGAATTTGCCTATCTTATTCTTCTTTCTTATAAATAATATTAATTAAATCAAGCTGAACTAAATGTACCACTTTGCGCTTTTCTTTTAATTAAAAATTACAGTAGGGTATTTTTACCAAAAACCACATTTCTAATTTAGTAGGGGAGAAGGGGGTCAATTGAACCAAACAGTGCCTAACATAAAAACAAATATTTACATTAAAGATATTATTATTTATTTAATCTTTAACCTTATATTACTTATTTTTGATGAAACTTATTATATCATATACAGTCAACTCGCGTTATAACGAATTTCAAGGGACCCACGAAAAAGTTCGTTATATCGAAATTCTTTATTATAAAAGCATAAATTAACAAACTTTTACAAATTTGTTTAGAGATATAGAATAAATCAATCCAATACACCACAAATTCGTTGTCGCTTAATAAAATAACAAATATAAGATTAAATTATCATAATGATTTGAAATTTTGTGCAAACCAAGCTGTCGCATATGCGAAACCAATTTTGAGAAGACGACACATTTTTTTTATTTTTTCGATTTTTTAAGCCCACTGGTTCAATTGCCCCGTGGTTCAATTGACCCCTTCTCCCCTACTTTTAAACTAGACTAGATGGGAGACTTCATCGTAGATGAAAAAAATATTTTAATTTTTTCCGAATTTTGACCCTTATTTCCCAACCTTTTTTGGAACATACCCCACCCAAGGCATTCTAAAATTTTGATGCAACCCCTATGTAACATAAATATTTTTTTATATTTAAAAATTGAATTAATCCATAAATGAAGTCTAATTACAACAGTGTATACAAAATGTGCTTTAAAACTAATTTGTAAATAATTTTTACAAAAATGAAAGTTACCCAAAAATATTTGGAGACATTAATTTTGACATATAAACCTTCAACAATCTGCAAAGGATGATATAAAAAAAACTAGTTGATTTTTTAAGGGCCCACTTCAGAAAGCTTGAATCATATACAATTTTAATTAATCAAAAATGCGAATTAGTAAACTTTCGAAAGTAGGGACAGTTGGGGTACAATGGAACACGGGGTACAATGGAACGATGGGGATTAATATTCAAATTTTAAACGAATTCGCGCGCTTTTATTTGCACTAATTATAACGCCGAACTAGGCACACGGGAACGTAGTGAAACTTTGTCGCTTTGCAACAACGGAGCTGTCAGAAGAAAAAAATAGTTTTTGTTAACAAAGAGGTGGAATGAAGAACTTTTGTTTTTAGCAGAAAAGTAATAATAGTATGTATGTGATATTTTTTTACATAAATCTTAATCATTTTGACTATTTAGTACAGTTAACATAAAATTAAAAAAAATAACCTAAGTTTTTTAAATTCGTGTTTGAAACTTTCGAAACCTTACGGGGTACAATGGAACACTGCTTCATTACTTTAATTATATCTTATTGCAGATTTTAATGTCATAATGGTTAGAAACCGTGTGAGAACAAGTGATAGGGGCCTGCACAGAGAAGTTAGTATGCGAAAAGCTGTATAACTCGTAGAAGAAGGAATGAGTCTGCAAACTGTTGCTAAATTAAAAAATGTCAAGTGCACTACGTTGCATCGATATGTCAAAAAGAAAAAAAATGACAGGGGAGGGCATAGAAATACGTATGACACGTAACTAATTAATAATTATTTGAATATATTTTATAATGTTATGCAATTTCTTGATTATGTTCCAATGTACCCCAGACCCTGTTCCATTGTACCCCAGCCCTGGGGCACATTGGAACAGAGGAAGTGTTTTGCAAACACGATAATGTTTCAGGTTTTGGGGTTAATTTTTGTTTTCTTTTTTGTGTTCAATTATTAGTTTAAGGTCTGTTCTTGATAGTTTAAAAAAAAATTACAAAAATATAAAACACTGATTTTTCTATAAATCGAAACAACTTTTTCGTTCCAACGTACCCCAACTGTCCCTACACCTGAAAATATTTTTATCAAGCTCGCTACAATTAGGCGTGCGGAAGAGCACCATGATCACTTATCAAAAGGAATAAAATACATATCTAACCTTTTTCAAACAACAAATAGATCTAATTTATTCGACTTTTAATTTTTTGAATTGAAGAATAAAAGTATAATATAGGCAAATCCAATAAATACAAGGATGTGCGCATTCGAGCGAAAAGTGGCACATTTCCGAGCGAGGAGCAAATGAAGCGCGACGCGGAGCGCGCGCTTCATTCGAGATCGGAATGTGCCACTTTGAGCTCGAATGGCACACTGATTTTAAGCATTATTCACAATAATTTAGGCCAATAATTAAACAAAATTCAGTTAATATATTCAATCGTTCTCTCTTACTCTCACTAATAAGATTGTCGTATCTTTTCGCTCTCTTCCACTTATTGCTATGGTAAATACGTTTTTGAACATAAAATCGATACTTACTAAACTAAATTTAAATTTATGATTTAAAAGAGCGAATGATAAAGTAGACAAATGAATAAATACGAGGATGTGCGCATTCGAGCGAAAAGTGGCACATTTCCGAGCGCTGAATAATATTTTTATCAAGCTAACCTACAATTAGGCGTGCAAGAGAAGATCACTTATCAAAAGGAATAAAAACATATCTAACCTTTTCAAACAAAAATGATCAATTTATTTGATTTTAATGAATTGAAGGAATAAAAGTATAATAAGAATAATAATTATTTAATAATTTTAAAAAAATTTGGGAATTTCTTGATTATGCCAATTAAGCCCTGGCACATTTCCGAGCCTGAGGGCAAATTGAACACGACGCGAAGTGTTTTCAACACGTAATGTTTCATGTTTGGGTTAATGTTTTGTTATTCTTTGAGTCAAATGTTAACTCGATTTTGATATTTAAATAATTACAAAATTAAAACAATAATTTTACGTATAATATCGAACAACTTTTCGTTCTCAGTCTTAACTGTCACTAATGAAAATGTCGTATTTTCAGCTCTGCTACAATTAGTGTGCGAAGGTACAATACGTTATTAAAAGGAATAAAATCGATACTTACTAAACTAAAATGTCTAAATTTATCGATTTAAAATGAAGAATAAAGTATAATATAGACAAATGAATAAATACGAGGATGTGCGCATTCGAGCGAAAAGTGGCACATTTCCGAGCGAGGAGGCAAATGAAGCGCGACGCGGGCGGCGCGCTTCATTTCCGAGATCGGAATGTGCCACTTTGAGCTCGAATGTGCACACTCGATTTTAAGCATTATTCACAATAATTTAGGCCAATAAATTAAACAAAAATTCAGTTAAATATATTCAATCGTTCTCTCTCACTCTCACTAACAAGATTGTCGTATCTTTTCGCTCTCTTCCACTTATTGCTATGGTAAATACGTTTTTTGAACATAAAATCGATACTTACTAAACTAAATTTAAATTTATGATTTAAAAGAGCGAATGATAAAGTAGACAAATGAATAAATACGAGGATGTGCGCATTCGAGCGAAAAGTGGCACATTTCCGAGCGAGGGAGGCAAATGAAGCGCGACGCGGGCGGCGCGCTTCATTCCGAGATCGGAATGTGCCACAGCTCGAATGTGCACACTCGGTTTTAAGCATGATTCACAATAATTTAGGCCAATAAATTAAACAAAAATTCAGTTAAATAAATTCAATCGTTCTCTCTCACTCTCACTAATAAGATTGTCGTATCTTTTCGCTCTCTTCCACTTATTGCTATGGTAAATACGTTTTTGAACATAAAATCGATATTTACTAAACTAAATTTAAATTTATGATTTAAAAGAGCGAATGATAAAGTAGACAAATGAATAAATACGAGGATGTGCGCATTCGAGGCGAAAAGTGGCACATTTCCGAGCGAGGGAGGCAAATGAAGCGCGACGCGGAGCGCGCGCTTCATTTTCCGAGATCGGAAATGTGCCACTTGAGCTCGAAGTGACACTCGGTTTAAGCACGATTACAAAGTGTCCCGTTTTAACAGGAAAAACTTAGTCAAATTGTTAGGTACCTATATGTTTACAAAAAACCCAACAAATATTAATTACTAAATAAAACAGTCGCACATTATCTCAAAATCAACAAAGCAAAAAAACACTGTTTAGTGCGAAATACAAAATAAAATAATAAAATATTTAGTAAGAAATGCCGAGGTTTAATTTTCGCAACGACAATCCGGATAATCGCGAATCCGCATAACTGAGGTCCCGATAATCGAGGTTTTACTGTAATTTCAAAACGAAAAACTTAAATTGTCGATTTTCAGCAATCGCAATCGGCGGACCACAAACTAACCATCCACGAGGCCACGATTTTTTGCATAAAAACCCTAAACTTGAAACCGAAGGACATCGAAGAGCATCTCCAGGACGAAAACAGCTTGATCCCCGAGGACGACGCACCACTAAATTTATTCTTGGGATGCTACTGGAAGAAGAGGCACCTCCAAACGGAAAATGGCGACTTCAATTACGCGAGCATCATAACCCTAGTTCGATACCTCCAAAAGGCGACGTACGGCGGCGCATTCAATTCCGAATTCGTCGGCTACAATTTGGCGAGCGAAATAGTCGAGAATTGCGAGAAAATTGATTTCGCTTCGGCGAACCCCCACGGGAAAAAAGTGGCCATTATGTATAATTGTCTGATAAAGAATTTAAGAGAGCTGGTGCCTCAGATAGTTGAATAAATGCTTTTTTTTCTAGGTCGTTGTTTCAATTTCGCTTTCGCGAGGAGAGATGGCGCGCGCGCGCGCGAGCGATGCGTGGCGGCGCGTGGGAAAAAAGGTATGCGCAGGCGTCCGTGCGCGACGTCCTACATTCGGAGCGCAGCGTCAGTGCAGCACCGCGACGACTAACATAACGTATTCAGAACCCCGTTCTCAGAGCTTTCCTTCATATTTACAAAAGTTAGCGTTGCCGCTTTGTGCTTTTATTTGTATTTGAAAGACACGCGTGGGCCGACAGGACGCCAACTCGATTTAATTAAAAGTGTGGGGGAGGACGCTTAAATTTCTGACGTTTTGAGACGATGTAAACGCGTTATCGATATCCATAATTTATGTAATTACATAACACTAAAGCCAGTTCGTTTTTTTTTCTTTAGGAAAAAAAAAAGGGGGGAATAGTATCGGTTTTAATACAAAATGTTGGGCTCGCGTTTCGGGGGTTGTTTAAAGCAGAAGGACGTTGAGGGTTGTTTTAACACACAGTGCGTAATCGAGCGGAAGCAAATGTAAGAAAGTTGCGGGGTAAGGATTGGCTGAAAAATTGCTCAGACGATGGTCCAAAACCCAACCGAGAGGAAGTGAAGACGTAAAGGGATTTTCCAAAGTGCATTAGGAGAAAAAGGGAAAACTGAAAGAAATGGGTTCGGGATCGATTTTAAGCAAAGCGAAGCAGGTAGTTTTTTAATCCGAGAGGGCGAAAAAGATGGGGATGTTCGTCTACGTCGCCTTCGCCCTCCTGGGGCTCGGCGCCGGCTTCCTCCTGGACGGCTCCACGAACTCGTACTCGCAATTTCGCAAGTGGGGCGGCGGCACGAACGGCAGCTTGGAATTCGAATTCAAGACCGACCAGCCGAACGGCCTCCTCTTGTACACCGACGACGGCGGCACGTACGACTTCTTCGAGATCAAGCTCGTCGAGGGCGCTCTCCGATTGCGCTTCAATCTTGGCGGCGGCGCCCAAATCATAACCGTCGGCAGGGACCTGAACGACGGCCACTGGCACAAGGTGCACGTGCAGAGGCACGAGGACCGGACGGTGCTCACCGTCGACGGCGTCTCGCAGATGCGGACGTCGCGCGGCAAAGAGTTCAACTTCGGCCGCTTCTCCACCAACTCCGACGTCTTCGTCGGCGGCATGCCCACCTGGTACAACAACAAGTTGACGCTTCTCGCGCTGCCCAGCGTCATCTTCGAGCCGCGCTTCATAGGCGCCGTTCGCAACCTCATCTACCCCGACGTCGAAGGCGGCACCCCGCGCCGACAGGAGACGAGGCCCAAAGATCACAGGGTAAGCTGCTTAAAATTCGTCCGAAATCGAAAAAGCATTATGTGGCGAGATTAAAACGCAATTAACCGAGATTCGCGTGAGGCAGGGGTTCCCAAAAGTTTTTCTTAGGCGCGCCAATTTAGTATTGCCGAAATTTTTGGCGGGCCGAAAAAAAACCGGAATAAAAGCAAAACAATAACCATAAATATGTATTATTTGTTTTACTATTTACTTATTTATTTTTTAACCTTCCGCATACTACGTGACTAAATGTTATATGCCATACTAGGTGGGGTTTGCCATACCCCGAAAATAAAATGAAATAAAATCCACAAAATTGCATTTTATGACAGTTATATGATAAGAAATATATTTTAATAATTAATAATGAATAGGTTTAAGTAGAACACATAAGGTACAGGACCCAAATAAGGCCCACCTTAAGTTTATAAAGGCATAATTAATAGGTTTTGAAAAAATGCATCAATACTTCGTAATCAAAATGTTTCTTTTGTAACAAAAGAAGGAAGCTTGAGTAAATATAAAAAATATGTCGGTTGGGCCTTATTGGGGCACCTATGTCCCAATAAGGCCCAAGGATCAACTTTATGTCAATTTTAATAATCTTTAATATATTTATATTAAATTATTATTAGTGTTATTAAACTTAAAATAATAAAATATTTGGTTATAATTTAATATTTTTAATAAAAATTGACTTGTAAATTTTTAACAACTTTTAGTTAGGTTTTTTTATCTTTATTTTTAAAGTTTCCTGAACAATAAAATTGTTTGTCTGCGTCTGTAAGAACATTATTATTTTCAAATAAACTTAAAACTGAATATGTTTCCCACTGCAAGTCCGAACACGCGCACAGTGTAGGATTAAGCCAGCGCGGGGCCTGTAGCAACTTTTGTCAAGGGGCCCTTGGTTTGGTCTAGGTTCTCAAGTTTAGGGTATTACATAAAGCAAATTTTTATTATTTTTTTATTACGGTCGGACAGGGGTTGGAGCGCGGGGCCCCCCAATTCGCGAGGCCCGTAGCATTCGCTACTCTTGCTACGTGGCTAATCCGGCACTGCACGCGCAAGACCAGGGGCTCACGTTATGCAATTGTGCGTAAGTTATGGTCACGTACATTAATATGAGCTTTGACAATCATTCGAAATCAGGAAGCGGGAAATTTGAAAACTGGGCCTTATTGGGCCCTGGGCCTTATTCGGTTCGCTTACCTTCTTTATTTATGCATTAGAAGAGACTTTTATTAATAAAAATATACAAAAACTTAACTTTTTCTTCAACTTATAAACTATTGAGTCTTTTCTTGAGTACTAAATTCCAATGACACATGTCAATTATCATACCGAATTTTAAGAAAACCTAAGAATTTAATTCTTGCCTCCTCATTGAAATACAAATTAATTTCACAGCAATTTCTTAATGTATCGCAATTATTTGGGCCAATAAATTACACGAAAAATTAATTAAATAATTTCAATCGTTCCTCTCACTTGCATTGACAAGATTATCGTATCTTCTCGCTCCCTTCCACTCATTGCTATGGTAAATGCGTTTTTCGAATATAAAATCGATATTTAATAAATTAAATTAAAATTTTTGATTTGAAGGAGTGCAGGGTAAATTATACTAACATAATAAACACGAGGATGTGCGCATTCGAGCGAAAAGTGGCACATTTCCGAGCGAGGGAGGCAAATGAAGCGCGACGCGGAGCGGCGCGCTTCATTTTCCCGAGATCGGAATGTGCCACTTTGAGCTCGAATGTGCACACTCGGTTTTAAGCACGATTCACAATTATTTGGCCAATCAAATTAACAAAAAGTTAATTAAATAATTTTTATCATTCCGTCTCACTCGTACTTATGAGATTGTCGTATCTTTTCGCTCTCTCCCACTCATTGCTATAGTAAATATGTTTTTCGAACATAAAATCGACATTTAATAAATTAAATTAAAATTTTTGATTTGAAGGAGTGCACGGTAAATTATACTAATATAATAAACACTAAGATGTGCGCATTCGAGCGAAAAGTGGCACATTTCCGAGCGAGGGAGGCAAATGAAGCGCGACGCGGAGCGGCGCGCTTCATTTTCCCGAGATCGGAATGTGCCACTTTGAGCTCGAATGCGCACACTCGACTTTAAGCATGATTCACAATAATTTAAACCAATAAATTAGATGGAAAATCAATTGAGTAATTTTAATCATTCTCTCTCACTCGCATTCACGTGATTGGCCTATCTTTTCGCTCCCTTCCACTCATTGCTATAGTAAATACGTTTTTTGAACATAAAATCGATATTTGTTAAACTAAATTTAAATATATGATAAGCTCGATTTACCAAACATCCCCTTTTAACAAAAAAAATTTCACGTCAGTTCTACCCCACCTAGTAGGTACACGGAAGGTTAATAAAAATATAATACATCGTATCGAAATCGCGGGCCGCATTTGGCCCGCGCGCCGCACTTTGGGAACCGCTGGCGTAGGGGATGGGGGCTGATTACGTTTTAAGGGAGATGGATCGTCCGTTGTTATCAGCCAGGAAACCGTTTCCAAAATTAGGCACGCAAAGCGCTAGGCATCCCCTTTCATAACCTTAACCTTTAGGTCACCCCCTTTTATCACAAATCAACCGTAAACGCAACCCCATTTTATTTTAATATTCTTGTTATCATCGTCAGACACACACCACCATTCCCAAACCCGTGCGCCTCCATCACGACCCCGAAAAAAAACGCGATTTTTTTTTGGTTAGATTTTTTTGTTAATAAATAAAAACACGTCGGGAAACAACGCGTTGCTAGGCAACGCGACGCTCAAACGAGGGTTTGTTTTTATCGTTGCGGCGGAAACGTATTTATTGTTTCTCTTTTATTTTTAATAAAAGAGAGAAAATTTAGACGGTTGCCGTTTACGTCAAAAATGAAATGTGTGGAGGGGGGGCGACGGCGACGAAACGATCGAGATGTTACGTATTTTTTTTCTTCTTCGGGCGATATAATCGCGCAAAGCCCTAAAACAAATGTCATACAAAACGTCGAACAAAGAACGGGGGTTGGAGGGGAAAAAACGTCTAAAAAGCTTTAGGTATTTTATTTCAGAGCTATTAGCAGTTGAAAGGAAGTAAATTGTGAGTGTCGTTATATTGTGCGAGGACTGATTGAGTCCTGTTGTTGCAGTGTGACGGAGGGGCGGTTGCGGGAACGGAGGAGCTCTGCCTTCCTCAATCCAGGGTGAGTTTTTTTTTCTACGGCATAAGAAAAAAAATGTAGTTGGCTGATGTTTGCTTCATTGTAAAAAGGCTTGAGACCGCTTTTGTTGGCTACCGAATTGTATTTTTTAATTTTTTCGGGCGCCGAAGGCGCGTGGGGGACGAGGAGCGTTTCGTGGGGCAGGGGGTGATTAATGGGAATCGTAGCGAGCAAATTCTAAATGATAATTAATTGGAAAGCTGCTAAAGGTTTACAACTAAATTTTCTGTCTCCGCCTAAGCGAATATGCAAATTTTCGAGGGGGTTGGAAAGTTCTCTATAACGCTATGTCAATGTTTGCGCTTGATTTGGTTCTATTTGTGCCGCAGAAGGAGATAATCAATTTAGGGGTGTTATTGCATATTCATCGAAACCACGCACGTTCCTATCTCTCCTCTTCCACATATTCTCGAACACCTTCCTCCCCATCTTCGAAATTCTTTATCTCTTCGATCTCGAAGGGTTACTATTTTTTTTCGCACGCGCACCCCTTAAATTTTCGCATTGTTAGAATAAATGCATTTTTGCCTGGTGTGAAATAATTTAGTTTTTATTTTTTTTTCTGGAGATGTAGTACGTCTATTCTTGTCTATCTTGTGTACTTTCGTGTTGTTGTGCGCCTTTCTTTTCTTCCGCTTGTACGATAAATAAAATGGAATAAGTGATTGGGGGTTGTTTAAAATTAGAACCATGGTTGTGAACTAAATGACCCAATGGGAATTCTGTGCGAAGGCGGTGAAATTAATTTTTTAAGATACGGAAGAAAAATCAGTGGCGCACCTGAGTAGAGGGTAACTTGAGAATCGAGGTCAATTTCCTAATGAGAAAAATGAGGAAAATTGAACGGTTACCGAAGACGCAAGAAAAATTTCGGTTAGCAATTTATTATTAATTATTTAAAGCCGGTTGAGCACGTTTCTCGTATTTTTGGATTTTTGCATATTCATTATTAAATCAAAAACATTAAATTTACTTTAATAAAAAAATTAGTATTTGGAAAAAGTTATAGCGCAAACTTTTTTTAAAAGTTTTGTTTAAAAGCAATAAATGGGAGAATCGATGTAAATACGGTCCTGTAAGTTTTAATTGGAGGTCTGTAAATGGTAAGTTGATTGTTGTGAATTGCGCTTAAAGTTGAGTGGGCACATCTTTGTATTTATTAGATTTTTATATAAGTGTTAATTTACAAATCAAAAATTTTTAAATAAAAAAAAAATTATTTGGCATAACGTAGTGTTAATTTTGTTTGCTTAAAACATAAAATGACAGATTTGGTGTTTATGCTAATGTAAATTGAATTTAAAAGTCTTTAGAAAGTAAATTAATTATTGTGAATTGTGCTTAAAACCGAGTGTGCACATTCGAGCTCAAAGTGGCACATTCCGATCTCGGGAAAATGAAGCGCGCCGCTCCGCGTCGCGCTTCATTTGCCTCCCTCGCTCGGAAATGTGCCACTTTTCGCTCGAATGCGCACATCCTCGTATTTATTGATTTGTCTACTTTCTCTTTCGCTCTTTTAAATCATAAATTTAAATTTAGTTTAATAAATATCGATTTTATGTTCAAAAAACGTATTTACTATAGCAATAAGTGGAAGGGAGCGAAAAGATAGGCCAATCACGTGAATACGAGTGAGAGAGAATGATTAAAATTACTCAATTGATTTTCCATCTAATTTATTGATTTAAATTATTGTGAATCATGCTTAAAACCGAGTGTGCACATTCGAGCTCAAAGTGGCACATTCCGATCTCGGGAAAATGAAGCGCGCCGCTCCGCGTCGCGCTTCATTTGCTTCCCTCGCTCGGAAATGTGCCACTTTTCGCTCGAATGCGCACATCCTTGTATTTATTGAATTTTATTAAATTACTATTTGGAATTAAAAAGAAAAATAGTAATCTATTGAAATAAAACATCTGCAAACTTTTTCCCAGACTCAATTGTTATATTTAATTTAGTTAGGCTAAAGAAGTATAACTTCTGAAGCGCGTACATAACTATACGCACTGTTTTTTTTAATTCGTTTTTTAATTCATCGATTACGAGGCACCGCTGATGTAGCCAAAATTGATTTTTTTTAAGTAAAATAATAAAATATGTTTTTTTTAATTAAATTCTTTTTTTATCCAATTGATTTTTTTTACTAAAATCAGAGATTAATTTTTGTAATAAATTGTTTTTCAAAGAATCGAAAATGATCATTTTTTGAATTTTTTTAAGTTTTTTTAAACACAAACGTCGACATTCAATTTTTTGATTACTTTAATTGGTATTCAGACATAATCATGGCATAAGAAAATCGTCTTATTTAAAAAAAATCGTTCTTTTTTCAATTATTGCCAAATTGAAAATGCCATTCCTGATAAGAATCAAGTCAGGCCCTTATCCGGAAAAATTAAGGCATTCCCCAATAAGCCAGTTTTTAGTTATCTATATTTTTGCTGCATTTTATGCAAATCGTAAGAGAAATTTCAATTTTTCAAAGTGCCCTCAGTTTTTTTTTGTAATTTAGGAAAATATTATTTCTACAAAGTAAAATAAATAATGTGAATCGTGCTTAAAGCCGAGTGCGCACATTCGAGCTCAAAGTGGCACATTCCGATCTCGGGAAAATGAAGCGCGCCGCTCCGCGTCGCGCTTCATTTGCCTCCCTCGCTCGGAAATGTGCCACTTTTCGCTCGAACGCGCGTTTCCTCGTATTTATTAAATCGATCTTCTCTCAGTAAATTTACAAGGACCAACCTTTGATTTTGTGACCTTTGGTTCTGCATATCCAAGCGAATTGACCGGAAGCATTTAAAAATTTTCAAAATTATGAAATAAAATGAAAAAATTAATAACCGCTCCAACTTTTTTCCAAACTTAAAGTCCAAAGTGCCTGTGCTTCAATTAAAATCCCGATTTGTTTATTGGTGGGCAATTACCACAATCACAACCAAATTAAGTCAACCACAGACCTGATAAGAAAGTGATATTTTTAAACTATTTATTGTAAACAACTTCCTTTAAGTTTCAAATTAATTTGTTTTATTCAACGAATTTTAAGGTTTGATAAACAGCTTATTTATTAAAATTTGTTTATTTCAAAAAAACAAATTATGCACCTCAAATTATTACTAAAGACATATGAAATTGAAAATCAAAAAAAGCCATAATTTATTACAGTCAACTCGGGTTATAACGAAACTGCATATAACGAAAATTTCAATATAAAGAAATAAACTGCCAGTGCCTTAAAACTCTCGCCTTATAACGAAAATTCCCTCGCTCGAAAATGTGCCACTATTCGCTCGAATGTGCGCACTCCACTTTAAGCACGATTCACAAAATTAATTTACTTTCTAAAAATATTTAATTATAAATTTAAAAACTTTTTTTAATATAAATAAATTAATTTCTGATTGAGTGCCCTTAAACAAATTTATTAATAAAAACATTTTTAATTGTAAAATAAAATCTAAAATTGTAATAAGTTAAATTTTTTTAATATGAAAAAAAAAGATGACTAATACAGCAAATCAAATAAAACAAAGATGTGCACATTCGAGCAAGAAGTGGCACATTTCGGAACGCGGAGTGTGCCACTTTGAGCTCGAATGTGCGCACGCGGCTTTAAGCACAATTCACCACCACAATAATTTTACTTTCGAAAAATATTTTATACAAAAATTGATTTAGTACCTTTAAAGAAAATTAAAATTTCTGAAAATAACATCTAAATTGTAATATTAAATTTTCCGATTTTCCCAAGATTTAAATGTGCCACTTCAAGCGCGATTCACAACAATTAAAGTATACACTAAAAACCATTCTAATCAAAGACAAAGGAGCGACTTTTTTAACAAAAAAAAAATGGGCAATAGCCGCGGCCCTTCTCGCCGCGAAAAAAATTCTAGATGCGCCACTGACGCCAGTGAGATAATTAAAATTTTTTTTTAATAAAATTTACACGAAGAAACTTTTAATAAGTTGTCCTCAAAAGGGAGAGCTTTAGCTTTTTGCTTAATTCCGACGCTTGGTCTTTACAAGTTCCTTTTTACATTTTTTTTCTTTCGGGAAGCGCCTATACGAGGGCCGTTCGGAAAGAAAGCGCCCTAGTAAACTTGAAACGTCTGAAACGTTTTCGAAGCAACTTCAAAAGCCTCAACTTTAGACAATTATGAGCTTTTAATTAAGAAAGTTAAATCGCGAAAGAGAAAGTTGCGATTACGATCGGTTAACATCCCGTTCCCGTATGATTTTCGGGGACGGGCCGAAAGGTGCGAGGGCGGCGCGGAGCGTCGCCGGATAATAACTGTTTGCTTTTCTAAGTTTAACGATCCCGAAAATTGAATTTCGCGGACGGTTCTTGGGATGCCTTTTGTGTATTTTCGCAGCTGTGGTGGAAAGATCTTCCTGTATTGACACGCCCAGCGCCCTCGCTCACGTATATTGATCTCTCCCTCTTCGCCCCGAAGCGTCCTCTGCCCAACGACGCCCCGCAACAGCCGCCGTCGGCGTTGTCACGTTTTGCCGCTTAAATTTCTCCGATACTCGACGTTTAACTGCTTTCGTCTGCCCGCTTCTTTAATAATCCGAAAATGTTGCTCCCTTACGTTTGCACCGCCGATAACGAATTTTTCCGACGCTCGAAATGAAAAAAAAAATAAGCGCTCGCAGACGGCGGCGGTGCGCGTCGGCGTCGCACACGACATCGACACCCATTTAACCGATGCGATCGGAATATCGAAATTATTTATAATATTTATGAAAACCGTTATCGACGACGACGGGGGTGGGAGGGGGTCGCTACAACCCCGAACGTCTTTCTTTCGCGCTCGGGGGCGGCCATGTAAATAATGACGCCTGGGGGTTGAATATGAACAAGCATTAAAGTCATTATGTAATACAAGTTTCTCTATCTCCAAACCGCCATATGGAGCCCACCAAACACATTAATCAGAAAGTTATAATCAACTTCTCAATTCTGATATATGAAGTTCGGGCGGGTGAAACCGCCGAAATCCCGAACTTGTCTATTTTCGGAAAGGGGATGAAGTTTAACTCTTCGTCGGCCGCCGTTGACCGACTTACTTTTTCGAATTAATGCGCCGCCAAAAACGCACGTTTTACTTTTTAATGGGAAAGTTGCTCGAGAAAATCGATTCGTTTGAATAATATTAGCGTGCCGCCGACATTTGCGATTCGAACCGTACATGTACAGTTGTTTGCGAAAGTTTAGATGCGCCATTGCAAATTGACTATTATTCGGAGACCCGGTACCCGAACGCTTGCGGTGTTTTTCGTATTTATGAAATACAATGGAAACTCGGTTATCCGGACTAATTGTTGTTACAGCTCATTCGGATAATCGAAAATTCGGTTAATTGAATGTATAGCAAAAAAAAAACGAATTTTAGCTATATATAATGTGACCTTACTTCCTGTTTTGAATGGAACTGTTCCGTTTTCGGATCATTTGGCCCGTTGTCCCCAAGCAATCATTCGGGACGTCAAAATGTCCCGTTTTCAAAAAATTATCAATTGCGATACCGAATACAGTGGACCCCCGGTAATCCGACAAACAGTTTGCAGGGCACAGTTGGATTAGCGAATTTGTCGGATTATAGAGTACCCCCTATAGTCCGGAATTTTTTACGAAAGAGCACCTTGTAATCCGACAAATTACAGATCCAATGATAAGATTCTACATGTTATATACATATTATGTACTCTGAAGTACGAATCATACTTCATTATGTACATATATGTCAAATTTAGTAAATTAAACAACACAATAGAGAGCTAACGTTTTATTTACAATGGTTTAAGAAATTCGCCAAAAATATTCATTTTATTGGTATTGATATTATTTTCTTGAGAAAAGAAGATTGTCAAAAAAATATTCAATACATAATAAATAGTAGACCATGTCGGATTACAGGGGGTGCCGGATTAGCCGAGGGCCGGATTATCGGGGGTCCACTGTATTAAGAATTTTATTCTTGCCTCCTTATTTAAATACAAATTAATTTCACGGCAATTTCGCAATGAAAAAAGTAAAAAATTATGAAAAATAAGCAAAGTCCAAAGGAGACATTTTGAGAGCGCAACTACACGGAGAAAAAAATATCCTTATAATAAGCATACGTATCCTTATTATAGCTATCCGTTGGATAGTTATCTTTTACAAGGATACGCCGTATAGCTAATTTAGCTATCCAGTGAATCATTATTGCGGATCGTTATAGTAACGATCCGTATTACTGTTTTAGACATTCAAAAGATTCTTGTCATAGTGATTTAACGGATATGCACGGAGAACAAAATATCGTTATAATAACCATACGTATCCCTATTATAGCTATTCAAATCCTCAAATTAACTATCCAGTTACCTACACGACGGATACTGCACACGTTCACGAGAGCTTTTCGTTTGAATGCTTGAAACAAATAAACGAATCCTTATTATAAGTATACTATGTAAAGCTGTTTTGATCATACTATGGATTGTCAAATTGACTTATAAATATCGTTAAATTAGACATTCGAATCCTTGTCAGAACAATACGTCAATTGGGTATACGTTAGATAGTTATATTAAGGATATTTTTTTCTCCGTGTACGGTTTTCGAATTATTTCAATTTTTCTAAGGTAAATTGATCATTGTTAATCGTGGTGAAAAGCGCAGTGCGCACATTCGAGCTCAAAGTGGCACATTCCGATCTCGGGAAAATGAAGCGCGCCGCTCCGCGTCGCGCTTCATTTGCCTCCCTCGCTCGGAAATGTGCCACTTTTCGCTCGAATGCGCACATCTTTGTATTCATTGAATTTTGTAAATCAAACTTTCTTTCCGATCAACCAATTTAATTTAGTTCAATCAATTATCGATTATATGTTGCAAAAACGTATTTTTACCATAGCAATGAGTGGGAGAGAGCCAAAAGATACGACAATCTCATAAGTACGAGTGAGAGAGAACGATAAAAATTATTTAACTAACTTTTTGTCAATTTGAGTGGCCAAATAATTGTGAATCGTGCTTAAAACCGAGTGCGCACATTCGAGCTCAAAGTGGCACATTCCGATCTCGGGAAAATGAAGCGCGCCGCTCCGCGTCGCGCTTCATTTGCCTCCCTCGCTCGGAAATGTGCCACTTTTCGCTCGAATGCGCACATCTTCGTGATAATTAGATTCGACTATATTAAAAACAAATCTTTCATACCCAGATTTTCTATTTGGGAAAAGTTTTCCCTTGAAAGTGCACATACTCCTTAATAATTGAATTTGCCTATCTTATTCTTCTCTCTTACAAATAATATTAATCAAATCAAACCGAACTAAATGTACAACTTCTCGCTACATTACAGTAGGGTATTATTACCAAAAACCACATTTCTAATTTACCATAGTACTTTTAAACTAGACTAGATGGGAGACTTCATTGTACATGCAAAAAAAAATACTTCAACTTTTTCCGAATTTTGACTCTTATTTCCTAACCTTTTTTCTAACATATCCCACCCAAGTCATTCTAAAATTTTGATGCACCCCCTATGTAACATATAAATATTGTTTTATATTTAAAAAAAAAATTGAATTAATCCATAAATGAAGTCTAATTACAACAGTGTATACGAAGTGTGCATTAAAACTAATTTGTTTACAATTTTTACAAAAATTAAAATTATCCAAATATATTTTGAGACATTAATTTTGACATATAAACCTTCAACAATCTACAAAAGATGATATAAAAATCAACTAGTTGATTTTTAGTGGCCCACTTCAGAAAATTTGACTCATATACAATTTTAATTAATCAAAAATGCGAATTAGTAAACATTCCAAAGTACACCTGAAAATATTTTTATCAAGCTCGCTACAATTAGGCGTGCGGAAGAGCATCATGATAACTTATCAAAAGGAATAACATATCTAACCTTTTTCAAACAACAAATAGATCTAATTTATTCGACTTTGAATTTTTTGAATTGAAGAATAAAATAATAATATAGGCAAACCCAATAAATACGAGGATGTGCGTATTCGAGCGAAAAGTGGCACATTTCCGAGCGAGGAGGCAAATGAAGCGCGACGCGGGCGCGCGCTTCATTTTCCCGAGATCGGAATGTGCCACTTTGAGCTCGAATGTGCACACTCGGTTTTAAGCACGATTCACAATTATTTGGCCAATCAAACTGACAAAAAGTTAGTTAAATAATTTTTATCATTCCGTCTCACTGGTACTTATGAGATTGTCGTATCTTTTCGCTCTCTCCCACTCATTGCTATGGTAAATATGTTTTTCGAACATAAAATGGATATTTAATAAATTAAATTAAAATTTTTGATTTGAAGGAGTACACGATAAATTATACTAATATAATAAATACGCGGATGTGCGCATTCGAGCGAAAAGTGGCACATTTCCGAGCGAGGGAGGCAAATGAAGCGCGACGCGAAGCGGCGCGCTTCATTTTCCCGAGATCGGAATGTGCCACTTTGAGCTCGAATGTGCACACTCGGTTTTAAGCATGATTCACAATAATTAAATAATTTTAAGAACAAATTACAGGACTGTATTTATACCAAAAAACACCAAATTTCTGATTTAGTAATTTTACTCTCCAAAAAAAAGTATAACTTGAAAAGAAAAAGCTGTCGCCCACGCCACTTAAAAAAAAACAAGCAAACCCACACGGAGGGACGAAGGACCAAAGTAAAGGTTAAAGTTTAAAATTTGCTTCTGTTTTATTAGGGCTTTAGCAAAATTTGATTTTAATACGAAAGCGGGGCCCGACCTTTAAATATTTGAGTGGATTATTATTTTGCGAAGGGTTGAAGGTTGAAGATTAATTAAATTCAATTTTTTGGCTAATAAACTAGAAAATTATTTATAAAGCCGGTCCCTTTCCTCTACTTCTCTATTATCTGTTTTAATGAAGCAATCGTTCAACTTGAAAGGAATTTTAAAGGGGAAAGGCTCGTCCTTCGCAAATGAGACAAAGAAGCTCGCGAGAAGAGGAAGAAAGCGCGTTTCTTCTAATTAGAAATTAAACAAATTAACTAGAACAAAAGGTGAGTGCGTTGGCCCTTTAAAAATCCCTTAACTAAAGCGATAAACTCGTCATTTTACTTTTTAGCGAGCAAAAGACGCCCGATAAATGGGGGGACGAATTAACTTTCGCCACATTCTTTTCCTACACCTTCGACTTAATTGAATTATTTAAATTTTCTTTCGTCGCTTAAGCCCCGTCGTCCTCTGTGTTTTTCTTTTAAATGCGAGGGCGCCGCAACGTCGAGATTTTAGTCTTGCTCGGTTTCAGCCCTTAATGGCGTTAATTAAGAAGTTTTAAGAATAATATATACCCCCTTCTTAGCGCAATAATACAACTCTAATGGTTCGAATATGTTAACTAACTTCATTTCCTTTCTAAATATTTTATTGTTAACTTTAATGGGCGCCCATTCGTTAGCTTCTGGTGCGCTCTTCAAACTTGATTTAGAGGGCTGCGTCGCTCACCAAAAAAAAAAAAAGATGTAGATTAAACTTGCTCAAGTTGCCTTCTAATCATTACTTTTGATAGCAACTTGAGGAGCGGCTTTTTGCGATTTTATTATGCTACTGTAAATTTAATTTCAAAGTCTTTAGAAAGTAAATTAATTATTGTGAATTGTGCTTAAAACCGATGTGCACATTCGAGCTCAAAGTGGCACATTCCGATCTCGGGAAAATGAAGCGCGCCGCTCCGCGTCGCTCTTCATTTGCTTCCCTCGCTCGGAAATGTGCCACTTTTCGCTCGAATGCGCACATCGGCCTATTTATTGATTTGTCTACTTTCTCTTTCGCTCTTTTAAATCATAAATTTAAATTTAGTTTAATAAATATCGATTTTATGTTCAAAAAACATATTCACTATAGCAATGAGTGGAAGGGAGCAAAAAGATAGGCCAATCAGGTGAATGCGAGTGAGAGAGAATGATTAAAATTACTCAATTGATTTTCCTTCTAATTTATTGGTTTAAATTATTGTGAATCATGCTTAAAACCGAGTGTGCACATTCGAGCTCAAAGTGGCACATTCCGATCTCGGGAAAATGAAGCGCGCCGCTCCGCGTCGCGCTTCATTTGCCTCCCTCGCTCGGAAATGTGCCACTTTTCGCTCGAATGCGCACATCGGCGTATTTATTGATTTGTCTACTTTCTTTTTCGCTCTTTTAAATCATAAATTTAAATTTAGTTTAATAAATATCGATTTTATGTTCAAAAAACATATTCACTATAGCAATGAGTGGAAGGGAGCAAAAAGATAGGCCAATCAGGTGAATGCGAGCGAGAGAGAATGATTAAAATTACTCAATTGATTTTCCTTCTAATTTATTGGTTTAAATTATTGTGAATCATGCTTAAAACCGAGTGTGCACATTCGAGCTCAAAGTGGCACATTCCGATCTCGGGAAAATGAAGCGCGCCGCTCCGCGTCGCGCTTCATTTGCCTCCCTCGCTCGGCAATGTGCCACTTTTCGCTCCAATGCGCACATCCTTGTATTTATTGAATTTTATTAAATTACTATTTGGAATTAAAAAGAAAAATAGTAATCTATTGAAATAAAACATCTGCAAACTTTTTCCCAGACTCAATTGTTATATTTAATTTAGTTAGGCTAAAGAAGTATAACTTCTAAAGCGCGTACATAACTATACGCACTGTTTTTTTTAATTCGTTTTAATACGTTTTTTAATTCATCGATTACGAGGCACCGCTGATGTAGCCAAAATTGATTTTTTTTTAAGTCAAATCAGAAAATATAGTTTTTTTAATTAAACTATTTTTTTATCCAATTGAGTTTTTTTTTACTAAAAATCAGAGATTAATTTTTGTAATAGATTGTTTTTCAAAGAATCGAAAATGCCAATTTTTTGAATTTTTTTTAGTCGAAATCTAATTTTTTGATTTTTTAATTATTGCCAAATTGAAAATGCCATTCCTGATAAGAAACGAGAACACCAGAAAAACGTATTTACCATAGTAATGAGTCGAAGAGAGCGAAAATATACGACAATCTTATTAGTGCGAGGGAGAGAGAACGATTGAATTTATTTAACCGAATTATTGTTTAATTTATTGGCTTAAATTATTGTGAATCGTGCTTAAAACGGAGTGTGCACATTCGAGCTCAAAGTGGCACATTCCGATCTCGGGAAAATGAAGCGCGCCGCTCCGCGTCGCGCTTCATTTGCCTCCCTCGCTCGGAAATGTGCCACTTTTCGCTCGAATGCGCACATCCTTGTATTTATTGAATTTTATTAAATTACAATTTGGATTTAAAAGGAAAAATAGTAATCTTTTGAAATAAAACGACATATGCGAACTTTTTCCCAGATTCAATTGTTATATTTAATTTAGTTAGGCTAAAGAAGTATAACTTCTAAAACGCGACACATAACTACATAATTTTAGATAACCACATAATTTTAATTAAATTTTAATCAATGGTTGTAAACTATAAAAAATTGTATAAAAAATAAATTAACTATCCAGTTTGCAGCCCCGACTTACTTAACTTTCCTAAATTTAAAAAAGGAACAAAGGGGGCAATCGTTTTTTGCTCGATCGGGAATGTACCATTTTTGATTCGAATTTTGCATTCGGCTCTTTTGCACGTTTTACAACAATCCACAGACAAGTTAAACAAAATCTTAGTAGATTTTTCACAATGGTTGAACTAGTCCATTATACCAAAAAAAAATGGTAATCACCGCTCCACAAAACCAACAACAAATTTCAGAAAAATAAAAAGCTAAATAAAATTATAAATTTATAATATTTCTATAAATCTACGATTAACAATAAGTCTTTTGCTGTTAACGCCTTTTGTTATGATTATTATTTTTTTGTATATAATCAAAATATTCAATTCAATTTTAAAAACACAGGCGATTTTGGTCTTTAATAAAATAGCAATTGTTGCAATTCTACTGGAAAAAAAAACTATAGAAAAGGGTTGTTTACTTAATTTTTTGTCAAGGTCTCTCGTGCATTTTTTCTTTATTTATTTATTTGTCGTAATTTTCTATAAATCGACGTCTATTTATTTTAATATCGACACACCATAAAGTCCCAAATCGCGTGTTAAAATGCGCTTGACATTTCTTTGTACATGAATGTTTAACTTCGTGCCTAGCGTGCGACTTTTCGTGGTTGATTTTTTCTAAATCGCCCCCCTTCCGCCCCCTAAGTAGCGCTAATGCATTTAGTACGTAGTTGTTTTAAAAGAAAACTCCCACTTCGCCTGAATATTTAATGTTTCTTATTTTTGGGTCTACCTACTTTTTTTGATCAAAAAAACCGGTGCGTGTATTTACGTAGGTGCGTCAGAAGTTATACTTCTTCGACGAAATTAAATGAAATGTTGCTTATCTTGCGTTTATTTATAGCTAGACCACTGGTTTTAATAAGTTAAAAACAATTAAAATTTTTGAAGAAATTAGGTATTATGCAGCACCCAAGCCTTCTTGACATTGCCTGAATAATATTTTCTTAAATTACAAAAAAAAAAACTGTGGGTACTTTTAACAATTGATATGTACCTTACAATTTGCCGTTAGGAACAAACGTATTGCATAAAATGCAGCAGAAATATAAATAACTAAAAAATGGATTATTGGGACATGTCTTAATTTCTCCGGATGAGGGCCTGACTTGTTTTTCATCAGGAATGGCATTGTCAATTTGGCAATAATTAAAAAGAGAACAATTTCGATTTTTTTTAAATAAGGCTATTTTCTTATGCCATAATTATGTCTGAATACCAATTAAAATAACCAAAAAATTGAATATCGACGTTTGTTTTTTAAACAATTTAAAATAATTCAAAAAATGGTCATTTTCGATTCTTTGAAAAATAGGCTATTAGAAAAATTAATTTCTGACAATGGTTGGATTTTTTTAGTAAATAAACTCAATTGAATAAAGTTAAAAATCTTCAAAAATTGCGTTACGTAATATTTGAACGCTCCCTTTCCTAAATTACAAAAAAACTGTGAGCATTTTTAAAACTTGATATTTTCCTTACAATTTGCCGTTAAGAATTGCATACAATATAGAACATTCAAAAATGGCTTATTGGGCATGTTTTAATTTCTCCGGATGAGGGCCTGACTTGTTTTTCATCAGGATTGGCATTGTCAATTTGGCAATAATTAAAAAGAGAACAATTTCGATTTTTTTTTAATAAGACGATTTTCTTATGCCACGATTATGTCTGAATACCAATTAAAATAATCAAAAAAATGAAATTCGACGTTTGTTTTTTAAACAACTTAAAACAATTCAAAAAATGGCCATTTTCGATTCTTTGCAAAACAATCTATTACAAAAATTAATCTGATTTTTAGTAAAAAAAAGTCAATTGGATAAAAAAATAGTTTAATTAAAAAAAACATTTTATGATTTTACTTAAAAAAAAATCAATTTTGGCTACATCAGCGGCGCCTCGTAATCGACGACAATTTCATTATAAATAACACAATAACACAGTGCTCCAATTTTTCCTCAAATTACCAAAAGTAACGTATTAAAAAAAAACGGCGCTTTGAAGTTATACTTCTTTAGCATAACTAAATGAAATATAACAATTGAATCTGGGAAAAAGTTTGCATATGTCGTTTTATTTCAATAGATTACTATTTTTCTTTTTAAATCAAAATAGTAATTTAATAAAACACAATAAATACAAGGATGTGCGCATTCGAGCGAAAAGTGGCACATTTCCGAGCGAGGGAGGCAAATGAAGCGCGACGCGGAGCGGCGCGCTTCATTTTCCCGAGATCGGAATGTGCCACTTTGAGCTCGAATGTGCACACTCGGCTTTAAGCATGATTTACAATAATTTAAGCCAATAAATTAGACAAAAATTCGGTTAAATAAATTCAATCGTTCCCTCTCACTCGCACTAATAAGATTGTCGTATCTCTTCGCTCTCTTCCACTCATTGCTATGGTATATACGTTTTTCGAACATAAAATCCATACTTACTAAACAAAATTTAAATTTATGGTTTGAAAGGGCGAAAGATAAAGTAAACAAATTCAATAAACACGAGGATGTGCGCATTCGAGCGAAAAGTGGCACATTTCCGAGCGAGGGAGGCAAATGAAGCGCGACGCGGAGCGGCGCGCTTCATTTTCCCGAGATCGGAATGTGCCACTTTGAGCTCGAATGTGCACACTCGGCTTTAAGCATGATTTACAATAATTTAAGCCAATAAATTAGACAAAAATTCGGTTAAATAAATTCAATCGTTCCCTCTCACTCGCACTAATAAGATTGTCGTATCTCTTCGCTCTCTTCCACTCATTGCTATGGTATATACGTTTTTCGAACATAAAATCCATACTTACTAAACAAAATTTAAATTTATGGTTTGAAAGGGCGAAAGATAAAGTAAACAAATTCAATAAACACGAGGATGTGCGCATTCGAGCGAAAAGTGGCACATTTCCGAGCGAGGGAGGCAAATGAAGCGCGACGCGGGCGGCGCGCTTCATTTTCCGAGATCGGAATGTGCCACTTTGAGCTCGAATGTGCACACTCGGCTTTAAGCATGATTTACAATAATTTAAGCCAATAAATTAGACAAAAATTCGGTTAAATAAATTCAATCGTTCCCTCTCACTCGCACTAATAAGATTGTCGTATCTCTTCGCTCTCTTCCACTCATTGCTATGGTATATACGTTTTTCGAACATAAAATCCATACTTACTAAACAAAATTTAAATTTATGGTTTGAAAGGGCGAAAGATAAAGTAAACAAATTCAATAAACACGAGGATGTGCGCATTCGAGCGAAAAGTGGCACATTTCCGAGCGAGGAGGCAAATGAAGCGCGACGCGGGCGGCGCGCTTCATTTTCCGAGATCGGAATGTGCCACTTTGAGCTCGAATGTGCACACTCGGCTTTAAGCATGATTTACAATAATTTAAGCCAATAAATTAGACAAAAATTCGGTTAAATAAATTCAATCGTTCCTCTCACTCGCACTAATAAGATTGTCGTATCTCTTCGCTCTCTTCCACTCATTGCTATGGTATATACGTTTTCGAACATAAAATCCATACTTACTAAACAAAATTTAAATTTATGGTTTGAAAGGGCGAAAGATAAAGTAAACAAATTCAATAAACACGAGGATGTGCGCATTCGAGCGAAAAGTGGCACATTTCCGAGCGAGGGAGGCAAATGAAGCGCGACGCGGGCGGCGCGCTTCATTTTCCGAGATCGGAATGTGCCACTTTGAGCTCGAATGTGCACACTCGGCTTTAAGCATGATTTACAATAATTTAAGCCAATAAATTAGACAAAAATTCGGTTAAATAAATTCAATCGTTCCTCTCACTCGCACTAATAAGATTGTCGTATCTCTTCGCTCTCTTCCACTCATTGCTATGGTATATACGTTTTTCGAACATAAAATCCATACTTACTAAACAAAATTTAAATTTATGGTTTGAAAGGGCGAAAGATAAAGTAAACAAATTCAATAAACACGAGGATGTGCGCATTCGAGCGAAAAGTGGCACATTTCCGAGCGAGGGAGGCAAATGAAGCGCGACGCGGAGCGGCGCGCTTCATTTTCCCGAGATCGGAATGTGCCACTTTGAGCTCGAATGTGCGCACTCGGTTTTAAGCGTGATTCACAATATTTAATTGATTTTCTTAGATGGCTAACTTCATACAATCAAAATTTTCGTCAGCTGTGCGCGCGCAACTTCCGTTGCTTACTATAATTTTACACATAACGCACATCAAGAAGTGTAACTTCAAAAAAAGGGTTGTTTTCCTTATCTCGACACTGTTAAAACAGTTCTTTTAGGATCATCTCTATGCTAATCAGTTGAAACTTGGATCGACAAGGGATTGACAAATTAAGTTTCGGCTTGTTTTTGTATCCGCGCGCTTCAAATTAATTTCTAATCAAATTCGAGCGTTTTTTTTTTATTAAATCTTAACATCCCCTCACATTGTAATTCGCCTAAAAAACGAGATATCGAGGCCGCAACTTTTTCATCGAAGAGGGAGAAAAAAATCCGTATTTGTATACAAATCACGTAATGGAGTTACATTTCCCAAAAAAGAAAAGCATCCAAAGTATGTATTAAAAATCCGGACGACAAATTCAAAGGGAAACGCGCAACGATAAGAACGAATACATTTCGGGGAGTTTACAAGAAGGGAGTCGGTTTCGGGAGAATAAGGGAAGGGTAATAAAGTTAATATAAATAATTCCGCCTAGAGTTTGCATGTTTTCGGGCCTCCCCGCCCGCCCCCACGCCGTGCTTTCAACGGAAAACCGGGGGGACGAAATCGTAAGCCTTTGTATAATTAACGCAAAAGGGAAATGCGCGAAAACAAATATGGCGACAGTTCTGTAGTGTGTCGTATTTTATTTTTGCAGACGCTGAGAGGAAACGCCACCGACGTGTGCGAGACGAGGGATCCCTGCCAGCACGGGGGCATCTGCATTTCGACCGACAGCGGCCCCATCTGCGAGTGCCGCAATCCGGACTACGAGGGCGAATATTGCGAGAAAGGTAGTAAAATTAAGCGTTCGCCAAAGTTAGATAAAAACGGGGCGCACGCGAAGCGTCAATTTTTAAATTGTAAAAAATTTATTAAAAGGACGATTTTGCGTGGATCGTCGGAGCTTGACGGTCTGGGGACGGGGTCGGCGTTACTGTTTTTCGGAAGGGCTGGGGGCAACCGTCGATGCCGGAAAATTTCAAACTTTAATTGGGCGACACAAAAGAAAATTTTAAATATTTTTTTTTTTTGAGTAATACTGTGGGGCAGGGGTTCCCAAAGTTTTTCATGGGCGGGCCAATTTAATACTACCGAAATTTTTGGCGGGCCAAAAAAAACCGGAATAAAATCAAAATAATAATAACGAATTTTTTTTGTTTTAAATATATTTAACTATATTTTTATATTTTTTATTAGTATACTAAATTTAATATAAATATAAATCTTTAATTATATATTTATTAATTATTAAAATAAAAAAATAACTGAAATCTATCTTATTATATAATAATATATATATTTGTAATATTTATTATTTATTTTACTATTTACTTATTTATTTTTTAATAAAAATATAATATATGGTATCGATATCGGGGGCCGCTATAACAGGATATGCGGGCTGCATTTTGGGAACCCCTGCCGTAGGGTAACCCGACCAATAGATGGACGCCCTCCAATAGATTTATTGTGGGTCATGCTTAAAGCCGAGCGTGCGCATTCGAGCTCAAAGTGGCACATTCCGATCTCGGGAAAATGAAGCGCGCCGCTCCGCGTCGCGCTTCATTTGCCTCCCTCGCTCGGAAATGTGCCACTTTTCGCTCGAATGCGCACATCTTTGTATTATTTAATTTTCTGTATTACTCTTTTTTTTTTCATATTAAAATATTTAATTTATTTTCAATTTTAGATTTTATATTTCAATGTTTTTTTTAAATAAATTTGTTTAAGGCCACCATGAGACCCAATCAGAAATTAATTTTTTTTTATTAAAAGTCATCTAATTTATAATTAAATAATGTTAGAAAGCAGATTAATTATTGTTAATGTGGCTTAAAGTCGAGTTTGGAGCTTCTCGGGCGGTGGCGTCTTTACAATTCTTTAAATTGCTTGGGGGGGGCCCCCCAAAAAAAGTCGAAAATAACTTTAAGTTTTGACTAAGCGCCCCTTTCGCAGTTTCCTGGGAACCGATTCGGAGACCCCAGTTTGAGAACCACTCTTGAAGTAGTTTTCAGTGTTTTACATTTAGAGTGGGGTGTCCCTTCAAACTGTTTTTAGTAAAAGGGCTGGAGTTTTTCCGTAATTAAATACAAATTAATTGCAAGATCAATATATTAATAAAAAAGGAAAATTATGGAAAATAATCAAAGTGTGTCATGGGGCATTATAACTTTTTATGAAATTTTTCTTAAAAGGTAAATTAATTATTGTGAATAGTGCTTAAAGCGGAGTGCGCACATTCAAGCTCAAAGTGGCACATTCCGATCTCGGGAAAATGAAGCGCGCCGCTCCGCGTCGCGCTTCATTTGCTTCCCTCGCTCGGAAATGTGCCACTTTTCGCTCGAATGCGCACATCTTCGTATTTATTAATTTGTCTACTTTATCATTGGCTCTTTTAAATCATAAATTTAAATTTAGTTTAGTAAATATCGATTTTATGTTCAAAAAACGTATTTACTATAGCTATGAGTGGAAGGGAGCAAAAAGATACGTCAATCATGTCAATGCGAGTGAGAGGGAACGACTAAAATGATTAAATTGATTTTCCGGCTAATTTATCGACCTAAATTGTTGTAAATCATGCTTAAAACCGAGTGCGCACATTCGAGCTCAAAGTGGCACATTCCGATCTCGGGAAAATGAAGCGCGCCGCTCCGCGTCGCGCTTCATTTGCTTCCCTCGCTCGGAAATGTGCCACTTTTCGCTCGAACGCGCACATCCTTGCTTTATTAAGTTTTCTTACAATAATCTTCTCTCTCTCGAACCAGAAAATTAAATTTATTCCAATAAATTGAGATTTCTTGGGGCAAAGTACCAATAATCGACCATCCTCCAATACTCGACCATTTTATTCACAATAACAATCATTAGAAACAAAAGTCTTTTTTTTTATTGTCTGTTAGTAGAAATAAAAGCCCCGAAAGTCATTAAAATGGTCGAGCATTGAGAAGTGGTCGACTACTGGTCAAATCATCCTAATAAGTTAGCAAAAATCAAGAAATATGGCGCGTTTCGCCCGAACGTACACACTTGGCTTTAAGCACGGTTCACCATAATCAATTTTCTTTTTAGAAATTATCTAATTAAAAATTACAGGACCGCATTTTTACAAAGATACCCCAATGCGTTCGAGTGCTTTCAAACTCTACAAAGCAGAACTTAAAAAACTTTTGTTTTGTAGAAAATATATAGATCCACAGGTTTTATAATAATGTAAATTTACATCGGACTAATAAAATGCGAAATTTTGGCAAAACAAATTTGTTTACTACACAGAAAGCGAATTTTAAATAAAAACCTATTATTGTTATTAAATTTTTAAGAAAAAAAACATTTTAATTGCTTCTTCAAGTGTTTTCAATATAAAATCAAAAAATTAACGGATAAAAATTAATTATTTTAGTTTTTTTACGGATTTCCTTCTTTTAATTTGAAAGAGCAAAAGATAAATGCGTAGATGTGCGCATTCGAGCGAAAAGTGGCACATTTCCGAGCGAGGGAAGCAAATGAAGCGCGACGCGGAGCGGCGCGCTTCATTTTCCCGAGATCGGAATGTGCCACTTTGAGCTCGAATGTGCACACTCGGTTTTAAGCATGATTCACAATAATTTAAACCAATAAATTAGATGGAAAATCAATTGAGTAATTTTAAACATTCTCTCTCGCTCGCATTCACGTAATTGTTGTATCTTTTCGCTCCCTTCCACTCATTTCAATAATAAATACATTTTTTGAACATAAAATCGATATTTACTAAACTTAATTTAAATTTTTGATTTAAAAGAGCGAATGATAAAGTAGACAAATCAATAAATACGAGGATGTGCGCATTCGAGCGAAAAGTGGCACATTTCCGAGCGAGGGAGGCAAATGAAGCGCGACGCGGAGCGGCGCGCTTCATTTTCCCGAGATCGGAATGTGCCACTTTGAGCTCGAATGTGCACACTCGGTTTTAAGCATGATTCACAATAATTTAAACCAATAAATTAGATGGAAAATCAATTGAGTAATTTTAAACATTCTCTCTCGCTCGCATTCACGTAATTGTTGTATCTTTTCGCTCCCTTCCACTCATTTCAATAATAAATACATTTTTGAACATAAAATCGATATTTACTAAACTTAATTTAAATTTTGATTTAAAAGAGCGAATGATAAAGTAGACAAATCAATAAATACGAGGATGTGCGCATTCGAGCGAAAAGTGGCACATTTCCGAGCGAGGAGGCAAATGAAGCGCGACGCGGGCGGCGCGCTTCATTTTCCGAGATCGGAATGTGCCACTTTGAGCTCGAATGTGCACACTCGGTTTTAAGCATGATTCACAATAATTTAAACCAATAAATTAGATGGAAAATCAATTGAGTAATTTTAAACATTCTCTCTCGCTCGCATTCACGTAATTGTCGTATCTTTTCGCTCCCTTCCACTCATTTCAATAGTAAATACATTTTTTGAACATAAAATCGATATTTACTAAACTAAATTAAAATTTTTGATTTAAAAGAACGAATGATAAAGTAGACAAATCAATAAATACGAGGATGTGCGCATTCGAGCAAAAAGCGTCGCGCTTCATTTGCTTCCCTCGCTCGGAAATGTGCCACTTTTCGCTCGAATGCGCGCACTCGATTTTAAGCGTGATTCACAACATTTAATGTACTTTCTTGGGCGGCTAACTTCGACCAATCGGGATTTCGTGAGATGTGCGCGCTAAAATTTTACTCTCAAAGCGCCAAAAGAAGTATAACTTCACCTACACCACCCGATTTCGTGTATAAAATTGCTTAATAATCATTACAGAAGAACACTTTAAAAAAGAACGAAACCCACTTAACCCGCAACCATTTAAAAACACCCCGTAAATACATCTAATTGTAAGTGGCGTTTTTATCAGATTTTTCTAATAATAAAACTTAATACGACGAACTAAAACAACTATTAATTAGATAAGCAATATTTCGAAAGAGTTTAATGTACTTCGTCGCGTGTCCGTTTCGGAGCCGCTGTCGTGTTATTATATTTTTTATTCAAACCGCCCTCTTCGCCTTTAAAAAAAAACGTAAATAGGGGTCGGACCGGTCGCAAATTCTTTCGAAACAAGCCTAACGGAGAAAAATTCCATTACAAAAAGCAAATAAAGAGCAATATTTACAATTCCAATTTGTATTTGTTAAAACTTATGACGAGGTTCGTTGTTTTCCCATTAAACTTTCGCTAACAATTTCGCATTTTGGGGGGTTGAAGGTTGAGTCACGTAATTCCAGCCAATTTGTTTTATAAATCCCTCTAAAACCACGTGTAGAAGGGATGCAAAGGAAGACAGATAAACGCCCAAAATCCCTTTAAAGAACGACAAACTTACGTTCGCGCATTTCCTAAGCTAATCTGGACGTAGAATTAATTTTACTCGAAACCCCCGAATTTACAAAAAACGGAAAAAAATACATTTCGGACGTAAATCACACGCCCTTGATAAGCTCGTCCAACTCTAAAGAATTGATCAATTTGGTAAAACTTTATAAACGACGTTTTAAAGCGAGCATTTTCAATTTGTGGGGGTTGAGTTTTTAAATTTAACTTTTTTGTATTTCAATTTAATTTTTCTATGAAACAATTTCGATTTAAATTACTTTGATTGTACTTTGAATAGTCAAGTTCATGATAGAACAAACGAGTTTATGCTTTGAAATTCCAAAACAAGAATTTTAGTACAGGTAACCCTCTTATAACACGGTAAATAAGTTCCTAGAAGAAAAATTATCGAGTATTCGATTTACCAAAAAAAGCTTAAAAAATAAATGTATTTTCAAAATTGAATTTTAAAAAACCCGCTTATAAATGAATCATTGTAATTTGCTCATTTTTAATACAATATCACGAATGTTAATTTATTAGCCAATCAGAACGACTTCATTACTTCGTAATCTTGGTTATACTATAAATATCAGAATAATATTTTTCAAATAATTTAAAAACCTTGAAATTAAATAATAAATAGGGCAACCCGATCAATATATAGACGGTTAAGTAAATTCTTATGTTTCTATAATGAAATAATATAATAAATATTAATAAGTTATAATAAAATGAGTTATACCTATGTAAAAATGTTCAAATAGGTAATTCGAAAAAAATAATCAAAATCTTGTATAAAAGTAGAAGTTTATAAAAGAAAAAAAAATTCTAAGGAAAAAGCCCATATAACCAGTAGATGGACAACCACCCCCAATAGATGGACACTTCTCAAAAATAATATTTTTGTCTTGTTAAATAACAAAACAAAAATATCATTCTTTATATAAATATATAAAAATGATTAAATTTTCAAATTTAATAACTAATAGCTTAAACTTAATAAAATTAACCAATAAACAAAAAATAGATGGGATAATAATTTTCAAAATATTTTTTTCTTGTAAAATGCTTTGCTCTTATACACTACATAAAATTAATTTGGAATATGTTAAAATAATAATTTTAATATAGAAAATCAACAAAATACAACGATATAATGTTTTTTTAAATTTTTTTCTCTTTATCATTAACATTTTGAAATCGTCAGATGAATAAGAATAAACTTTGTAACATTTCTTCTTGTTGGCCATTTTTCAAAAAAATATAATTATAAATTTGTAAATACTAATAAACATTTTTATACAAATATGAAAAAAGTATAACAAAAATGTAAAAAATTATAATTCGATGTCTATTTATTGGATTGTGGTTAGAATTTCTTACCAATAAATGAACGGCAATTTTTTTTTATATTTTTTTGAATTTATTATTAAATAGCTTAATTTATTGCATTGTTATTCAAATATAAACAAAATTATATAATACATATCTTATTATTTCATTTAATTGTATTAATTATGACAAATAAAGTAAACGGGGAGTCTGTCAGATTGTGATGTCGAATGAATTTTTTTTATGATAATAACCAAAACATATTTTTATATAATCATAAATTTATTTCATAATTTTATACATAAATTTATTTTAAAAAAATTGCCTATTTGTTGGGGCGTCCATCTATTGGTCGGGTTACGCTACATTACTAGATTCATTTTAAATCCAAAAAGTAGTTTAAACAAATTCAATAAATACAACAATATTTAATTATCAATTTGAAGACTTTAATAAAAAAAAAATAATAATTTCTGATTGTGTCTGATGGTGCCCTTTAAACAAATTTATTTAAAAAAAAATTATGTTTAAATATTGTTAGAAAGTAGATTAATTAATTATTGTGAATTGTGCTTAAAGCCGAGTGTGCACATTCGAGCTCAAAGTGGCACATTCCGATCTCGGGAAAATGAAGCGCGCCGCTCCGCGTCGCGCTTCATTTGCCTCCCTCGCCCGGAAATGTGCCACTTTTCGCTCGAATGCGCACATCCTTGTTTTATTGAATTTTCCTACAATAATCTTCACTCTCTCGAATCAGAAAATTAAATATATTCTAATAGATTAAGATTTCATGGGGTAAAGTACCAATAATCGACCATCCCCCAATACTCGACTTTCTAACAATATTTAAACATAAATTTCATGACTTTTTTTAATATTAAAAAAACTAATTCTTGATTTAGTTCCTTTAGACTAATTTAATAAAACAATATATATTATTTTGAAATATAAAATCTAAAATTGTAATAAATTAAATAATTTGATATGAAAAAAAGAAGAGTAATACAGCAAATCAAATAAAACAAGCTACTGGGGGGCGTCCATCTATTGGTCGAGTTACCCTACAGTATTACTCTAAAAAAATTATTTAAAATTTTCTTTTGTGTTGCCCAAATTAGAAAACTAATAACAAAACCGATTTTACACGGCGAAATACAACTAGATAAAAAAAGTTGAGAACCACTGCCTCAAAGGTAGAAAACTAATTAATTTAAGGCGTTTAAGTCAAAATTTTATTTTGTGCCGGTCGGGAGAAAAAAAAACTAATATAAATCAAAGTCGCGCGCGTAATCGCCCTTTTTTTTTATTTCCGACGACATAATAAATAAAAAAATATAATAAAATACACACCCCCTGCCATTTTGGAGACCTATAAATAACCTTTATAAAGGTGCGCAAAAACTATTGGGTACAAAAAAATCGTCGATGATAAAGATAAATTTCCGACTTTTGCCTTCTGTTCCGTTTCCCTTTTGCGCTAAACCTTCGACAAATATTAATTCGAGCTTTAAAGGGATGCATTTGTACCACTTCCACCTGTTACCTCGCGCGAAAAAAAAGACAACAAAAATTAAAAGCTTTCGATTTTAGATTAATAGACTTGGCCGGACGGAAAAAAGAAGGTTATTACCGATCATCAACCCCTTTTCCGGAAAACTAAACCACGGCTCCGAATTTTTTACACGTATTAATTTTTGATTAATTATTCGAAGAGAATGGGGGACTCATTAAGCGAAATTAATCTCGTGTGTTCGCTTTTCAATTTTCGCGTAAAATACAAAACGAGCCACAAAGCTTGTCATCCCTTTGCGTTCTCGTCCCCCGCCCCCTCCGCGCCGTCCCCCGTCGAATATATGTTTTTTCCCGAATAATGGTCGCGCACACTATATTTAGTTTGCGGAGATAACTAATGTAATGCTTTGTAATGGACGTCATTTCATCCCCTTTGCCCTTTACGTTTTAAAATAATGGCGGTGCGGGAGGGCGGACGCGACTTCCTATTATTAGATCTGTGAGGGTGTTGCAGGGCGTCCGCGTAGGTGTTCGTGCGTTTCTTTTTCTTCTAATTAAAATTAAAACTCGAGAAGCTGCGGGCGACGTTCATCCCCCGTTTTAATAATGCAATTTGAATTGCAGGGACATATTGCAAAGCGCATTGCGGATATTTTTAGGGTCGCCCGAGAAAATATGAAGTGTCACATTTTCGACCCTAATAAAAACTTCGTCGCAATTCCCGCGACGTTCAACAATTTCTTAGTCGGCCACGAGGCCGACCGATAATTATCGAAAATTGTTTTTCGCACGATGCCCATTTGTCGGGGAAGTTGTACGTGGAATAAGAAGTTTTAGGGATCTAATTGAAAATGTCGTTATTTCTTTGCGAGGATGTATGTACAGTGCGTCCGACGAATAACTACTGAAACTTAACCCGCTTAGAAATTAAAATTAAACTGAATTATTAAAAAAAATTGTTTAAGTCTGCTATAACGATGTTGCCATTTTCTGGAAAATTAAATTACGTTTTTCTCGATATTCTTTAGATTTAAGACATACTGTATACAAACTTTTTTGTTTAGATTGGTGTCAGATATCACCCAATTAAGTTTCAGTACCTATTTGTCGGACACCCTGTATATAGGATGAGTCTCTTTTTAGTTTTACGCTGTGGGATTTTGGAAATTATGGCAGGGTTATTAAATGGCAAAAGTAGTGTGCGTAGATGAAAATTTTAAAATACAAGTAATTCTCGTATAATAAGGGCAACGCTGTTATAGTATGCTTTACCTGAATAATTTTCGAATTGAGAAAAGTAGGAAATAAAACGTTCTTGATTAATGGAAGATATCTCTAATTACCACTCTTATAATATAACTTTATTAAGTACAAATCTACCGTGTTATGTGGGGGTTGACTGTATATAATTTTTTTTAGATAGTTTGATAAATATTTAAAAGAATCACCTTATACAGTAGAACTCTGCATAACGTGGTTTCCCTTAACATATATAATAGAATTCTCTTTCGTTATTTTTAATACAGTGTGTCCCAAATTGAGTAGTCTAACATAAGTATCTTTATTATTAGTGGAGATATAAATTTGGTTAAATGGGCAATATTTTGCAGTTTTAGGTGCCGGTTCAGGTACCGTTAAGAAAATTTTAAAATTCCGAATAGTTCCGAAGTAATCGTCAAAAAACTAAAAATCGTTATTTTCTTTAATCTCAAATAACTTTAAAATTATAAAATTTCCAAAAAAAAGTTTAATATAAAAGTTACTAGGTTTCATAAAACACAGATAGAAATTAAGTCAAAATTAAATTCAAAATGGCGGTTTCCAAGATATTGATACAAACTTTCTTATTTTAAATGGACACTCTATTGAATTTTATATAGTTATATAGCATTTTTTTTTCTCTTTCCACCATGTATAACAACCCATATTTAAATACAAAATTATTAACAATATTAATTTTTTCTTTTTTTAATCAAGTAGCCATGAATTATCAAAGAATAATAAAACAGCATAATACAAGGCAGGGTCATTATATTTATTTTTTGACTAATATTGTAAGTTTTTTGAATAATAATAATTATTACCTTATAAATAATTCAAAATGGCAAAGTTTTGAACTGAGCAGTATGATATGTTTTGTAGCTACATTAAATGTTAAAAGCTCCTGCGTTGCTGCACAAACATACTTTAACAGTTTTCCAAGAATCGGCACCTAAAACTGCAAAACATTGCCCATTTAACCCAACTTCTATCCCCACTAATAAGAAAGATACCAATGTTAGCTTACTTAATTTGGGACACCCTGTATTACTGCCAAATTTTCTTTTAATTATTTACCTCAAGTTATTTTTTACACGCAGTAAAAATAATTGCGTTTTTATTCAATATTTTAGAAGAAAATAAATAACGCTGCTATTATACGACAAGAATTATGTTTTTTTTATATTATGGGTTCAAATTATAGGGGTCCTCTGTACTTCATTTTATTTTTTTACTTAGTCAAATTATTTATATTTAGTTTCAAAACTTTATTAGGCGCATATTTTTGCCTTGAGCACATTAAAATATTTATGCAAACTTGAGAAATAAAATTAATTTCTAATAAACATACAAACGAACGAAAATACTTTCAAAGTTTGATATCGAATATAGCCTTTTTTTGTCAGACAAAGGCTTGTTGTTTTTGTAAATCGAGTATTGTTTTGTTTAAAAATATAAACAATTCTGTTAGGAAAAATACATTGTTTTTAATGTATTCAAGAAAATAATAACCTTTAGTTTAACAATTTATTACAAAATTTTAAATCCGTTTTGTCTAACTAATTTCGAAGAGAAAAATTACCAATTATTATATAACGTTACTTTTTGAATATTGAAAATAATATTCCATGATTTGCATTAATTAATTTTTGAATAATCAATATTCTAAAATTATATGGTCTTTTATATCAGAGAGTCAGCCCGATACACATACATTTAATTAATTAATTAATTTTATTTATAACTTGAGAGATTTCCTTCTGGATTTATATAGTAATTTTTTTAATATCATTACGTTTCAATTTATTATTTTTTCTTTATTATAATATCATTTATAAATTATATTCCTTAAACGAAACAAATCGAAAGAATGTTTGTAAAATCTAAAGTATGGTATCGATACACGGTACTGTATTTAGTGTTTAGACAAATATATAGAATTATAATTGATAGTTATATGTAAGTGTTATGTGCCGCTTCGTAATAATTGTAAAAGTACTGGGCAAGGTCAAGTCATACCCGCATCGAATTAATATTTTAGTTTTATTAACAATACTACGGGGTAATTAATTTTGTTTTACCCTTCAATACGCAACCAACATTTGCAAAATATCTTTTCAAGTAAAGGAATTGAAGTGGAATCAAACCAACCCTTATAATGTATTTTTGAATTAACGCAATAGCATATTTTTAATTAAAATATACTAGAAGAATATATCTGTCATATATATAAATATGGTTTATTTCCGATGCATATTTTCTTAGTAATTAATTATTAAAATTAGGCATTTGTAAAATAAACTGTCTATAATCCGAATTTAGTTTCATTAAAATCCATAGGGTATTTTTTGAGATCTTGGCCTTCAAAGTGAGGTGACAATAGGTACTTTTTTACTTCGATAGTAATCTCGGTGGATTTCTAAAAATAAAATTTGGTTTCCTCTCACAATCAATTTTGGACTTATCGAAGTTTGATTATATTTAATTTTAAAATGTGGTTAACAATTATTCAAAATACATGATTCTGATATTTATAATGTAGCTATGGTTACGAATCAAACCCTTCTGATTGGCGAATTAATTAGCGGCCATTATAGAGTACCAAAAATGAGCTAATCCAATTGGCTTATTTAAAGCGAGCTTTTTAAAAATCGATTTACATAGAAGATAAGTCTGCACATGTTTAACTATTAAATTTTTAAATTTAGTATACGCTTCGTTTTAAGTTATCGAGGTTCGACTGTACTTGAATTCAATTTTGGAATTTCAATACAAAGACCGTATTATTGTTACATTTTATTTAATCACCGCCTCGAATAATGGTCTGATTTTTTCTTTCGATGAGGAAAAGCAAAAAAAATGGGTGCGTGTTCTTTTGTACGCGCGTTCGAAGTTATACTTCATTGGCGCAACGAAATTAAATATAACCGCTTTATTTTTTGAGATAACAATATTATGATAACTGTCAATTAATAAGTTATAAACAATTAAAGTATGTGAATTTTTGAAGAAATTGGATTTTATGCCGCACCAAAGCCTTCTTGACATTGCCTGAATAATATTTTCCTAAATTAGAAAAAAAAACTGTGAGCACTTTTAAAAATTGATAGTTTCCGTACAATTTGCCCTTAAGAACAAAACTATTGCATAAAATGCAGCAGAAATATTGATAAGTAAAAAATGGCTTATTGGGGCATGCCTTAATTTTGCGGGATAAGCGCCTGATTTGTTTCTTATCAGGAATGGCATTTTCAATTTGGCAATAATTAAAAAGAGAACAATTTGGATTTTTTTTTAAATAAGACGGTTTTCTTATTCCACGATTATGTCTGAATACCAATTAAATAATCAAAAAATCGAATTTCGAAGTTTGTTTTTTAAACAATTTAAAAAAAAACAAAAAATAGGCATTTTCGATTCTTTGAAAAACAATCTATTACAAAAATTAATCTCTGATTTTTAGAAAAAAAACTCAATTGGATAAAAAAATAGATTATTCAAAAACTGATTTTATATTGTTTTAAAAAAAGATGAAATAAAGAGCAAATTTTGTCAAATGTAGAGTCGGTCACATATCGCATTGCGAAAACGAAATTTTTAATAGACAAAAATAATTATTGAAAAGAAAATGTCCAAAATTTAAAAATACAGTACAAACATTTGTACAAATTGAAATCTTTGCTTTTGACTTTTTTACATTTAATTCTTTGTAATTTGACCTGTTTTTCTTCAAATAAAAAAGCAAACTAAATGTAATAGGTCTGTTCGCAATTAATGAAACGAGTTCTAAATTTAATTTTATAAAATTCCCACATAAAAAACCAATTTAGAATTTAAAAGTAATCAATGTAAGATTTCGATCCACAATTTCAACAAACGACAAAGCTCTAATCAAATTTTATTTTATTAATCAAATTTTTATAAATTAATAAATTTCACATTTAAACAGTCATTTTATTTTTAATCAAAAAAACTCGCTCACATGTTGCATAATTTACCTTGTATTGCAATGAACGGAAGAGAGCGAGAAGATATAAGAAAGGCATATTTTTGACGAAGAAGAAAATATTATTCTAACGAGAAACGTAACAATGTGTGGGAGCGAGCGAAAAGATACGACTATTTCATAAGTGCAAGCGGGAGAGAACGATAAACATTATTTAGCGAATTTTTAATCAAAATTGGACAAAAGTTAATTTTTTGATTTAAAAGAGAGAAACATTAAATAAATATATTTAGTAAATACGAGGATGTGCGCATTCGAGCGAAAAGTGGCACATTTCCGAGCGAGGGAGGCAAATGAAGCGCGACGCGGAGCGGCGCGCTTCATTCCGAGATCGGAATGTGCCACTGAGCTCGAATGTGCACACTCGGTTTTAAGCACGATTCACAATTATTTGGCCAATCAAATTGACAAAAAGGTAGTTAAAATTTTGAACATAAAATCGATATTTACTAAACTAAATGTAAATTTATGATTTGAAAAAGCGAAGGATAAAGTAGACAAATCAATAAATACAAGGAGGTGCGCATTCGAGCGAAAAGTGGCACATTTCCGAGCGAGGGAGGCAAATGAAGCGCGACGCGGAGCGGCGCGCTTCATTTTCCCGAGATCGGAATGTGCCACTTTGAGCTCGAATGTACGCACTCGGTTTTAAACACGTTTTGCAATAATTTAAACCAATAAATTAGATAGAAAATCAATTAAGTAATTTTAGTCATTCTCTCTCACTCGCATTCACGTGATTGGCGTATCTTTTCGCTCCCTTCCACTCATTGCTATAGTAAATACGTTTTTCGAACATAAAATCGATATTTACTGAATTAAATTTAAATTAATTATTTGAAAGAGAGTTGATTAATATAGCATATCTAATAAATACGAAGATGTGCGCATTCGAGCGAAAAGTGGCACATTTCCGAGCGAGGGAGGCAAATGAAGCGCGACGCGGAGCGGCGCGCTTCATTTTCCCGAGATCGGAATGTGCCACTTTGAGCTCGAATGTGCGCACTCGGTTTTAAGCACTATTCACAAAAATTTAAACCAATAAATTAGACAAAAATTCGGTTAAATAAATTCAATAGTTCCCTCTCACTCGCACTAATAAGATTTTCGTATCTTTTCGCTCTCTCCCACTCATTGCTATGGTAAAAATACGTTTTTGCAACATATAATCGATAATTAATTGAACTAAATTAAATTTGTTGATCGGAAAGTAAGTTTGATAGACCAAAATTCAATGGATACGAGGATGTGCACATTGGAGCGAAAAGTGGCACATTTCCGAGCGAGGGAGGCAAATGAAGCGCGACGCGAAGCGGCGCGCTTCATTTTCCCGAGATCGGAATGTGCCACTTTGAGCTCGAATGTGCGCACTCGGTTTTAAGCACGATTCACAACAATTAATTTACTTTCTAAGACGGCTCACTTGATATTGTCGAATTTTCGTCAGAAGTGCGCGCGCAACCGCCGTCGCCTACTAAAATCGTACCCTCCACGCGCCGTAAGAAGTATAACTTCGAAAATCTAAAGAATTTACTTGTTGGTTTAATTTGAAGGATCTATGGCCTCGAGGAATTGAGGCAATGTTTACAAAGGAAAACAAAGAGAAATGTTCTTTACGTTTACAAGGAACAATGGAGAAGCATTGTTAAGGACGTCGATTAAACCGAGCTGAAAGGTTCGTTAATTTTAGTGTTTCACAGCTGCTAACAAAGGACTTAAGATTGTTGTCTTTAGTCCGATAACTTTTTAAATTATTTTCTCGACCCCCTCTCGCAGCAGCACAAAAAGAAAATCAGATTTCATTGTGCGTTAACCTTTTCTTTTTTTTTTTTGAAATGCGCGTACACGCTGCGGTCACGAATATTATTTATTCCTTCGATTTCTATCCAAGTAGGTTATCTAAATCTAAAACCCGAATTTCGCCCCGGAGAAAAAGCCCTCTTGATAAATGATTACGAGAATTTAAATTAACCTTTTTTTTTTATCGGCACAGGCCCAAACGAGAATTTGAGTGTTTTAATACATAAAAAAAAAATGTTTGTTTTCAGATAAGGCGCCTTCGGAAGCGGTTTTTAGGGGCAACGAGTTTCTCTCGTACGATCTGAGCCAGACGGGGGGCGAGCCCATCGTCAGCGCCCAGGATTCGGTGACTTTCTATTTTAAAACGAGGGCCCCCAACGGCCTGCTCTTTTACACAGGTAAAAATTACTATTTAGCATTTCGTAGCGGTAGATGGCGTTTCGAAATCGTGGAAAATTAATTAAATTAAATTTCGTGAATTGCAGGGGATGGAACTGATTATCTGAATGTCGCCATTAAGGAGGGCTGCCTTATCTTAACAATGGGCCTTGCGAATGGAAAACAAGAAATGCAAATAAAACCCAACAAAGTTCGCTTCGACGATAATCAGTGGCACAAAGTCAGCATACATCGAAGAATACAAGAGGTGAGTTTTTACCACCCCTAATTTCTTTAATTAAGATCGCACGATTCGTTTTTGGAAAATGTTTCTTTTCGCACAAAGGCGCGCGCGAAAAATTCCGAAACGCGAGGGTCGATTTTTTTTTGTAAGGGCCAACCCGAAAATGTCTTTTCGGCATTAAATATAAACCTTCAACCCTTAATCTTAGTTATTTATAATCACAATAAATGAAATAATAAAACGTAAAGTGTCGCCGATAAATCTGACGTTACTTTTCTGCAGGATTTGCGGGGAATAATAATAAAAATAATAAAAGAGAAAGAAAAAGTAAAAAATAAATCCTCGTAAAAATGAAGAGGACCTTTTTCTGTCGAAGCGCAATTATTTTCGATTCGGCTTTCAGCCCTTCGGATTTCAAATTGGCGCGATTGAAAGAAGCTTAATTTCTAATGTTATTCTTTTTAAAGTTTTGCGCGAATTAAATATCGAATGTTTCCCTATGTGCAATGGACCCGTAAACTTTATTTCGGAAGAATTTGTTCCAATATCATAGGTAAGGAAAACGATACAGGTACATTTCCCCGAATACACCCCTGTTTTTAAATAATTTCTAAGCGCCGAGGCGAAATATCATTTATAATTAGTATTATTATTAACAATTAACATTTTTTTATAGTAGATGACCCTCAAAAATAATTTCCAAAGAGATTTTTTTCGATATCTTAGATAATTAAAGAAATACGACCATATTTCTATGAGTGCACCCCTCTTTTTAATTATTTTTTGCGGTGAGGCGAAACATCATTTATAATTAGTATTAATATTAACAATTAACATTTTTGTATAATAAATGACCCTCAAAAATAATTTCCGAAGAGATTTTTTTCTATATCTTAGGTAATTAAAGAAATATGACCATATTTCTAAGAGTTCACCCCTGCTTTTAAATTATTTTTAGCTCCGAGGCAAAATATCTTTTATAATGAGTATTAATATTAACAATTAACATTTTTTATAGTAAATGACCCTCAAAAATAATTTCCGAAGAGATTTTTTCCTATATCTTAGGTAATTAAAAAAACAAAATCCATATTTCTAAGAGTGCACCCCTGCTTTTAAATTATTTCTTAGCGCCGAGGAGAAATATAATTTATAATTAGTATTATTATTAAAAATTAACATTTTTTTATAGTAAATGACCCGGAAAAAATTATTTCTGAAGAGCCTTTTTCTTATATCTTAGGTAATAAAAAGATACAACAATATTTGTAAGATTGCACTCCTGTTTTTAAATTATTTTTTTAGCGCCGGGGTGAAATATCATCTATAATCAGTAACATTATTAACAATTAGCGTTTTTGTATATAAAATAAATCCCAAAAATATTTCTGAAAATTTTTGCCAATATTTTACGTAATGAAAAAAATACAAACATATTATTCAGAGTGCCTCCCTGTTTTTAAATTATTTCTCAGCGCAGAGCTAAAATATTCTGTATAATCAGTATTATTATCAACAATTAACATGTTTGTATAGATAATAACCCGTGGAAATTAATTCTCAAGTTTTTTTCCAATATTTAAAATAGTGAAAAAAAGACAGACATATTTCTTAAAGTACACCCTGTTTGTAGGTACATTATTTCTTATCACCGAGGTGAAATATCATTTGTAATCAGTATTATTATTCAGAATTAACATTTTTGTATATAAAATGACACATAGAAATTATTTTTAAAGAGTTTTTCAATATCTTAAGTAACGAAAAAGATGGAGCCCCTATTTTTAAATTATTTCTTAACGCCAGAGTGAAATATTATTTATAATCAGTATTATTATCAACAATTAACATTTTAAGATATAAAATAACCCGTAGAAATAATTTTTGAAGAGTACTTTCCAATATACAGTCGAACCTCGTTAAGCCGAATTTTTGATAACTCGAATTATTTTTTGTTTCCCTTTAACTTCGACTGTATTATGTATTTAAAAAGATAATGCATATTTTCTACAGTACACCCCTGTTTAAATTTTTTAATATAAGTGGTATTTAATATGTTTTTTGTCGATTAACCAATTTAAACACCATTTTTTAAATCACAAATATTTCAGATTTGGTACATTATTTTAACCTTCCGCATACTAGGTGACTAAATGTCCCATGCCATACTAGGTGGGGTTTGCCATACCGCAAAAATAAAATTATATTAAATCCCCAAAATTGTACTTTATGACAGTTAAATGATAAGAAATGCATTTTAATAACCAATGATGAATAGGTTAAAGTAAAACACATTTATTTATGCATTAAAATACTTTCATTAACAAAAATACAAAAACTTAACTTTTTCTTCAATTTACATTGAATCTTTTTTTGAGTATTAAATTCCAAAGGCACTTGTCAATTACGATACTGAATATGAAGAAATTCTAACAAGAATTTCATTCTTGGCTCCTTATTGAAATAAAAATTAATTTTTTAATGATTCGCAATATTTTAGACTAATCAATTACACGAAAAATTAATTGAATCATTTTAATCGTTCCTTCTCACTTGCATTGACAAGATTATCGTATCTTCTCGCTCCCTTACACTCATTACTATGGTAAATACCTTTTTTCAATATAAATTCGATATTGACTAAATTATGTTAAAATTTTGGTTTGGAGGAGCGTAGAATAAATTATACAAATGTAATAAATACGAGGATGTGCGCATTCGAGCGAAAAGTGGCACATTTCCGAGCGAGGGAGGCAAATGAAGCGCGACGCGGAGCGGCGCGCTTCATTTTCCCGAGATCGGAATGTGCCACTTTGAGCTCGAATGTGCACACTCGGTTTTAAGCACGATTCACAATTATTTGGCCAATAAAATTGACGAAAAGTTAGTTAAATAATTTTTATCGTTCGCTCTCACTCGTACTTATGAGATTTTCGTATCTTTTCGCTCTCTCCCACTCTTTGCCATGGTAAATACCTTTTTCCAATATAAATTCGATATTTACTAAATTAAGTTCAACTTTTTAGTTTGAAGGAGCGTAGGATAAATTATAAAAATGTAATAAATACGAAGATGTGCGCATTCGAGCGAAAAGTGGCACATTTCCGAGCGAGGGAAGCAAATGAAGCGCGACGCGGGCGGCGCGCTATTTTCCGAGATCGGAATGTGCCACTTTGAGCTCGAATGTGCACACTCGGTTTTAAGCACGATTCACAATTATTTGGCCAATAAAATTGACGAAAAGTTAGTTAAATAATTTTTATCGTTCGCTCTCACTCGTACTAATGAGATTTTCGTATCTTTTCGCTCTCTCCCACTCATTGCTATGGTAAATACCTTTTTCCAATATAAATTCGATATTTACTAAATTAAGTTCAACTTTTTAGTTTGAAGGAGCGTAGGATAAATTATACAAATGTAATAAATACGAGGATGTGCGCATTCGAGCGAAAAGTGGCACATTTCCGAGCGAGGGAGGCAAATGAAGCGCGACGCGGAGCGGCGCGCTTCATTTTCCCGAGATCGGAATGTGCCACTTTGAGCTCGAATGCGCACACTCGGTTTTAAGCTCGATTACCAAACTTCCCGTTTTAACAAAAAAAAAAATTGGTGACGTTAGTTATACCCCACCTCGTACACGGAAGGTTAAATGAAACAGCATTATTATAATTATTTTAATATATGCCCTGGTCTCAAAAATCGAGCAGGGAAAGTGCAAATTACGCTTACGATCCACGATGATCACCCCCCCTCCCATTATTAGAAACGCACTAAAAAATAACGCACCCTGTATATATCTACAAATTGATATCATTCTCTATCCAAACGCATTTCTCCGTTATTTATATGCGAGATCGGCTTCATCTTTGGATGGAACGAACCGTAGTTTGGGTAATCTAAGAAATGGGGTGAATCGATGTAAATGAGGGTAAGGACGTGTACGGCGATAAGCAAATGTTAGAATTACATCCCTCCGTCTTCGCAACTTGCACATTTTGCGATTGAAATGCGAAATACAAGACTCGCTTTTTTTTGCGAATATAATTTTTAACGACATCGAAATAAGCTTTCGGTTATTCCTGTAGTTAAAAATTATGGCCCTGAGGGCGAGTTGTGTTTTCAAAAAATAATTTACGTTTTTCGCTTGTTTCAGATATCGGCCATTACGAGCTTTTGTAGGGTGAGTAGAAATAATAGGTTTAAAAGCACACTTTTGTTTGGAACATTTTTTTTGTGTCGAACGCCCAACAATAAAAAACAAACTTTTGTCGAGCCGACTTCCTACAACCCTTAAAAAAGAAGCCCCAAACACTTTAGAAAGCTCCTTAAAAAATTAGATCGCCCACCTCTCGAGATGTAAAGTCAACGGCTCGATTAACACTTCAGAAAAGCAGTGGCGGTTCGTGAACGGACGATTTTTTTTTAACACTAGATTTACGGACTGAGCCAATTTGACTCATTTAAAATTTTATTGCTATACAGTGTGTTCCAAATTGAGTAGGCTAACATGGGTATCTTTCTTATTAGTGGAGATAGAAGTTTGGTTAAATGGGCAATGTTTTGCAGTTTTAGGTGCCGATTCAGATTCCGTTAAGAAAATTTTAAAATTCCGAATAGTTCCGAAGTTATCGTAAAAAAACTGAAAATCGTCATTTTCTTTAATGTCAAATAACTTTGTAATTATAAAAATTACAAAAAAAAGTTTAATATAAAAATTACTAGGTTTCATAAAATACAAATAGAAATTAAATTAAAATTAAATTCAAAATTGCCGTTTCCAAGATATTGATACCAACTTTCTTATTTTAAATGGACGCCATATTGGATTTTTACATAGTTAAATAGCATTATTTTTGTCTTTTCAACCATGTATAACAACCCATATTTAAATAAAAAATTATTAACAATATTAAATTTTTCTGTTTTAAGTCAAGTAGCCATGAATTATCAAAGAACAATAAAACAGCATAATACGAGCTAACGTCATTATATTTATTTTTTGACTAATATTGTAAGTTTTTTGAATAATAATTATTATTGCCTTATAAATAATTCAAAATGGCAAAGTTTTAAACTGAGCAGTATGGTATGTTTTGTACCTACATTAAATGTTACAAAAGCTTTTGCGTTGCTGCACAAACATACTTTAACAGTTTTCAAAAATAATTCATGGCTACTTGATTTAAAACCAAAAAATTTAATATTGTTAATAATTTTTTATTTTAATATGAGTTGTTATACATGGTTGAAAAGAGAAAAAAAAATGCTATTTTACTATGTAAAAATCCAATATGGCGTCCATTTAAAATAAGAAAGTTGGTATCAATATCGTGGAAACCGCCATTTTGAATTAATTTCTATTTGTATTTTATGAAACCTAGTAATTTTTATATTACACTTTTTTTTGTAATTTTGGTAATTACAAAGTTATTTGACATTAAAGAAAAAGACGATTTTCAGTTTTTTTACAACTTCGGAACTATTCGGAATTTTAAAATTTTGTTAACAGAATTTGAATGGGCACCTAAAAGTGCAAAACATTGCCCATTTAACCAAACTTCTATCTTCACTAATAAGAAAGATATCCATGTTAGCCTACTCTATTTGGGACACACTGTATACCTATAGCAAAAAAAACGATTATTTCTGTTTGCGGAAAATGTATTTCAAAAACAGAGTTTATATGTAAAAAATGTTTTCAATGAAGTTTTTAATAATAAATCTTTTATTTCAATTTCGTTGGAACTGTTTTTTTGCAAAAAACTTCAATTTTGTTGTATGAGTCAAATTGGCTCACTTCAGTAAAAATATGTATATAATCAACCCCCGTAAATCTAGTGTTAATATCAAATTTAACTAAACGAAATTTTTACGAAACAAAAAAATAATGATAGTCTCAACTTAAAAAAAAATTAATACAATTTTTACTCAAAATTTATAAAGTTGGTATTAAGACTTTCTTATTTAATTGTAAGAACTGACGGATTTATTTTCGAGAAGCTTCTCGTTAAACGAAGTTGACGCAAAAAACCTATCTGTGGTTTCCTTTTTCCCCCCAAAAAAAAAAAACAAAACTAATCCTCAAATTTCGACATCAAAAGAAATTTATAAAGATGTAATTAAATTTAGGGTACATACTTCATTTAAATCGGATGTAAAAGTATTATTTCAATTATTTCCTTTCAGCTTTTTCAACTTTTCAAAGTTTCCATTCGCGTAATCGGATTGCAAGTTGAAAAATAAATTCCCTTTTCGGAAAAAAAAACAAACGAGGAGAGGAAAAGTTTATCCTTTGACCGATATACGCGTACGTTTCTCCTTTTTTCTTTCGTGCCTCTCCGTCTCCGTTTTCGGTCGCGTGCAATAAATATTCTTGCGAAATTCTCGCGCGAAGGGGGTCGGCGGAGTTGGAAAATTGTATTAAAACGGGGGAAACTTTTCGCGAACGACATTTTATTAAATCTGCTTACAAGCCGCTTATTTAGTTGTTTCATTGTCTTCCGAATTATTTTACGCCGATATTTTCGCTTAGTTCGCATAATTAACTCTTCGGCGACGAGAACGCTTTATTTTAATTCCAAAACGAAAATTTCCTTCGCAATATTCTCTACCTTTAATGCGATTAGATATCGCATTTTTTTCTGGGAACGTAATTATTCGACGTCTGGAAAAAATATCCCGTCTTCCTGAGAAATGTGGGGGGTAGCCGCCTAGCGGGGTGGGTTTAAGTCTTAAGGGTTCTGGGTACCAACTTACGGACATATTTTTGATGATGATAAAATTTTTGAAGTTATACTTCTTTTGGCGCGTGGAGAGTAAAATTTTAGTCGGCAACGAAGGTTGCGCGCGCACAGCTAATTTAACAAGTTGGCCGTTTAAGAAAGTAAATTAATTGTTGTGAATCATGCTTAAAACCGAGTCTTAGAAAAAGAAACTCCGTACAAAAACTAAAGTTATTCCTTTATTTATTATTCTCTTTTATTCTTTGTTTTTTGAGATTTTTTTTCGATTTCTTTGGTTCTTAAATTTTTTTTGCTTCTTTTGCGGCAATCCACTTCATTTTACTATTTTCGATTTCTAATAGTTTTTCAACTTTTCCTTCGTTTTCATGTAATTTTATCCCATTCATATAGGGTTAAAATGGTAGAAAGTTTAACTTGTTTTTTTTTTAATTTTGGATGAAGGAAAAATAGGTCAAAATAATTTATTTTTGAATACAGGAATGCCTCGATTATCGCGGTTATTGGTGCCACAAAAAATACTTCGATAATCAAATACAAGACTCTTTTTATACAAACAAAAATAAATACCCAATTTAGTTCTTTTAAATAAAGTTATTTTAAATAACACGTCAATGTTAAATGTAAAATTGTAATAAATTTAATTTTCCAAATTGAAAGCGAGAAGAATAATATAAGAAATTGAATAAGACAAAGATGTGCGCATTCGAGCGAAAAGTGGCACATTTCCGAGCGAGGGAGGCAAATGAAGCGCGACGCGGAGCGGCGCGCTTCATTTTCCGAGATCGGAATGTGCCACTTTGAGCTCGAATGTGCACACTCGGTTTTAAGCACGATTCACAAAAATTTAAACCAATAAATTACATCGAAAATCAATTGAGTAATTTTAATCATTCTCTCTCACTCGCATTCACGTGATTGGCGTATCTTTTCACTCCCTTCCACTCATTGCTATAGTAAATACGTTTTTTGAACATAAAATCGATATTTACTAAACTAAATGTACATTTATGATTTGAAAAAGCAAAGGATAAAGTAGACAAATTAATAAATACGAGGATGTGCGCATTCGAGCGAAAAGTGGCACATTTCCGAGCGAGGGAGGCAAATGAAGCGCGACGCGGAGCGGCGCGCTTCATTTTCCCGAGAGCGGAATGTGCCACTTTGAGCTCGAATGTGCGCACTCGGTTTAAGCACTATTCACAATAATTTAAACCAATAAATTAGACAACAATTAATACCAAATCTCTTATTTAGTAACAAAAGCTTGTTGAGAAGCGTTATAAATGACAATATTCTACTGACCAACTTTTTCTAAATATTTTCAAACCTTTTTTTAAGTCTTAGAAGAAGAAAATCCGTATAAAAACTAAAATTATTTATTTTTATCCGTTATTTTTTTGATTTTAATTGAAAACTCTGAGGAAGTAATTAAAATGGTTTTTTAGGGCACACTCTTATAAATTTAATAAGAATAATAGGTTTTTATTTAAATTCAATTTTTGAGTAGTAAACAAATTTGTTTAGTGAATTTTTCGCATTTTATTTTGTTTATTACAATAGAAAAAATCTAATAATTTCAAATAAACGATTATAACCTTTTAAATCGTGTAATGATTGTGACTGCAAATTATAATTGCAATTTACAATTTCTAAAAACATTAATTTTCGATTTAAGTAGAATTTTTGAATTATTAAATCACATTTAAAAACTAATATAATTTGAGTTTTGATGAGTTTTCTTTTAATTTTGTAAACCTACAATAATGATACAATTTCAAATTTATTTTCGCACATATAAACTTCTATTGTAAGATTAAAATGTTTCAATATGCTGAAAATAAACCCAATTTAAATTTTATTTATTTGTGTACTTGAATTAAACCCGAGTAAAACCTACTTCAAACGTTTTAAGAAATCCGCCAGCCTAAAACAAAATCAACAATCGAAATCTGAAAAACCAATCATAAAAGGCATCCACAACACCCAAAAGTTGTTTAAAAATTGCAATTTATACGCGCAAATATTTTTCTAATTTCTACGAAGGTTCAGAATTAAGAGTTTACGTTGTCCCGAATATCGTTCAATATTCTGAAAGGTGAAATACAGCTAATTCTGGAAGTTAGTATACCGGGTGTTTCATTTAAAGTGCCACGAGCTTATAATTCTTAAAATAATAAAAATTAAAAAAAAAATTAAGTAGGTATAATAGTTTCTTTAATTTATTATGTACTTTTTTTTGAAAAATTTTATTTTTTTAGGTGTTATAAGCTCGTGGCACTTTAAATAAAACACCGTGTATCATGAGGCTCCCGAATACGCATAAAATACAAGGTGCAAGGGTAAAATGAAAATAACTTTCCCAAAGCAGCGACATCTGTCGCCTTGTCCCGCGCTGGTGGGACCTACCTTTTAATCCCTTTAAAGATGACTTCACAATGTGGGGTTCAGGCTGACCACCATTGCATCCTTCCTCCTCGATCTCCGCACCATCGGCTCGCCCGACACTCCCGCACATTCCGCGGACGACAAAACATTTTAAAAAACGCGCGTTCTGATCATTTAAGGGCCCAAAACTACTTATTTAAGAACTGGGAGGGTGACACTCGGTTAAAGAACTACGAAAACAGATTCGAATTTCGCGCACACACTGACGACGAGATTGACGGACAGTCCTGGGATAAGCGCGACGATTTTCGCGAAAAATTCGACAGGGGCGCGCGAGCCCCACCGATCTGAAAAAAAGGCCTCGCAGTTAGTCGACAAAAGGGGCCAGCTTTTGTCGATAACATTATAAAATGGTGGATTTTCGAAGAATAATCCTCGCAACCCACAAGCGCCCTTAAAGACAAAACATTATTCATTTTTCCGTTTTTGGAACGTACGCTTTCGCGGTTTTTGCAAACGCACTCTGAAGATCCGAGTTTGAGAACCGCTGCTCTACAATGTTTTAAAGATTCTAAATTTTTTTTTATATGTCCCGAGTCGAAATTTAACCTCTTAATTTTTAACACCTGATGTTGTACAGGTGCTATTTAAAAACTTCCTAGGCTCACCCCGTATGGGGCGCACAAACACAATACTATTTAAGACCTCAATAGAGCTGCGGCGACCATTTGCACACGTGAGACTTTATTGAGGACCAAATATGAATAGTTAGCACCTTAGTAGGAACTCAAAAGCTTTAATTTAAAAACAATCATAATCATAATGAATATTTTTTCAATATCCAAATGTATTTTCTTACATAACATATTTATATAAATAACACTTCTTGAGATAAGTAATTTCAAATAAAATTAGACTCTTGAGAACTTACCGGGGCGCTATTTTATTTAGATTTTTTCAAAACAGACTTTTGAGGTACTAGTTAGGAATAGGTTTGAAATTTTTGGATATTAAATTTGCCAATGAGCACTTTGAGACGCTAATGAGAGCCTAAATGCGATGAATCCGCAAAAAAACAATAGAAATAAGAACTTTAGGCGCTATAGCGAGGCTATATATTTCGACTTGAAGTGCGAAATAAATGTTACCGTTCGTTACGTTACTCAGAATTTTTGTTGGACAGAACTGGAGTTCGGTCTGATTAAAAATAAATCAAAAATCAAAAAATGCTACCTTAACAAAAATTATTTAGCGTACCTAAAATTTTGGGTCACCCGCAAATAAGGCACTAAAACGTTGCATCGGAGCACAATAACGTACGTCTTGTTGTCACAAAATTTCACCACATAATGACCTAATTTTGTATGTATTACACATCGGTTTTGCAAAATATGCCGGAGCAGGTGTTCTTATGTGATTACGAACGCAGTTGGCTTAAGCGGTAGATAAGATACCGGCTCGACTGCATGAGTATTTTGATAACGCTATAAATTTAAATAAATTAATTCCACAACATTTTAGAAGGTTGTAAAACAAAATCAAAACAATGCTATTTTAAATTAGAATAATGAAAATCGAATATTAAAAATCGATTGGATTGAATTAGCAAGGGTTCCACTTTGAACTTTGGCAAAATTCTTTTATTTTGGTTTGAAAATGCAACGATGTTTTTTGGTCATTAAAATATATATTTTTTAAATCCAAAATGATCAATCGTTTAGGGCCATTATTACCTTTGGAACTCCCGCTTTCGATTTCGTATACGTTTTCAAATTGCCCCCTAAAAAAATAACTGTGTTTAATTAAGTTGACTATACAATTTTGAGTTAGGGTTGTCCCTATCTGTTTATGGTCTGATTCTTTTCAGGCATACACCCCTATACAATTGTGACACACAGTCAAAGCTCCTTATTCACGGTTCCCTTATTCGTGGATGGAAAATTTCCGACCACTTCTTGTTTGCGCGGCTGAAAATTTCTTAATTTACGGATCGAAAATGAACGATACATATTCGGGGTGGTCATAAAGAAATGATTTCAAAATTCACCGATGGTTTCCTGTTTTCCAGTCGATTTTGTCATACTTTTCTCTAATTTGCGAATTTTATTTGTATTCTCAAGATAATTAATGTTTGCCGTTCGGACAATTTTTTTCGGTATTCAACGGACTATGTATGTCTAATAAAATAAATTGAAAAAGTTTGAACTCGAATGAATGCATTTTGGATTGTATTCTAATAATATTTTTTTGTATTTAAATGAAATAAAATATTGAAAAAAACCATTGAAATATAAATAGTATAAATTTTAACCAAAAAAATAAAATAATGGTAATTATAATTGTGAGAAACCAAAAAAAAATCAAGAGGTAATAATCAATAAAAATAAATTATTTATGTTCTACCCTTGATTATTGAAATTTTTGAAAATATATAAGTTTAAAATATTTAGTGAGGTATTTCATGATTTAAATAAATTCAAGATATTATTAACCCCTTGACATACAATGACGTCTAGGAGACGTCAATCGTTTAGGGTGTCATTGTAGATTTTGACGGCTCTAAGACGTCAAGAACTCTCTTCAATTTTATGTTCCGAAAAAAGTTTGTTTTCAACAATAATTTTGTTAAAAGGCACAAAATTGGCCATTTGGGAATTTTGTTATTAATATAATTCTGTAATATTTAATTGCGAATTGTGAGAGAGTAAATTAATTCTTGTAAAGTGTGCTTAAAGCCGAGTGTGCGCATTCGAGCTCAAAGTGGCACATTTCCGATCTCGGGAAAATGAAGCGCGCCGCTCCGCGTCGCGCTTCATTTGCTTCCCTCGCTCGAAAATGCGCCACTTTTCGCTCGAACGCGCACATCCTCGTATTTATTGAATTTTGTACATTAAAGTTTCTCTTCAATCAACAAATTTAATTTAGTTCAGTAAATATATCGATTATATATTCAAAAAACGTATTTTTACTATAGCAATGAGTGGGAGCGAGCGAAAAGATACGATAAACTCATAAGTACGAGTGAGAGAGAATGATAAAAATTATTTATTAATTTTTCGCTGACACAATTATTGCTAATAATGCTTAAAACGGAGTGTGCACATTCGAGCTCAAAGTGGCACATTTCCGATCTCGGGAAAATGAAGCGCGCCGCTCCGCGTCGCGCTTCATTTGCTTCCCTCGCTCGAAAATGTGCCACTTTTCGCTCGAACGCGCACATCTTCGTATTTATTCAATTTGTTTAAATTACTTTTTGGATTTAAAAAGGAAATAGCAATGTATTCAAATAAAACGACATATGCGCAGTAACATATAGTTTGATAACCACTGGTCTAGCTATACACAAGTGCAACATAGGGCGTTGTTATATTTAATTTAGTCGCGCCAAAGAAGTATTACTTCTAACGGGCGTACATAAGTACATGCACCGTTTTTTTTTACATATAATGAAATTCAGTTTTAAACATTTAGCAAAATTATTAAAGTAAACTCGAAGAATAAATTATTTTAAGTTTTTAGACAACTCAAATTAAATAAATTAATAACTTGGAAAATTTTTAAAATATATTTAAAAACTTTAGAAATTTTTAATTATCAATTTTTTTTGTATAACACAAATTGAATAAAACAAAACTTTATTCGGTAAATTTAAAAGGAAATTTTGATGAAAAAATTATTATGTATTTTCAGAAAACTCAAATAGAGTAAATACAGAATTTGTGGTTTTTCAAAAAACTTTGAAGATCATTAATTTACGCAAATAAAATTAATATTGGAGAAATCTCAATAAATAAATTATCTTAATTGTTCAGAAATATTAAATTTATAAAATTAAATACAGTCAAACCTCGATAGGTCGAAGTTGAAGAGAAACTAAAAATAATTCGCGTTATCAAAAATTCGAGCTATCGATATAAAAATATTTTTTAGTTTATGTTTTTAAAATTTACTTATTGTTTCTTTTTGTTAATAATTTCCTAGTGATTTCTTGCTAAAACCTAAATCTTGTGTCTTGAACAAGTTGTAATTAGGCTTCATTTATGGAATAATTCAATTTTTAAATATAAAAAAATATTTATATGTTATATATTATATGCATCAAAATTTTAGAATGACTTGGGTGGGGAATGTTAAAAAAAGATTGGGAAACACTGCTCTACATATTTCAAAATATTTTAAAACTATTAATTATTTATTTTATGTTATTTGTGTATGCTCATAACAGTTAAGTTGAGCCAAATTAATAGTTCTTTTCGGACTCATCAAATTCGTTTTTTTTTTGTATGTCAAGGGGTTAAAAACATTCGAAATTTTGAGTTGTCTCATTAAGTTGATTTTATTAATTTTTTTTGAATTTTGTAATCTTGGAACTCGTCCCCTTTAATCCCACAAAAAATGACCATTCCGTATTCACGTTTTTTTTTTTTTTGGAGCATATTTAGGGAACGTATCCCCTACGAATAAGAAGCTCTATGTAATATTGGGCAAGCTTGATCTATTTATTCTCCGGTCGGTGGCAGCACTCTATAGTCCGACAATTTGATAATCGTATACCGCCTTGCCAAAACAGTTGTCTGATTACCGCGGATCCACTGTATCAACTATCAGATCTTACATTTTTATTTTGAACAGCAAAAGTACCATTTTTTTTTAAACTTAGTTCGTAGGGCACAATCTTTAAACCCTGCTACAACCCATGGATTAATTCGGCACAAAAAAATCACGAAAAAATTTTTAAAAGTCTTACCTTTTCACTTTGAAGTCGGCCGTGCGCCCCCCCTCCATCAAATTCGTCCCTGCAAAAGAAAAACCGATTAAAATGTTATCAACCAAAAAAAACCCAAAAAAAAAAACTTAATCTCTACAAAATCGCGTAATAATTTATTTTAATGGTTTCTTTTGTTTTGCAAAAAAAAATTAGCTATCGGCCGTGGTCGACGGAGTCTACGCGGACCATTCGCACATCGCCGGCAAATTCACGATGCTCTCCTCCAGCCGCGTCTACGTCGGAGGAAGCGTTAACACAAGAGCCCTTTTTGGCGCACGAGTTCACAACAACTTCGTGGGCTGCATGCGAAAGGTAATCCTCCTCCCCCGTTTCCGCCCCCGTTCTAAAAAGGGCCCCCGTTCTAAATTGCAGGTGGAATTTGTGGCAGATACTTTGCGGTTAAATCTACTGGAACTCGGAAAATCCGGCAGCCACCTCATCTCCGTCGCCGGCCGCCTTGAATACAGATGTCCGTCGGGGGAGACCCGGGATCCGATAACTTTTACCACCAGAGAGTCGCATTTGGTAAGGAACGAACGAAATTACGTCGTCCCCGGGACGACTTAAAAATAATATCGTATTGCGTGTATTAAGCGACCTCCGCATTTTACAAACGAGAAGAAGGTTGTAAAATGGGGGTGGTCTTGAGAAGGGTTCATAGAGAGCAAAATGGACCTTATTATTTTTCCGCTTTCGTATCTTATTGATTCGTTGCAGATTTTGCCGCCTTGGAATGCTAAGAAGTCCGGAAATATTTCTTTCAAGTTCCGCACAAACGAGGCGAACGGTTTGATCCTTTTCAACGGCGGCGTACGACCGCCAAGGGTGAGTTTCATCCCTTATGATATTTATATGTTTTTCTCTTAGACGCTCGTAAAAGTAAATTAATTCCGATTTATGCTCCTCCTTTTTTATTTCGTTAAAAGTATGTGTATTAAAGTTTACAAAGGGGCTCGCGCGTAACGAGAAGCATCCGCTTTATTAAATTTTTTACTCGCGTTTTGCATTTGGAGCGGCGCTGCCCAAACTGTTTTTATGTGTGCTTGTGTTTTTGGCTCAGGTGAAAATTCGGGAGAAAATTCTAATTAAACACAAATGAATTTTAATGAAAAAAGAAAAATTGTGGAAAATAAACAAAGTGGCAGGATAATTTTTGGGTGGGTCATTGCGCATTCCAATTTTAAAAAAATAAAATTAATAAATGCAATTCGTGCTTAAAGCCGAGTGTGCACATTCGAGCTCAAAGTGGCACATTCCGATCTCGGGAAAATGAAGCGCGCCGCTCCGCGTCGCGCTTCATTTGCCTCCCTCGCTCGGAAATGTGCCACTTTTCGCTCGAATGCGCACATCTTCGTATTATTATATTTGTATACTTTTATCCTTGGCTCTTCAAATCAAAAATTAAGTTTAGTGTGACAAACATCGATTTTGGTCGAAAATGTATTTACCATAGCAATGAGTGAAAGGAGCGAAAAGATAGGGCAGTAGAGGCAGTGCGAGTGAGAGAAATGATTCAAATTAATTAACTAAAATTTCTTGTAATTTATTGGCCTAAATTATTATGAATTATGCTTGAAACCGAGTGTGCACATTCGAGCTCAAAGTGGCACATTCCGATCTCGGGAAAATGAAGCGCGCCGCTCCGCGTCGCGCTTCATTTGCCTCCCTCGCTCGGAAATGTGCCACTTTTCGCTCGAATGCGCACATCCTCGTATTTATTGGATTTGTCTACAATTATCTTTTCTCTTTCGAATCAGAAAATTAAATTTATTGCAATAGATTGAGATTTCATGAGGAAAAGTACCAATAATCGACCATCTCCTAATACTCGTCCATTTTATACAGAATAACAATTATTAGAAACATAAGTAATTTTTTTATTGACTTTTAGTAAAAATAAAAGCCTCAAGGAGGTTGAGGCATTAAACGTAAAATATAAAAACTATTTTGTGTTATACATTTATTTCAATAGATTAATAGGTTTAGAAATTTTCTACAAAAAATCTAAAGTTTTAAAAAAGCTTATTTAAATATAAATCGAAATTAACAATACATATTGTTTTATGAAGAACACGTCACTTTGATATAAAAATGCCTCAAGTTTTGCTATTAAAAATCTTAGAAAATGCCATCAAAACGAATTTTGAATCTGTTAAACTTTGAAATTTCGTGACTATTTTTAAAAAAATTCAAATTTAATTAGGAAGCTTTAACATTGTAAGATTGTTTTTCAAAGAATCGAAAATGCCCATTTTTTTTTTTTAAATTGTTTAAAAAACAAACGTCAAAATTCAATATTTTGGTTATTTTAATTGGTATTCGGACATAAGTGTCATTAAAATGGTCGAGTATTGAGGGATGGTCGACTATTGGTCGCATCACCCTACTCCAGAAATGTAAGTTATCGCAAATTAAGAAATATGCCACTTTTCCCGTATTTATTGCATTTGTTTACAATAATCTATCATTCGAATTAGAAAATTAAATTTATTGCAATTAATTTAAATTTCATAGGGTTAAGTTACCAGTATTTGACCGTCCCCCAATACTCGACCATTATATTCAGAATAACAATCAATAGAAATATAAGTTATTTTTTTAATTAATTATTATTAGAAATAAAAGCCTTAAGTGCCATTAAAATGGTCGAGTATTGAGGGATAGTCGACTATTGGTCGCATCACCCTATTCAAAAATGTGAGTTACTGAAAATTTAGAAATCGTTTTTCAGAAAAACTAGAAGCATATGAAAAAAAAACAAAAATAGTAATTTTGCACCGTTTCTTTTTCCAAACTGAAATAGTTAAATAAACAGAACGCATTTAGGCATGCTTTTTTGTCTGAAAAAAGCGCACAAAAGCCAAATTCGGACTTAAAATCGTAGGTCAAAATTCATAACGTCGTAATGGTAGGAACTATAGATTTTTCTTAATTTTTCTGCAAGAAAAACGTTCCCTTTTCGAAATTAAATCTTTTAATAAGGCACAAAGGTCTGAATTATTAGAAACGTGGAAAACCCAAATTTGAGAAGCAACTCTCAAAAGAGAAAATAAATCAAATTTCACCTTTGCACGTAAATTACAAAGTAGATTTAGTTTTTCTGAAAATCGATTTTTTAATTTTCACTAGCCCATATTTTCGAATAGGGTGATGTGACCAGTAGTCGACCATCCCTCAACACTCGACCATTTTAATGACGTTTAAAGAGGTTGAAGTGGGATAGTTCCAACCAAAAATTTAGAATGTTGCCATTCAGAAATGCTTTGTATTAAATAATTAAAAATCATTATAAGACTAACTATATTTATTGTGATTATCGAAAAAAATTTCATCTTATAAATATTGTTTATTTAATTTTATTAAATAATTTTAGTTGAATAGATTAACTTTTGTATGTTTTGTGGAAACTTATAGAAAAAAAATATGAAAAATAATAATGTTTTATAAATTTTGAAAAATTATCAAAGCAAATGATATAACACAAATAAAAGAATTAAAAATAAAGTAATTGAATCAAAATGAGAATTAAAAATGTCAAAATTCCAGTGTAAAAGCTGCCTAATTAAATTTGAATTATTTTTAAAATAGTCACGAAATTTCCATGTTCAATAAAGTTAAATTTTGTATTGATGGCATTTTTTTTAAAATTTTTAATAGCAAAAAATGTGTCATTTTCACATCAAATTGACGTGTTCCCCCATAAGACAACATGTATTGTTAATTTCGACTTAAGTTTAATAAATAAGCTTCCTAAAAAATTTTAATTTATCGTCGAAAATTTCTAAACCATTTAATCTATCAAAATAAATATATACAAAATAGTTTTCATATTTTATGTCTAATGCCTCAATCTCCTTAAGGCTTTTATTTTGTCTAAAAGTCAATAAAAAAAATAACTTATATTTCTAATGATTGTTATTCCGAATAAAATGGTCGAGTATTGGGGAACGGTCGATTATTGGTACTTTTCCCCACGACATCTCAATCTATTGGAACAAATTTAATTTCCTGATTCGAAAGAGAGAAGATAATAGTAGACAAATTCAATAAATACGAGGATGTGCGCATTCGAGCGAAAAGTGGCACATTTCCGAGCGAGGGAGGCAAATGAAGCGCGACGCGGAGCGGCGCGCTTCATTTTCCCGAGATCGGAATGTGCCACTTTGAGCTCGAATGTGCACACTCGGCTTTAAGCACGATTCACATTAATTATTTTACTTTGTTGACATTTTTAATTATAAATTTCTACTAGTAATATCAAAATCTCTGATTTAGTGCTTTTAAACACAATAATAAACTTAAATATGACTACCCATTCTTAAACAATTGTTTTTAAGCGTTTTCCACAACTTTAACCTGCTTGAAAAAAATATATATTAAAGTAAAAAATGTAGACGTGGCTGTGTAAAAATACATATAAAATTGATAACTCGAATCCATCACCTCGAAAAGAAATTTAAGAAAAATTCACACATCGTTCACATTTTTTGTACGTTAGAAAATTGAACCAATTTTTTTCAACTTTTTTAACGACGTATACAACATACAATTTTTTTTCTTAATTAAATCGAAACGTCGTTCTCGAGAAAATCGACTTCTTAATTTTCACTTTTCGATTCGTAGGCCTTTTACAATTCAAGGCCTAAATTGGAAAATATTGGGGGCGATGAAAGATACTTATTATAGTCCTCAGCCCCCTTCGCTTTTGCACTTTTAATTTAATTTTTTTATGTTCGAAATGGGGCAGCACTTCTTGCAACGCGAAAGAGCGAATTCGCAAAAATACAACAAACTTCAAAAATTGCCCCCAACAAAGACGCACCTGCCCCAGCAAAAATCTCTTCGTTCCCGAGCCTTTAATAATAACAAAAAAGTCCTCTTTGAAATCCGACCCGGTGTGTTAACAACACAAATTAAATTACTACCCCTATCTATAATTGGATGTGTAGCTTTTACCGAAATTGTTATTTCTTATCGAAGCTCATCGAGCGCAAAGTCGAAGCCGAATGACAAAAGCGAACGTTCTTTAAAGAGGAAATAAAAAGTCGCCCCCCCCCCATTTCGCGATCGATAAACATTTAACCAAACATTTAATTTTTATAATTTTTTTTCGAAGGCCGACCTGTTCGCGATCGAAATATACAACGGCCACATCTACGTCCACATGGACCTGGGGTCGGGGTCGTGGAAGCAGAGGGGCTCCCGAAGGCGCATCGACGACGGCACATGGCACGACGTCGTCTTCCGCCGAACCGGAAGAGAGGCGAGGATTACGGTCGACGGCTTTCACACCGACTTTAAAACGCCCGGTACGAAACGTTGCCATTTTTTTTCCTCGCGCCGAGGAATTAATGCGGCATTTGTGTTTATGTGTTTTTCTTTCAGAAGGATCTACGAGCTTAGAGCTTGATGGAAATCTGTACATCGGAGGATTAGGACCTCCGTTTTCCGAAATTCCCGTTCCGCCGGCGCTTTGGACCGCCGTCCTCGGACAAGGATTTGTTGGCTGCTTCAAAGACTTAATTATGAATAATAATTACGTAGATGTCGCTAGTTATGCGCGGGAACAAGATTCTGGTAAGTTTCTATTTATTATGTAGCAAATATCTACGCATGCGCCCCCTACGTGTACGAAAACGTTCATAACTTGATATCGATTTACGATATCGTGATAATTTTTCTTAGAGATTACGCCCAAGCGTCTAAGAAATACAACTAAAAAAAATTGAACAAAATCCGTCCAGTAGTTTGGGCGAGGTGCGCGCACATCGACGGACCTAGCGCTCATTTTATTTATACAGCATGTCGGACGAATGAGTACTGGAACTTAACCCACTTGTGAATGAACAAAAACATACACCAAGTCAAGTGGCCTTATGTGTAATAATTTTAAGTAATGGTACCGTAACTTTCAATTTAAAAACACGTTAGTATTTAGACATCTCGAAATTCTTTAGATTTGGCGCATATTGCGTACAAATCTTTGTTGTTTAGATTGGTGACAGGTAGTGATGAGCAAAATTGGTCTTGGTCTTGCAGTCCTGGTCTTGGTCTTGCATTTTTGCTAGACCAAGACTGTCTTTATGCTACAGACAGACAAAAATGTTAAAAACGCAAGTTTGGGCTTTGGTAATGATCAAATAACTATATTAAATTCAGAAGAAATCTTTATTTCTAAATCACAGATAGACACTTCATTTTTATTTATATGTATAGATGTAAAGATGAGCAAAATTGCTCTTGGTCTTGCAGTCCTGGTCTTGGTCTGGCATTTTTGCTACACCAAGACCAAGACCAAGACTGTCTTTATGCTAGCAAGACCAAGACCGAACGAACAAGAGCAATACCAAAACCAAGACCGAGTATGCAACACCAAGACCAAATACGCAAGACTAAACCAAAAATTATTACTTCCGATGGATTTATGAGTTATACTATTCGAAGCAACTTGAATATATTCTTTTCTTGGAACAAAACATTTTTGGTAGTAGAAATTTTCAATTTGCTTTACTGAAAGGTCAATTTATGCGTTGGAGGAAGGGTAAGTTCTCGAGTTTTCATAACTCTCACAACTATCGAAGCTATTTCCTTTAAAAGTCCTGACGAACCCGCATGTTTGACTGAAATTTTCAGTATTTAAGATAATTGTTATATTGGTAAAATATTTTCGGATTTGTTTATAAATAATATTAATTCCAATATCTTTGCATATTGTATACTTTCTTATTGACTTTTACCTATAAATTGAAGTATATTTCGGTAAGTGTAAGTGTAGTGTCTTTTCTATTTGAACAAAAACAAAATGAGTGAAGAAGTAGAAATGATTAAACTCTATAGATAAGATCACTTTTTGATATTATTCGATTGTAGTAAAATAAAGTTTTATGAATTAGATATAAATTGTACATAATTTTTAATTTATATGTATAAAAGATCTGAAAAATTCTCCAAGACTGACTACGCAAGACCAATATCAAGACCAAGACCGAATAAGCAAGACCAAGACTAGAAACATTTGTACAAGAACAAGACCAAGACCGAATAAGCAAGACCAAGACCGATACCAAAACTATTACAGTCTTGGTCTTGGTGTTGCTTTGCTCATCACTAGTAGGAACCTATCTACCGTGTTATAGGAGGGTTAACTGTATATAGGTTACAGTCAAAGCGTACTTTTCATTCAATATATACACTGACTAGTAAATGTATACATGCATATAAGATTTCCGTAATTTTTTTACGTAGTCATAACATGTAATGGATAAAATAGATACTTTTTCACTTTTTTTGGGCACAACTAACTGTACAACATGCGACTACTTTGAAGCGTTATTTAAAAGATGCATGTATTAGGCTAAATGGTTGAGACCAAGACTGAATACGCAAGACCAATATCAAGACCAAGACCGAATCAGCAAGACCAAGACCGATACCGAGACTATTACAGTCTTGGTCTTGGTCTTGCTTTGCTCATCACTAGTTGTCAGGTATCGTCCGATTAAGTGTCGGTAGCTATTCGTCCGACGCCCGTCTAGATTTAAAAAGGACCGGAGTCGGTGTGTTTTACCGGGCACATACAAATTTGCACAAAGAAGGTGATTGATTGCGCAAATATCGATTGATCGATCCGATTTTTTGTTTAAACCTGTCTTAAAGCAGAAGTTAAATTTATCAGAGTTTGTCGGCAATGAAAAGTGATAATCAATCACGTTATTTGCTTTCTAATTGAAAAAAATACGCGCCGTAATTTATTGCTGGATAACGTGATTTATTTTAACGCTCTTTTCCCTCTTTTGAATTAAGACTGGAATGAGTTTTGACGAAAAAGGGACAAATTTAGAGTTTTGTCTTTAACCTTTGCTTAATGAAAATCTCCGAAATAAACGAGTTAACGAACGATTCAAATTATGGGAATTTTTAATGGGGCGCAAATGAAAATAGTAAAAAAAAAACAACGAGAGGGCACTTAATTTTTATTATTAATACGCGTTTTATGAAAAAATTTAACTAATGGGATTGATTTTCTTAAAAAAAAATTATCGACAAAGTCGGTATAAAAATAATGTAATTTTTCATTAACTGTTTTTTTGGCTATACGCCATCAATCATTTTTTTTTCTTTTAAGGAAAAACTAACAATTTTTCGACTATTACCTATTCTATAATTTTCTCTTTGTAATAACATAAAGTATTATGAAACGCATTTCTATCGAAAATAAACCACATAAAATCAATCAACTTGCCTTGAAAATCCTAATAATTTTTTTTGAATAAATTGAATTTATATGTCCCCAAAAAAACATCAAGACTTGTTACTTCACCAGATGAAAGTTTTTTAAAAATACTTTTTGGGCCATACTTTTTGAAATCAGATAAATTGCGGTTGGAATAAAAAATTTTCGAAACTTTATTTTAATTTATTTTAGTTTCCTAAAAGATTTTATAGATAAAGTTCAATTTTCGAGGAGAAAATCACGCTCAGGTGGTTTTTGGGGTCGCTACTTACAAATAAGATTTTGGGGAAATTTTCCCGGAATTTTCCCGAAATGTTTGTAAACTAACGTATAGTCAAGGTGTTTCTTGGTTCACGTTATCGCAAATAAAGTTGAATTATGCGAAGATTTTCCTCGAAGTTTTGCAGAAATTGCGAATTATAATTTTTATTGGTTAAAATTGCGAATAAGTTATTCTGTAAAGTTTGATTATTTACCGAATGTAGAAGAATACCAAAAAAGAATTGAATAGGGAAAAATGCCCAATGAATGACCCTTACCAGTGAATGACCGTTACGAAAAATAATGTTTATAACAATTAAATAAAATTAATTTATATTCATGATATATTTATTTAAGCAATCTTGTATGTCTTCTTTTTCATTTAAGTGAAAGAAGTTAAATTTTTAATAGACATATTTATTAACGGTCATTCACTGGGCTATACCATGGTCAATATTTGCACGAAAGGGTCATTTACTGGACTCTTTAATCTTTATAGTTAATTTTACAAAAAATTACAAAAAAACCCTTCCATTCTTGAGGAGCAAAAAAGAAAAATCCTTCATTGATTCCGTTTTTAAATCGTATTAACCCCTTGACATACAATGACGTCTAGGAGACGTCAATCGTTTAGGGTGTCATTGTAGATTTTGACGTCTCTAAGACGTCAAGAACTGTATTGAATTTTATGTTCCGAAAAAGGTTTGTTTTCAACAATAATTTTGTTAAAAGGCACAAAATTGGCCATTTGGGAATTTTGTTATGAATATTATTCTGTAATATTTAATTGCGAATTGTCAGAGAGTAAATTAATTCTTGTAAAGTGTGCTTAAAGCCGAGTGCGCGCATTCGAGCTCAAAGTGGCACATTTCCGATCTCGGAAAATGAAGCGCGCCGCTCCGCGTCGCGCTTCATTTGCTTCCCTCGCTCGAAAATGTGCCACTTTTCGCTCGAACGCGCACATCCTCGTATTTATTGAATTTTGTAAATTAAAGTTTCTCTTCAATCAACAAATTTAATTTAGTTCAGTAAATATATCGATTATATATTCAAAAAACGTATTTTTACTATAGCAATGAGTGGGAGCGAGCGAAAAGATACGATAAACTCATAAGTACGAGTGAGAGAATGATAAAAAATTTTTTATTAATTTTTCGCTGACAAAATTATTGCTAATAATGCTTAAAACGGAGTGTGCACATTCGAGCTCAGTGGCACATTTCCGATCTCGGAAAATGAAGCGCGCCGCCCGCGTCGCGCTTCATTTGCTTCCTCGCTCGAAAATGTGCCACTTTTCGCTCGAACGCGCACATCTTCGTATTTATTCAATTTGTTTAAATTACTTTTGGATTTAAAAGTAAATAGCAATGTATTCAAATAAAACGACATATGCGCAGTAACATATAGTTTGATAACCACTGGTCTAGCTATACACAAGCGCAACATAGCGCGTTGTTATATTTAATTTATCGCGCCAAAGAAGTATTACTTCTAACGTGCGTACATAAGTACATGCACCGGTTTTTTACATAGAATGAAATTCAGTTTTAAACATTTAGCAAAATTATTAAAGTAAACTCGAAGAATAAATTATTTTAAGTTTTCAGACAACTCAAATTAAATAAATTAATAACTTGGAAAAATTTTAAAATATATTTAAGAACTTTAGAAATTTTTAATTATCAATTTTTTTTGTATAACACAAATTGAATAAAACAAAACTTTATTGGGTAAAAAAGGAAATTTTGATGAAAAATTATTATGTATTTTCAGAAAACTCAAATAGAGTAAATACAGAATTTGTGGTTTTCAAAAACTTTGAAGATCATTAATTTACTCAAATAAAATTAATATTGGAGAAAACTAAATAAATAAATTATCTTAATTGTTCAGAAATATTAAATTTATAAAATTAAATACAGTCAAACCTCGATAGGTCGAAGTTGAAGAGAAACTAAAAATAATTCACGTTATCAAAAATGCGAGCTATCGATATAAAAATATTTTTGAGTTTATGTTTTTAAAATATACTTATTGTTTCTGTTTCTTAATAATTTCCTAATGATTTCTTGCTAAAACCTAAATCTTGTGTCTTGAACAAGTTGTAATTAGGCTTCATTTATGGAATAATTCAATTTTTAAATATAAAAAAATATTTATATGTTATATATTATATGCATAAAAATTTTAGAATGACTTAGGTGGGGAATGTTAAAAAAGATTGGGAAACACAGCTCTACATATTTCAAAATATTTTAAAACTATTAATTATTTATTTTATGTTATTTGTGTATGCTCATAACAGTTAAGTTGAGCTAAATTAATACAGTCGAACTTCTATAAGTCGAACGTCGATAAGCCGAATTTTTGATAACTCGAACCTGTTTCACTAGGACTTGCCTATTTCAACGTTAATATTTTTATATCGATAACTCAAATTTTTGATAACTCGACTTATATTTTTAGCTTCCCTTCAACTTCGACTTATCGAAGTTCGACTGTAGTTTTTTTTCGGACTCATCAAATTCGGTTTTTTTTGTATGTCAAGGGGTTAATCAAAAAATATTTAGCACATCAACCACTCAATTTTTTTTGTTAAATCTGACACGTGCACATAAAAAAAATCACTCAGCTAACTAATCGTAATTTACAACTGTGCAAATTAATAAATACAAATATTTCAATATTGATTTACAAAAAAAAATGACCCGGTCGTGCGTAAAATTAAAACTCGCATTCTCCGAAAGCTTCCAAATAAATATTTGCTCTAAATCCGTCCAATATTTCGATTAAAAAACTACGTTATATTAATTACGAGGACTTTCAAGTGTCGGCCGTCGATCGCACAGGGCCCTTGGTCTATTTTCCGCGTTGCCATAGAAACGACGCCAAGGGTTAAACTTTCGAAAGCTCAGAAACGCCGAAATAAAAATTGAAACAGGCGGCTCGTTGCATTTTTAACCCATTAAAAAACTTTGTTCACAAACGAAAGCGCTAAAATAGTGAATAAATAATAATTATTAACGCCTCCCCCAATTTTAAATAATTCAGCGCCAAACGTAAAATCGATCCGTTCGCAGTGATTTTCGTGAGTTTTATTTATTCAGCCCCTAAATTAAGCGTTAATAATTTATAATCGAAAAAACTTATCGATTTCCAGGTTCAATTCGCACCTTATGTCACGTCCAACCCCTGCAATGTCCTTCGCAGCCGTGTCTGAACGGGGGCGGGTGTTCGGAGGGTTGGAATCGCTTTATATGCGACTGCACGGACACGACATTTACCGGACCCACGTGCGGGAAAGAAGCTGCCACTCTTAGTTTCAACGGATCCCAGCACATGGAGGTGGTGATGGACGCCGAAACCGAAACCCAAACCGAAGATATCATCTTGAGATTCCGCACGAGCAAGCCGTTGGGGCTGCTGCTTATCACGAGCACCTCGGAGACGGGCGATCGCATCGAACTCGCGGTGGCCGCAGGAAGAATCAGAATGGCCTTAAGGATGGGCGTAAAGGAACGCAAAGATGAAGATAAGGAAAAAGATAAGGTAGAAGTGTCTTTTAATTTATTCTAAAAAAGATCCGTTCACAAATAACAGAGCTACGATTTTTAGAAGAAATGCATTACAAGTCAAACTCTTCGAACCCGTTTTCTTTGAGAATTTCAAATGGCACGTCTATGGTTTTTTGGGCCTATCCCAAGCCAAAAAGTCTGGCGAATCCGAATTTGTATAGTTTTTAAAGATCGGTCCACAAATAACGGCGCTAAATTTTTTTTATTGTACATTTTTGTGCTACAAAAATGAATCTAAAACTTCAACCCCTAATTACTTGAAAAATTAACATTGCGCCCTATGCCGATTTTCTACGTATCTTATTTAGTTTCCTCAAAAAATTTGGCGGTTGAAAGGGGAGTAGGGAAGAGCTCTGGCTATGTTGGTTTAGGGTACATAGGATCGTCCCGCAAAAATTTAAAACAAATCCATTATCTAAAATTTTTTTCCTCAGAAAAAGCAAAGGGGTTGATTCAGCGTTTTCCAAACTGGAAAGCGCGGACTAGTCTAAGGCGAGGTGCGAAATAAAATTATTTAAAAAGAAACAGAATATATAATCTAAAATTGCAATAAATTTAATTTTGTGTTTTGCAAGAGAAAAGAGTGGTGAAACTATTTCAATAAAACGAAGAAGTAACGAAAATGATGTTTCTAGGACACTCTCTTAAAAATTTAATAATAACAATAGGTTTTTGTTTAAAATTCGATATTTGGCTAGTAAACAAAATTGTTTCGTGAATATTTCGCATTTTATTAGTCGGACGTAAATTTACATTATTATAAAAATTGTAGATCTTTATATTTTCTGCAAAACAACAATTTAATGATTTTGTTTACGTACACCGAAGTCTGCAGTGAATTTTTTTTTACATATTGTATTGTCGAGTTTAAAAGCACTCAAACACATTGGATTTTCTTGGTAAAAAGGCGGTCCTGTAATTTTTAATCGGATAATTTTTAAAAAGAAAATTGATTGTGAATCGTGCTTAAAACTAAGTGTGCACATTCGAGCGAAAGGAAGCAAAATTCTTAATTTTCACTTACTTACATTATTGGAATAGGGTGATGCGACTAGTAGTCGACCATCCCTCAATACTCGACCATTTTAATGTTTCTTAAGGCTTTTATTTCTACTGAGAATCAACAAAAAAAAAGTTTCTAAAAATTGTTATTCCGAATAAAATTGATTATTGTGAATTCGAGCGAAACGCGGCATATTTCTTAATTTTCGCTAAGGTATAGGATGATTCGACCAGTACTCGAGCATTTCCCAATAGTCGACCATTTTAATGACTTTTAAGGTTTTTATTTCTACTAACAGGTAATTAAAAAAAATAACTTACTCTCTAAATATGAACGAGTGAATATTCACTATTTGAAATACTTAAAAGTATACCATTGTCAATTAGTGAATATTGACTTATTAAATTATTAAAATGCGAAACACCTTGTATATAATTTTTTTTATGATCTCTAAACAAAACCCCAATAATGTGCTTTAATTTTACAAAGTAAGCGTCAATTCAAAATTAATTAAGTGCAAACGCAAATTCCATTATAAAGGGTGTTTCGAATTAAAGCAGAAAATATTAAGATTTACAAAAATTGCCAAAAACGATCGTTACGAGACTTTGTAATTATTTATAAGAGATTATTATTACAAACCGATAAACACGTGTGCCTATTTAAAAACTCAAATGCACGATTCCGGAAAGCGCGATAACGTTAACTTGCAAATGGCCGAAAGCGCTACGTCGAACAAAGGAAAATGAATTTTGAGCCTCGCAACTAACATTTTGGAAAGCCATTACGACCAAAAAAGCCGAGATTTTTGAGAAAGGCAGCGTAATGATTTTTAAAGTATTATTTGTGACTTAGCAAAAACGACAAAACATAGAATATTTAAAAATAAACTTACAATTCAGATTTATATACAGGGTGTACTTCGGAGAGTTCCAAAACCCTTTGGTATACACTATTCTGTTCCACACAAACACTAATTAGTCAAAATCAAAATTTTCTAGAACGTTCTTAACACTTCAACCTGCGATTCACAACTGGGGCGAGGAAGGGGAACGATGTATGCAGTTTGCAACGTTATCCGTTTATTTAAATTTTGGTATATGTTAAATACGATTAGGAAACTTTCTAAAAACGGCCGTAGCGATGTTTTATAATTATTTATAAGTTTGTACACACCAAAAACAAATAATGTAACTAATTTAAATCAACTCGTGTGAGTCATCTACGGTACACGCACTAGTTTAAATTTTTAAATTAATTTATAAGAGTTTAAATAAATAATACAATTAAACAAATATTTGCATTTTCAATTTTTAAGTAATGTATTAAAGTCGTTTAAAAAAAATTTTTTAACGACTGATATAATTTAAATTTCCTAATTATTCTTCGAAGCACATATGTTACATTCAAAGCACGTTGTATTCAAGCTGCCTATATATACGTTATGGAAAATTTGGGTTAAAGTAAAGGGGCGGAGTTGATGTATTGATTTTTCTCGAAGCCGTTCACGAAGCACTTCGTATTGAAGCTTCGTATAAGTTAAGGCACATTTGCGCAGTAAAGGGGCGGAGTTTATGTATTGATTTTTATATATGCCAAACAGGTAGCGACTTCGCCAAAAATTTCCAGTGGTTATGTTACGTTTAAGGCCACTGACCTGTGCGTTGCTCATAAATAAACCTTCATTTGTCGCTCGCTGCCACGCAAAACGCCACAAATTAGTGTTTTAACTGTGTTTAATTAGTGTTTTAATTGGTCACGAGTGCGAAAGAGTGTCGGAATCGGTTTAGAATGAAAGTTCGCACAAAGTCCCAAATTCGAGACGGTCGCCGGAGCGCCGGCATTCGCCCGTCCACTGCGCAAGGGTGCCTTAGTGCGATCGCAGCATCGGCTTACGGGCTTCTAGCCAAGCGAAAGATTCAGTTTGCGGTACGTCTACTTTGCGTGGGTCAAACGACCGAGCAAGGTGATATTTATATATACAGGGTGTTCCAAATTGAGTAGGCTAACATGCGTATCTTTCCTATTAGTGGAGATAGAAGTTTGGTTAAATGGTAGATTTGATCTAGTTTAATCAAATTTTTTTCATTTTCATAACTGAAATTTTTAGTGGTTTTTTTTGCAATTTATTCAAAATTTTGGAGGTGTAACGCGCATCGAAATACATAACCCTACGTGGGTCAGGTCAAAAGTACTGACCACTTTTTTTTTTGGTGTGCCGGTTGTATTTTCACCATTAAAAAATTGAAAGCGCCCAAAATCAATCCTTTAACATTTTTGTATTTATTGTTAAAAATATATTCCAAAAGGGTTTATAAAGATTCATTCAAAGACTCTGGACTCCGAGGTATAAACCTACGGCACTCCACTATTAATAAAATGCAATAAATACAAGGATGTGCGCATTCGAGCGAAAAGTGGCACATTTCCGAGCGAGGGAAGCAAATGAAGCGCGACGCGGAGCGGCGCGCTTCATTTTCCCGAGATCGGAATGTGCCACTTTGAGCTCGAATGTGCACACTCGGGTTTAAGCACGATTCACAATAATTAATTTACGTTTTGAAAATACTTAATTATAAATTATAAGACTCTCTTTATGCAAAAAAAACTGAATATCTGATTTAGTGCTTTTAAACAAAGTTATTTAAAATATCACGCGAATATCAAATGTAAAATTGAAATAAATGTGCCGCTTTGAGCTCGAATGTACACGACTCCATAACAATCAATTTACTATCTTAGACGGCAACTTCAACTGTTAGCCGTGCGCGCGCAACTTCCGTCGCCCGCCAAAGAAGTTTCACTTCTTTGATCAAACGACTTCTTTTTCGACGACCCAACTGAATAATTGTTTTTTATTTTTAGATCCTGCTCGCCGGACAAAACGTGAACGACAACGAATGGCACACCGTCCGCTTCTCGCGAAGGGGAATTAATTTAAAATTACAATTAGATAACCAATCGCCGATTCGCGGTGAGTGCACGTTTCCTACCTTTATTTTTAGACCGCCGAAAAAAATCGATTCTTGGTCTTGTGTAGCGGAAACATTGGGAAAGCACAACACGCTACAGTGGCGCACCATTCACTTGGGCGGCCTGTTCCATCAGGAGGAGGAGATCAGCATGACCACAACGGTGCCCAATTTCATAGGCGAAATCCAGCAGTTCTATTTCAACAACATCCCCTATATCGAGCTGGCAAGATCATCGAGCACCGAACAGACAATTTCCGGCTTTCCGACCATAAAAGTGGCGGCGAAGTTCGTGAAGAGGGCGACGGACAATCTGCACAGACCTGTCACCTTCCGTTCGAAGCACACCTTCATCGGTTTGCCGATGCTGAGAGCCTATTCCAGTATACACATCGATTTTATGTTCAAAACGAGGGAGGCGAACGGTTTAATTATGTTCAACGGCGGCAGGAAGGAAGATTTCGTCGCCGTCGAATTGGTGGACGGCCACGTGAATTACATTGTGAACGTGGGAGACGGGTCTGTCAAATTGCGAGACAGCATTGCGACGCACCTGAACGATAATCGTTGGCATACGGTGGGAATTAGGCGACCATCCCCCAAGCAGCATACCCTCATGGTCGACGATAATATTGCAGTGGCCGTTAATCAAGGGACGGGCAATTTGGAGCTCGATGGCATCCTTTATCTCGGCGGCGTGCACAAGGATTTATATGCCCAATTGCCTCAAGAGGATGTTAAATCGAAGCATGGCTTTGAAGGATGCATCGCCGGCTTGGATCTGAATGGAGAGTCGCCTAATATTATGGAGGATGCGGTCGTGCACAGCTCTTTGGTTACCGCTGGCTGCGAAGGTATTTATGTTTTTGGGTCATATGTGAAGCGACAACACCCCCGATAACTTTTTAATACTAAATTTCAAATTTATTTTAAAATAACAGGGTCAACCAAAAGTTGGGGCGTCTATTTTTTAGTTTTTTAGTTTTGCACATGTTTTTTTAAATTAATTATTTTTCTTCGTGATTGCAGGAACGTTTGTATTCAAAGTAAAACGACCCCAATTTTTTTTCAAGCAATTACAGTCAAACCTTGATAAGTCGAATTTTTGATAACTCGAACTTGAACCTGTTTCCCTAGGACTTGCCTATCTCAACGTTAATATTTTTATATCCACAACTCGAATTTTTCGATAAGTCGAAGCGTTTTACAATTCCCTAAATTCAAGTTCCCATTAGTAAATATTTCGATAACTCGAAGTTAAATTTTACAACTTTTTATAAAAGTACAATACCTGGTAGGATTAAAGAACGGATTTGTTCGGTGTTATTGCTGGTCAAAATGGCTATTGTAAAATAGGATGAAAAGGTTGAAACCTACTACAAGACTTTGATGTTTTGACGTCGGCACTTCAATTGGATTTAAATAATAATTTATGTTTAAATGCTTTTTCAAGAGTTATGAAATTTTAGATGGTTTTGCCGTTTTTTTTGCAAGAAAAGGGTCGATTTTTGCTTTTGTTTTCGTTCTGGTCGTTATTCGTCGAGCAAGAGTACGATCAAATTTTTTTTTATTTATTTATAGTTTATAACAGTGTGTAACAGAAAATCTAAAAGAATTAAATATTTTTTCTAAAATTATTTACCGATCAACAAGGAGGGTAAAGGAAAATTAAAAAAAGGCTAAAGGAGTCTCTATTTTCCAACTTGGAGAAAGCTATGATTGAATGGTTTTGGTACACACGTAGTAAAAATATTCTGGTTTGGGAAGATAATTGGAAAAATTTGTAGATACCCAACATTTTGGGCCAATGAAGCAAAAGACAATTTTAGATTACTTTCAAACCAACAATAAATAAGATGTAAATAACCATATTACCTAAATACTTAATAACAATAAATAATGGTAATAATTGTTTACAAATTTTGGTTATTTTGTATAAAGGATGGTAAATATAGATATAATATATACACTGAAAAGTATTTAACTCGATTTTTTTTTGATAACTCGAATTATTTTTGATTTCCCTTCGACTTCGACTTATCGAAGTTCAACTGTAATTCATTTAGTATCACCCCCTAACAAAACAGAACTATATTTATATGGTAACGGTCTCTACGATTTTCACCTAAATCTCAGTTGTAAGAACTAAATTATTCTATTGAAAAATCGTCAAGAGATAAAATCAATTGTTTTTAGGTCGTTAATAAACTTAACATATACACCCTAAAATAATGCTAATTTTTGACTTGGGAGCTATGTAGCTATATAGATATTTTTTATTTTGAAAGTTTCCTCAATTAATGTTTGGACGCAAATATACCGGGTGTTTCATTTAAAGCACCACGAGCGTATAACTCCTAAAATAATAAAAATTTCCAAAAAAGTACAAGTGTAAAAGTTTCTTTATTTATTCTATCTATGCACTCGTTTTGTACTACTTTCGATATAACGGGAAATGGTGTCAACTTTCTTATCTTAAATAGAAGGGTATTTATTTTTTTTAGATAATTGAATAAAGCTCGTCGAGGGTTTTCTAATAATGTACAATAAGTTACCGTTGAGTTGGCAAATATTTTATAATTTTTGAAAAGCCCTTCACGAGCTCTATCCAATTATCTAAAAAAAATATCTTGGTAAAGAAAGTTGACACAACTTTCGGCTAAACCGGAAGTGCTACAAAAGTTGTACTTATGCCAGTGCATAGATCGCATAAATACAATAAACTTTTGTACCTGTACATTTTTGAAAATTTTATTATTTTAGGAATTATAAGCTCATGGCACTTTAAATAAAACACCCGGTATTTGATATGGACCAAGAGTCTAAAATTCCAAAGCGGTTAACCCTGCTATACGAGGAATAACTATATATTCATCTGAAAACTAAACTAGAACTATTTTAATTAAAAAAACGTTTTTAAGGTCAATCGACAAAATGCAGCCACAATGTCTGCGCGAACGGCGGCGTCTGTGTCCAACAATGGCACTCCTACACCTGCGATTGCGACATGACTTCCTTCACCGGCCCGACGTGCTCCGATGGTACGTTTCGCGCAAAACGCTGATCATCCCTTACAAAAATTTCGTGCAATTTAATTTTCCAGAATCTGTGGCCTACGAATTTGGACCAAATCGTGGCATCATCACCTACACCTTTCCCGAAGATCGAAGACCGGAGATGCAAGAGGACACCATAGCGCTCGGCTTCATTTCTGCCAAAGCCGACGCAGTTCTCATGAGACTCATCAGTGGGACTTCCAACGATTACATCGAATTAGAAATTGTATTAGCACAAACCTCCTTAAATTCCATTCTCTATAGCGTTTTAAATTCCAGGTCGAAGGGAACGTTTTTATGGTGTACAATCTTGGCACCCATGACCATCCTTTGGGAGAAATCTCCCTCAAAGTCAACGACAACTCCTATCACGTCGTCCGATTCAAACGTTCTGGTTCGAACGCCACCCTTCAAGTGGACGATTACAACGTTCAATCCAACCACCCTGCAGGTAACATGCTTTTAATTAAAAAAACATATTCGAATGATAGCAATCCAATTTCAGTGGGCCATCAGTTGCAAGTTTTCAACAGCCAATCCCAAATACAAGTCGGCGGCAAATGGAGCAAAGGCAAATCGCGCATCGAACGTCCTTTCGCAGGGATTATAGCCGGAATCGTAGTTAATGGCATGAGAATCTTAGACTTAGCGGCTGAGAAAGACATCCACACTTCCATCAGAGGCGATGTGCAACTAATGACCGGCATTTTGGATCGCCACGATCAGGATTCCAATGACTTGCAAAGGATGCAGCAGGTACTTCAGTTCTTCAAACACCGAAGTGTCGATTTTAATTCTTGGATTTGCAGACGCCAGCGTCCGGTTTTCCTGGGGTCATGGACGATTTAGTTTTTAGTGGAGCTGGTTCTGGATGTAATGGAGACGATGAAGACGAGTGCCCACCACTTCCAGACACTGGGTCGGGAAGTGATGATTTGATTACTCCTGTGTATATTCCTCCGACTCGTCCTCCACCCACGACGAAATCTCCACAACGGCCACCGACTCAAGAAAATGGAAAACCTTGTGACGATGAAGACTGTTTGGACACTGGATCTGGTATTGGAGAGACCACAGAAGACAGCTCAACTCTCTCTCAAGGAACAGGTAATTCCTAGTCCAATGTACATTTTGTGGAAAATAATTTTTTGAATTTTCATCAGAAATAGCTCCACATTTGACGTCAGAAAATGCGAGCGTGACGACGGCCGAAGGCTCCACAGCCTTTGGGGAATCGTCGGAAGGATCAAGTCCGAGTGGTGGCTATGGAACGACCAATCAAGTGGAAGGTTCAAGTGGAACGTCTGGCTTCGAATCGACGCATTCGGGTTCCAGTGTAATAACGGAGAGCACGCCACCTGGCGAGAAGCTTCCAGAGCCGCCTATTAAATACCAACCCCCAGCGGTGGATTACCCTAACTTTTTCCAGACGCCGAAGCCTCCGAGGAAAAGGCCAGAACGGGTCAGTTCGGAGACTTCCGAAATAGTGGCACTAATTATTGGAATAGTTGCTGGAGCTTTAATCGCTGTCATTCTTATAATTCTTGTTATTCTTAAATTTAAATCGCGGGGTGATCGGTCATATAAAGTGGACGACGGTAAAGGGTACCAGCAAGGACCTAACGCGGCATTGCTCGGGAATGCCGGGAACACTAACGGACAGACTGCTTACACGATGAACGGTGCTTTGAGAAACGGGGACCGGGGACAGATTCCCAAATCGAAAAAACGCGATAGCAAAGATATTAAAGAGTGGTACGTGTAAGTGTTGTTGTTTTTTCCGTTTTTCTCTTATTGGTTTTAGCTAAAGACTCCGAGCCATATTGTGACGTGATCCCCGTGACTGAACTTTTTGAAAAATATTTAAAGGGAAAAACTGATACCGCATGTTATATCGATGATAAATAAAATTAGCGAAGAAGTGATATCTGAAGAAGAAATCAGTCTATCGTGTTTTTTTCATTTGTTTTATAGTTTTAAGGGTTGATTGTTTCTTGTATTTTGCTTTTCACAGAATTTTCTGATGGCCTATAGTCAATTTTGAAAATTGATAGCGTGACAAATAACTTGATAAATTACACAGTTCTGAGTTGAAAAATTTAATTTGTATGATCAATTAGACAATATTTAAACAATTAAGCTTTAAAAATTAACTACTTTACAAAATTTAAAATACTTTAGATTTTTTAATAATAAGAATACAGCCATACCTCGCTTTACGGCTTAGATAGGTTCCCGAAAAGGTGGCCGTAAAACAAAAAGCCGTATAACAAATCAATTATTTTAAATACAATCTAAAGAGAAAGTCGCTAACACACAGCATTTTTTTTTATCGCATAACGAAACATTGTGGGCCGTATATCGAAAAAGTGCCCTACTTAAAAAAGGTCGCTATAGCAAAATGCCATATAAAGATCAATCGTATAGCGGGGTATTTTTTCATCAAAAATTCACATTAGTTGCTTTCCACATTTACCTACTGTATAAATATTTTTTGATATAACTCTTTTTGGCATTTTTTTTTTATTTCTCCTATTTGTCATTATGCATTTTTGGGCCGCATTATTAATATTTCAATTAGTCCGCAAAAATCTTTGAAAACTATCGTTGGCCAAATTATAACAAAAAATAAATCCTTTAATTACAATGTTTTTGATTTTGTCGCCAAAACCATGATCTGGAGTTAGTCAAATAAAACGCAAAAATTATTTTAAAAATCCATCACACATATTTAGTTAGTGATTTTTTTTTATAATTCTAATTGTTTTTGGTTTCCATTCGGCTTCTAGTTATCGAAGTGCTACTGTATTTATAACACTTCATTTTAACATTGTTTCAAAAACATACAATTTTAATATTTATACTGTAGCCATGGTTATCAAGTAATTAAGCCCTTTTCAATTGGCTAATTAATTAGCGCCCATTATAACTGTGTAATTTGAGCTAAAAGTGTTTTTTTTTTGATCTCTGGAAATGTTTCACAAAAAAAATGAACGCTTTCAACCTGCATATTAGTGAAGGTACAAAAAATTCTGTGAAAATTACAAATAAAAATCCTAATATGTAATCTTCAAATTGTTAGTCATCTAGAAAGCTCACGTTTTGTTTTAAAAAAAAAACTAAACATTTTAAGACTAAGTTGGCTAAGACTTAAATAGAATAATTTATAGCCACCTCCAATCTATAAGTAACAAATACAGGCACGGATTTGATGTTGATTATTTGTATTCTTGACAAAACAGAAATAGCAACTTTTCAATATTTTAGACTATAGTCTCATAATTAAGTTCGTAGGTAGAAAAATTTAAATTAATGATAACTATCTATTAATATCTAAAAAAACACGTAACAACTGGGTGAAAAAATAAAACACTGCCACGTTAGATAAAAGGGGTTAAAACTAATCAGACCCTCGTAGTTCCGCCTATGGTTTTACCGAATCGATCAGTTTGGAAGTCACTGGTTTGTGTACAGTGAACAGGTGACAAGTGAAACATCGATTGACGTTATTAAAAAAAAATCAATTTTGTAGAAAAATAGGTAACTAAATAATGAGACTGTATTTCGCAACAAAATATATCATATCATATCAAATTTTAACAAAAAGAATTAGCAGAATAAATTTGGGGGTTGTAGTTTAATTAAACTTCTAAGAAATCTAGAAGGTAGTTTCGATTAGGGTTTAAAAAATAGGGGTTGATATGAGAGGGTACACCCAAAGTGCTGTTAAAAGTTCCTTTTTTGATTTTAGAACTTTTTCTCTGTTTTTTGTAAAGTCCGTGCCTGTTTTTAATTATCATTTTGATTTTTTTCAAAAATAAAACAATTTAGAAGATACCTCGTCGACTATTACAAAATAATAATAATAAAGTCTAAATAAAATAAAATGAATTATGGTTCACTTTAAACTTTTGCAATAACACACTTGCATATTTAAAAGAAAATTAATAGCAATATAAGAAGAAAAGATAGCTACGCGAATAACTAATTAATTAATTAAAAAAAAATATTTCGTTTTAAGTTAGTTGTTAATAATTCGTTGTGTATAAAAAGAAAATGTAATTAGAGTAGTGTTTTATATTATACTTTTTTGATTTTTTGTTAGAGCTATAATAAAATGGCATATATTTGGATGTTAAACAATTTTACAGATTTTCACTTAACGATGAAAGACATCAAAACGGTCATCTCTTTATTATGCAACCATTTCAATCAACTTTTTTCCATTAATCTAAAACCAGAAGTGCTCAGACTTGCGAAATACAATAAAGCAGACAAAAAAGGAGTAAGTCCCTTTATTTTTAATACAAAATTACTATTGAAACTATTAATTTTTCTTTTAGATCGAAACTCTTTGGATTCTTTTGAGCCAACTCATTGGAGAAGATTCTTACAATGGAATTAAATCGATCCAACACCATTTTTATAAAGATCTAAACTACAGATCCGTAGAATTTTATAAATTATCTGAGGACAAGTTGAAAGGCAGCCGGGAGCTCCTTTTGGCTTTAGCATTTATTTTAGCACAAAATTATTTAAACAAACACATCGCAAACGTTATAGAAAACTCCCTACTAAATCCTAAAATATCTACCAACACCGATAAACCATACGAAGCCAAAAAGTACACCTTCGATTTAAAACAGTTCAAAAATGACAACGATTATACTAATGCCATTGAATGGATGGAAGGAGTTACAAGCAATAACTACAAAGAGATCGAAGAATGTGAAAATCATTTAAAATTCTTATTAGAAAAAGTGCTTAGCTCTTTGAAAACCTTTGTAAAAGATTAATTTTTGTATTTTTAGGCAAATATTTCAAATGTAGCCCAATATAAAGACCTGCCTCTGCATCAATTGGTAGCTCTCGGCAATGAAAGGTACCAAAAGGAATTTTTGTTGAAAGCCAAAGAACTAATTACAATTCTTCGCACTCATGAAGAATGGTTGCAATCGCAATCCACTTTTTGGGATTGGATGGTATGTATTACAAACTCCCTTACTTTAAGATTATTTAAATTTAATTTTCAGAACTCCATATTAAACGAAAAATCCAAAAGTCAAAAGTTGAATAAAGTAGCAATTAAAAAACGAAGTACTTCTTTAAATAAATAATTATATATCAGAATTTATAAGCATTTTGTAAAGTTCTATAATAAAATTAAACTTGTGGACATTGTGTGCCATCTGTGATTTAAATGCGGAACTATTTAAAGAGAAGAAGATGTAAATATATGCAATTGCTTTAAATAATAAAAGATGGCTATAGAATAGAAAAATGTAAAGAATGTCTGTGTTAAATAATCAAAATTCTCTCAAAATGCGAACCGTTGAGGACATACAAAAATATCCAAATCATGTTACGCCACTGAAGGCTTTGACGTCCACAAAACACGTGTTGGTTTATTTTTGATAACAAATATCTATTTCAGGTTAGGTTGGGGCTATTTTAAGATAGAATATACAATAACTAATATGTAAATATAAGACGAAAAATTCCAAAGACGAAATGTCGCAGATAATGATGATTATAGCTGCTGCACACCTAATTTATTGTCCTTTTACGAAGGTGGAAGAGAGCTTTAATTTACAAGCAATGCACGATATCCTTTATTATAAAACTAATTTAACAGCGGTAATGCATCTCCATTTATCGTCTCGTCGTAATTACTTAATGTTTTTATAGTATGATCATCATGATTATCCTGGTGTAGTTCCTAGAACGTTCTTAGGACCTCTATTCGTCTCAGTGCTGGTATCTCCCATTGCCGCTCTTTTACAATTCTTCGAGCTCAATAAATTCTGGGCTCAGTACTTGGGTGAGTCGTTTTCTTAATTGCATAAGTATTTGGAATGATTATTTTAATTTGTAGTGAGAGCTGCACTTGGTGGATGTGTTATAACATCCTTCCACATACTCAGCAAATCCTTGGAGAAGGTCTTTGGAACACAATGGTTGCATTGGTTTATAACCATAACGGTGACCCAAAGTCACTTTATGTTTTATTTAACGAGGCCCCTTCCGAATATTTTTGCTTTGCCTCTAGGTAACTTCGTAGCAATTGCTTGAAAAATCTTTAATGCCATTTCTTTTATAGTGTTGATGGCAGTAGATGGATGGTTGAATAACGATAAGAAACGTTTTATTACTTTTTCTGCAGCAGCTATAATTATTTTTAGAGCAGAACTGGCTATACTCTTAGGATTAATGCTTTTACAAGACTTAGTATTTGGAAGAATAACAATTAAGGAGTAATTTTTCTTTTGAGGCGTGCCAAAATGATTTATAACATTATTAATTTCCAGATTATTTTTAATTGCAATCCCCGCAGGCTTGGGATTTTTAACTCTAACAGTAGTGGTGGATTCGGTCTTTTGGAGTCGACCTCTTTGGCCTGAAGGAGAAGTCCTTTGGTTTAATACGATTTTAAACAAAAGTTCAGATTATGGGGTATCCTTTAGTAAGATTTTCCACTTTTTTAATTCCTTTAGAAATACATAATTAAAAGTACTGAACGTCTTGTTAGATCTCTCCATTTTTATGGTACTTTTATTCGGCAATTCCTAGAGGTCTAGCGGCCTCTGTATTTCTGGTCCCGGTGGGAGCTTTATTGGATTCCAGAGTGAGAAAGTTATTACTTGCTCCCTTGCTGTTCGTTTTGTTATATTCGGTTCTTCCACACAAAGAATTAAGATTTATTATCTACGTCTTTCCTTTGCTAAACGTTGCCGTTGCAACTGCTTGCCATCGAATGTAAATCTTCTACTTCCGATTTAATCGAATATTAATTCATACATTTTCAGATGGGAGAACAGGAACAAATCTCCAATACAACATTTGTTATCGCTGGGAATTTGTTTTCATTTGGTTTTAAACGTTATTTTTACAATATTTTTATTAACAATTTCCAGCACTAATTATCCAGGAGGTGCAGCTATTTCTCACCTGCACCGAATAGCGAAAGATGAGACAAGGGTCCACGTGCACATCGACAATTTAGCTGCACAGACCGGTGTTTCGAGGTTCACAGAGATTAATTCAAACTGGACGTATGTAGTTTTTACTACTGGAAAAAATTAAATGAACCAAAAATTTTGATAAATAATTTTGTGATGATTGAAAGGCTGTAACACAGTGAAAAATGGCCGTAACGAGATGTAAAAAATGCATTTTGAAGCTTTAAGTCTCTAATTACAAATTTTTTTGAGCTACGATATTCGTTTGATTGCTCGAAAACCGTAGCGCAAAAATTGTTTGGCCAGATCTTCCAATTAGAGACTTAAAGGCTTGACAATGCTCTTTTTAATCTCAATATGGCCATTTTTCACACCCAAAATTCACTAAAATTTTTTGTTCCTTTAATTTTTTACAGTAGCATATAAAAGAAATTTCATCCAAGAATAAGTTTAAATTTTTTTAAAGATATAATAAAATGGAGCGCTTAAAACCAGGAAGTAAAGAGAGCTACGAATTCACCCATTTAATAGCAGAAGCCAAAAGTAAATTTTCAACGAATTTAAAGCCATACACAAGGACCCACGACATCATCGATACAGTCGAAGCCTTCAGTCAAATATCTTTCGATTACTTTACTATTCCACCGGTCAAAATAAAAATGAGACCAGTTTTGTACATATTGAAACGTAAAGATAACTACGCGGACTTCGTCGATACAACTTACGAAGTCATTTACAGCGACGAAGAGCCAATAACTCCGTCTGAAGAAACCCAAGGGTTACAAAGCGCAGAAGATGAAATCATAAACGGAAGCAAAGAGAAACAGTCCAAAGTAACCCAAGACGAAAATATAAACGAAATTCTAAAATCGACAGAGAAACTTATAAAACCCAAAAAATTGAAATGGAAACAAGAATCTAAAATTAAAGAGAATTTAGAGCGTAATATTGTTGAAAAAGAGGAGACAGAGCCGCAAAGTCGAAGCAACTCGCACAGATTTAAAATAAAATTGCCTCCTCTTAAAACGGTGTCTAAGAACGTCAAAGAGCCGGAGGAGGAAAAAACATCTAAGAAAATAGAACATAGCTTTAAACCGCTCAAAAAATTTGAAACTAAAGACGTGCCTAAGCCCATTTCAATAGAGCCATCGACCAGTATTAAAGAATTAACGAAGAGAATCAAAAAGGAAATCCAAGAAGAAAGCGTTGCAGAACCAAAGAGAGCAAAGTCTCTGATTATGGAACGTTCTCTTGAAAGACATTCACATTCCGAAGACTCCACAAAGCGAACAGACTTTAAAAGAGTAATAGAAAAAATTAAATCGAACGAGTTGGAAAAATTTAATAACGTTCACAGAGTCAAAGAAGATATAAGAAACGTGATAAATCAGTTTAAAAAAACGAAATTCGATAATTTGACGAAGGAGGTTGCAATAACCGAGTCTAAAACGGCTGGAAAAACTAAGGAATCGATCAAAAAGATAATCGAAGAAGAACGAATGAATCTCGAAAGAGAGGAACTCGTAAAAATTCAAGAACAAATCATGGACATCATCGATACAAATCCGAATATAATTAACAAGGATTTAATTAAAGATCGAGTCAAAGAGGCGTTTGTTTACAACTTTAGCACTACTTTGGACGTAAAAGAACGGAAAAGCGAAGAAAAGAAACCGAAAGAAATAAATGTGAAAGAAGCTATGTTCGAGTATCACGTGACGCAAGATAATTTTGAACTTAAAATTAAAAACACTTTCTATCAGGGCAACGAAAAGAAATTGAGAAAAAAGGAGCTCTCTGACTTGCACAATGATGATCAAACTATTGAAATCATGTCGGAGGAAATGCCCGATCAAGATTTCATCTCGGATGAAACTGAAGCATTTCCTTTAGCTTTTACAAGGACCGAAGGCGACGACAGTGGGGACGATGAAAATTTTGAAAAACGTTTAGAGGCAGCCAATAAACACATCGAGCATATTATAAAAACCATCGATAATATCGTTGAAAATATTGTGGTTCACGAACAGAGCGAAAGCGAAGAACTTTAGCTGAATTCTGAATGTTATTTATTGTTTGTTATTTATAAAAGAGTGATTAAACGTGATGTTTTAATAAGATTTTCGCTAATCACGGCAGCCTGCAAGGGAGCACGTTAAAGCTCTGCCGAACCTTGCAGGTGTTCATATTTTTGTTTCGAGGGGCGCATTTATAACAGATTTCATAAACAAATGATAAGAAAATGCTTTCAAAGGGCAATTGCGAAATTCTTTTTATAAAGACAGTACGGCTTAAGATAATTTTGAAAAACTTATGATTTATTTAAAAATCGCAATTCTTGTTTTAATTTCACATTTTATAATATTCAATTTGTTTCCTACCCTCTTCCAATTGTCTTTATTGGTCAAACATCGTTTAGTAAATTTAGTAACTTCGCAATCGCCCTATATAAGACTTTCAAGTACAAAATATAATTATCAAACATCCTATATAAAAAAAATAAGTAAGCAACCTAACACATGTGAAAATACTAAGAATTCAGTATCAGCTGTAGGTGGAAGATACATAGATTGTTGTTTTATAAAATTAAGTACTAGGCAACATGAATTCTGCCAGGGTAATTATTATCCATTGTAATTAACTGCAATATTACTCTGTTGCTTTTGCAAACATTTAATTAAGACCAAATCCAAGAAATTTCGCCTTTACTACTTATGTAATCAATGGTGGCTAAAATCAATAGTTTATTTTTGTAATTTCAGAGCCTATTACCAGTAGTTAGGGCTTGCAGTCGTCAATTTAGTAAGAGCGCAGTTCCAAGCAACGAAGTTGTTTCCGAACAGTTCAGCAAGCTTAAAATTAAGCAAAAGAAGTTTCAGGTAAATAAACTTTTCGCATTTCGATATAAGAAAAATGGATAATTTGGATTTATTTTATTTAGACAGAGGATGGAATTCCAGTCTATCTAAAAGGAGGTGTTTTTGACAAAATCTTATTTCAAGCAACTGTCTTAGGAACCACTGTAGGAGTAATAATGGGTATTCAAGTATTTGCCACATTGGCTCTGAAGAGTTAAACGATAATGGATGTTTAGCAGTTGTACTAGTTTATTATTAAATAAAATACTTTAGTAGTAAACTGTTAACTCCATTTCTTTGAAATGTCCTGATAATCCCCATCGGGTGTATTGTAATTAATTATAGGTGGAGTATTTGCAGGTCCTTCCGTTTTAAACGGCAACAGTAAAGAATCGATCTGTAAATATTTCTCATTTGAATTATTTTTACTTTTAAACTACTCAACAAAAGCATCAAAAAGCAACAGAGTAAATGCAGTAAATCACAACCTAAAACTTAAAAGAAACCAACCATCTAAGCAAACACTGAAAGCAATCAAAACTTAAAGGAAACAGGCACTTACTTGTACAGCTTCCTGGTATAGCTCCGGAGACTCCTTCAGCAACTCATCCAATACCTTTTGTTGGGAATTCATAATCCTATCGAGCATCTGCAAGTCAGCCAGGTGCTGTTGATGTTTATATCGAGCCCATTCCTTCTCCAACAAGGCACGTTGCTCTTCAACTTCGGGACTAATGCTTAGATCCACTCTTTCGCGCTGTCTGTAAAGAAATTTTATATTCGAGATGTTATTTGACTAATTCTATATACTTACTTGCGAGTATCTAAGAGATCAAGAGATATTTCACATTCTTCTATAGGCTTTAATTGTCGAGCATTTCTTTCAAGCCTACGGATTTGTTTCTCTATTTTCTTTTTTCTACGTTCTTCTCTTGCCTTTATAACAGCCGGGTCTATTCGCTTCTTTTTCTTGAGCGGCTCACCCCTATAATAACAACAGCATTTAACTCCTGTAACAAATGTAATTACTAAAACTTACCAAAGGCAAGGTGATGCATGCAAAAATAAAGCAGGATTTGTTGCAATAACTGGTGCAGGACTTAAAAATTGCTGTCCGAGTAATCTGAAACAAAATGGAGGTTAGCAAAAGATAAAACGATTTCTAACATATTAAAACCTTGTGAAAGAGGTTAAACTGCGTAAAGCTAACATTGATATAAAATAAATCTTCAATTTTATGCACTTTACACCGTAATTAAATTGAAAAATATTAAATAAACTGAATGACACTCAATCACCTGCAACAACCGACGCCGACAGAAAACAATTGAAGAGGAAGCGCGCACATTTCTAGAAAGTGCTCAGGAGCGGGAAATTCAAATCTTCGATGTAGCCTTTTAGCTGTAACATGCTTGTATTTCTTTAAATTTTTTTATAAAATTTTAATCTTATTTCTTCTTAAATCTACGTATTCTTTTCGCAGATTTCATTATTCGTAACTTTTTCTCTACTTCTGCACTCACACTTTTCTTCAAGTCATTAAGTGCATCTTTATATTGTTCATATAACGTTTCTAAACCGTCTTCGGGGACTTCAATCTAAAATATTAAATCATTATCATCGATTTAGAAGTCTGATAACTAAAAACATACTTTTTCTAATGGTTTTTTTCCAGCACTTTGTAATAAAGTTAGAAATTTGTTTAGTTCTATTTTACTAGCTAAAGTAACAGCTAAACCCTCTTCTCCAGCTCTGGCAGTTCGGCCAGCTCTATGAATGTATGTTTTTAAGTATTTGGGAGCGGTGTATGAAACCACACATTTAATACCAGGAAGATCGATGCCTCGAGCAAGTCTGTCTGTGCATACAATGCTAAAAAACAAATTGCACATACTCCCGTTTCAATATTTGATTTAAAGCAACTTACATATCAATATTTCCTTTTTGAAAACTATCCATTATAGTATTTCTACCGTTTATATCTAATTGAGTTGATATTTCTTGTATTTTGCGTTCGTCTTTAAATAATATATGCAATAAAATTGCTAATCTATGAGCACTTTCCGTAGAATGGGTAAAAATTGCCGTTCTTGTCAGATTTTCTTGTTTAATAAATTTGTATAAAACCAACGGTTTTATATCTACAGAACATTCAATGTATTTTTCCGTCAGTTCTTTTGGTGTTGTGTATTTTCCTATGAACGATTCGACATTCAATTCTTTCATTGCAAGACCATCATCGCCTTCAACAACCGAAGTAAATAGTTTCGGTTGAAATAAAGAGAGCTTTTCTAGTTTTTCAGGATCTTGAGACAAAGTTGCAGAGAACAAAAGTTTCTGAGGTGGTCTATGTTTCCTTAAATTGATCAGATTTAAAATTTTGGAGTTATGGGCATTTGTGTCTGCAAAGGATTCGATATTAAATTGTAATTTTATGAATGTAATACGAACCCTTTGGATAAATGTGCTTCTCTAAATGATACAACCAATCATTTTGTATGTGATCTAAAACTCGATCGGCTTCATCAATTATCAAATATTCTAAGTGTTTTAAATTAAAGCCCTTGGTCCCCTTCAAATGATCTACCAGTCTACCTGCTGTACATATTAATATATCTGCTCTACTTAAAAAGCCAAAAGCTTCATCTACAAAGTTAAATTTAGTTTAATCAGAAAATTTAAATAATTTTATTTAATTCAGCATTAGACTGGTTTTAGAAAAATCGAAATTTTTTTTAATATCACAAGTTTTATAGTTGTTGAAAGAGGAAATAAGTGACACCGAACAAAGAAATAGTCAATTTTTTTTTAACCAGTCTACGCAACATACTTTCGAGTATTAATTGTTTTTGTTCCATTTGAAAAGAGCTTCTTCCAGTAATTAAGCAGACATTTAAATTTGTACCGTCCGAATACTTCTTAAAAGTTTTAAATACTTGCAGTGCTAAGTCTTGTGTCGGTAAAATAACTAATGCTCGAATTTGCTTCACAAAATGTGATTTTAATGCTTGGATGATGGGCAATACAAATGCTAAAGTTTTGCCGCTGCCAGTTGGTGCTGACACACAAATATCTCTTGGAAATATGTAATCAGACTCTTTCTGAGCTTTAATTAACCAAGGAACGACCTCAGCTTGCACAGGAAATAAATATCGTATTCCATTGGCCCTTAATTTCTTTCTTAGGCCTTTATCAAGGTTCTTCATACTAGAGACTTTTGTTTGTAAATCTTGTAAATTAACTGATATTACTGTAGGATTAGCTAACCATTTTGGAAGTACTCTTTTAACCTATTTGAAAACTTAGCATAAACAATTATAACTCTTAAGAATACTTCGCCCTAATTACCTTAGTTTTCTTATCAAAAGTTCCACTACCTAAAACAGTAAACCCTTCAATATTTGGTTCCTGAATTTTGGGTTTCTTAGTCGTGGGTTCGTCTGAATCATCCGATTCTTCTAATTTCTCATTTTGAGTATTTTCCTTAATCGATGACTCTTGCGGTGTTGTTACTTCGTTACTGTCAACCTCTTTATTTATTTTAACTTTTTTCTTCTTATTTTTAAGTAGTTTACGTTTATTCTTCTCGATTCTTTCGTATAATTTGGCAAGATTAGCTTTCTCATCAACATCAGTGGGCTTTTCATGATTTGCTTCCTCATACCTTTGAAAGGTCTTGTATTTTAGTAAAATTATTTAATAAATACTTTAGCATACCTATTAATTACAAAGAGATGAGTTTCACTTAATGAATCCATCAATTAAAAACATTTACACATGTGAGAACTTGGAAAAGAAAGTTAGGTTATGACAAAAATTCCCATTAGTTAAAAATCCCGTATTTAAAAATAAATATACTTTGATTTATTAGTACAGGAATCCTAAAAATGTTTAAATGTAATGTATAGCCTGTTAAATAATAATCTAGAGTTTATTTTCTACATAAATTTCACTGGTAGTTTACAAAATAAACAAATTAAAAGGTTTCGAACAGTTCAGGATTAAGTATAAGTTAATACGTTTTAAAAACCCACGTAGTTTTTGTCAAATTAAAAAATATAACTATTTATAATAAAAATTATTTCCTTTTTTTGATTAATTAATCATAAATTACATAAAACAGTTATTCCTGATATATCCTTTTTAAAAGTTTTAATCTTTAAGGTATTGCTATATTTTTTTCCGAATAAATCCGACACTGAACGTAAGAAAACATACTCAAAAACATAAAATACTTCAGTTTATAAATAAATAAAGCGAGAAATAGAACAAATTACACAAAAATACAAATATTTCATAAACATGATTCACACGTTATTCTTCAAAATTATTTTTGAGAATTGGCAACAAATTTCTAGTAACTTAAATCAGCAAAATATGTAAATAAGCAAACCTTTTTTCCAATACAACGCCTTTGCAAATTAATTAAAATGAAATCAAACCGTGCCATAAAATAATCAAACTATTTACAAAATCCCAGTCACAATAAAACAAATCACGAAAATATCGCTAAAAATTATTTTTGGCGATTTCGAAATATTAAATGGAATTTTAGGTCGAAATGTAATTAAATTCTGATAGAAATATAGGTCATGGTTCGCCAACAAAGTATCTTTAAGAATCGTTCAAATTCTTCTTAAATGAGTCGTGATACCACCCACTTCTATTTGGTCAATCACAGTTTAAAAAAAAGATTACGATTTGGCTTTATCTTTCAAAAACACTACGATTTTCGGCCCACAGATTTTCTAGAGCGTTCGATAGACAAATAGATTTTCTCCACGTTCTCAGACTGGATGAAAAGCGAACAGAAAGAAAGAAAACTATTCAAATCTTCCACCAGCAACGCTTAATTAATCACATATAGAAATAAACACAGGTAGCATTACGAATAGTGCGTTAAAGTGTGAGTAAAGAAATCACATTTTAAAAATAGCGTCCCGACGTCGCAATGATATGACGTTTAAAATCCCAGGATTTCGAAGGAGAGCGTCCAGTCTTGTTCATAACATCCCGAGACATCGACCGCACAAGAGATCCCCATCGCCGTCGAGCCATTTAACTCAGAAGCCAAAAAAAAAACCAAAATGGTGTACGAATCCGACTTTTATACCACTCGAAGGTACCGAACTTCGCCATCTCTTTCTACCTATACTGTCTCGGTAAGTCTTCTTTCTTTTAATTTTTTTAAATTATTTCAATTTATTTTGAAAAAAAAAATACGAGCAAGAAACTAACAAAATCTCCAAAAGACCAGAGAGCTTTTAATTATTTCAAAAAGGAAGTGAACGTTATTTATTAATAAAAATATTTACGTCCGCCAAGAATTCGCTTTGAAAATTTTGTAAATATTTAAACTAACTCAAAGTTTAAATAAAAAGGAATTCCGTGCAAGCTTTCGCATTTTGCGAACCAAATTTAGAGGTGTGATATTCTATATCTTCGCTAATGGACGTCCATTGCGACAAAAGTCGCCACTAATTATTTTTTTTTTAGAAATAATAAAACCAATCCCCCTTTGTGACTAATTAATTTTTTAAATTAATTTTAAATTGTTTTGATTTTTTTTAAGTCAATCGAATTCGGTTTATATTGTAAATACAATTTAATTTAAAGCTTTTTGAATCGTATGGGCGCCTCAAAAATTTCTTTTTGAAATCAAAATAAAATAAATTGAGCGCTTTCGGGAGCTGCAGAATTCAAAATTATCGAATGACTTCACCCGAAAGATTTGCATCTCCTTTTAAATATGGGCCCAAAATAGATTGTGACGTCAGCGTTGCTAAAACGGTGCGGCCGTAATTATTTTAATTCTTTTCTCGAATAAAATCCAATTTAATTTTTAGAAATAGTTGAGCGAAGAGTTAATTAAAAATTTTGCCAAGCGTTTATAATTTTAATAAATTATAAAAGCCAAATTGTCCCACTCCCCTGCGCCCTTCTATTAGACATTTTCTTCCTCCTAACATTCAGCAGGTTGGACTGGGACAAACGGGCACCTAATCGTTGGATTCTTCCAGAGACGAGAAATACCATGGGAGAAGGTTCCGTTTGTCCCACGTCCAAGTTTGGTACCGGACCCCGTAACAGCTTTTGGTAGACGTCCCGCCGCCGTCGAAGAAATAGAAAAGAAAAAAAGAGAGGTCTTTGTCATTACGCCCTTGGAAAGAGCACGAATTAGACCGAAATTTATCGTGGCGCCCCATAAGCCCTACGTTAACCCTAGGGAAGAAACGAGGGAACGCGTTTTTGCTGCCATCCGAAGGGAAGACTTGTTACCGAAAGAACTTCCAAGCGCCGATGGCATGGACGTCGTTTTGCCAAAATTGCACCGAATCGCCGAAATGCCCGATTTGCCATATAAGAGGAAAATTGCCTTGGCCTCTACCTATTATTATTAATTTTCAATCGGTTCCAAAAACGGCGCTCCCATTTTCCAAAATTAACAATTTTTTTTCGACAATTTTTTTTTCGGGGCGTAGTGAACAGTTCTAACGGCTTGGGATTTTTTAATTAACCAATTAACGATCGACTTTTTGAATTTTTTACAATTAACGACACGTTTTTTAGACTTTTTGCCTTTTACCTTTTTTTAAGAAACGATCGAAAATTTTTTAAAAAAATTTTTGAACCAATTTTTGAGATCTCTAATAAATGTTTTTGTGTACGTCAATTTTTTTGTAGGGGCATTATTTTTTTTGGTCAAAAAGTAAAAAACAGTTGGCAACAGATTTTGTTAAATTATTCCATCCACTTTAAGTTGGTTGCCTAAAAATAACTGTGAACGACATGCTCATTTGCCTATTTACTTTTTGACCGCCCTGTAATTATATACGCTGAGCAATTAATAAAAAAATTAATTAGGTTGGTAACCATGATAACCGCCCCTGAGTGGTCCACGCTAGGAAAATATTTGAATTTCATTAGAAGGGTTGATACGAAGTATTAAAGGATTTTCCTAAAGTATTATTTTAATAAATAACAACCCCCGACTTAGTCTTTTAATTACAAATAAAGGATGAATAATGATAATAAGGGGTTTCTTGCTCGTTTTTAGGCACTTTTCATTTTGTGATACTGCTTTATAGAATTCCACGCATATTTTATTTTATCTTTGTTTATCGCACATTTTTGTATTTCTCGTTTTCATTAAAACAAATACGAAAAAACCTTGGTTTTTTTAATGAAAAGAAAGAATAAGTACACATCACGAAGGAAACAGACTACATTTTGTGTTTGTTGATGTCGATGTGCATGTCTTAAGAAACTTATAACATTACCCTTAACCTTCCATCCCTCTAGGACTTAGAAATAGGGTTAAATTTTAGATAATGCGACAGTTTTTTTTTGATGTTTTTTTGTGTTTTAAAAGTTAAGGTAAGATTTTTGTAAAAAAAAAATGGTGTCGTAGATTTAATTGGGTAGACTGTTTTATTTTTTTTAGATTTGATTGTAATTAAAAAATATTTTGTTTCGCTTAAAATGCACGAAACGGGATGGTTGTTGGTGGTAGTGCGTTATTATTTTTTTTTTTGATCGACCATTTTTGTGCTAATTTTTTTTTGCTGAAGTAGTCAAAATGTTCGTCGTTTGTGTTTAACAGTATTCTTGCTTGATTTTTTATTGTACGTGTTTGTTAAGTGCGAAAGAAGTTTAATTATACAGGGCGATTCGAAAATGGTGGTGCGACCGATTTTTAATTGTAAAAAAACGAATTGTTAAATTCAGGCGGGGTAACCAGCGCAATATTGTGAATTATTCTCTACTGAATTTCGTCCAATTTTTTAAACAGCCTAAACTTTTTTTTTAAATCTAATGCAATCCATTTGTGTTTGAAATTAAGTCGATTAAATATTAATTTATCAACTTTTTATGACACTTTGACACATAATGTTTAGTTTTTTTTTATATTTAGCATTTTTTTAAAATCGACTTTTAACAAACCATTTAATTGTGAGCGAAATGTCGCATATAAAGTTAAAAAAAAACCTGGTTGTGCACTTATGTACACTGCTCGTCAAAAGAGAATGTACATGCGAATTTAACATGGCAAATTAAAGATCTGAAGTTAGAGGACCAATTTTACATGCCGCTTTTAGTTATATATTTGAAGTGAAAACAATTTGATCGATTAACATAGACGGCTAGCCCGTCAATCTTGGGATGGTTTAACGATGTTCAAATCCCAATAAAGTCTTCTTTTTTCTAAACTTTTTTAATTATTAAATTTTTGAACAAGTAAAAGTACAATATTATTTTATTAAAAGTACAATCAGTTCTTAAAAAACGGTTAGTATAATGACAATATAAAAATAAAATATTATAATTTTCAATATTTTATTGCCATAAATTGGGCGTTCAATTTAATGTAAGATTGGTCCTCTAACTTCCAGTGCTTTAACTTCCCATGATAAATTCGCATGTCCATTATCTTTTGGCGTGCACTGTACGCTAATTAAATATATCGACGTTTAAAATGAATATAAATAAATTTAATAAATACGAGGATGTGCGCATTCGAGCGAAAAGTGGCACATTTCCGAGCGAGGGAGGCAAATAAAGCGCGACGCGGAGCGGCGCGCTTCATTTTCCCGAGATCGGAATGTGCCACTTTGAGCTCGAATGTGCACACTCCGTTTTAAGCATTATACGCAATAATTTTGCCAACGAAAGTTTAGTATATAATTTTTATCATTCCCTCTCACTCGTACTTATGAGTTTAGCGTATCTTTTCGCTCTCTCTCACTTATTGCTATAGTAATAATACGTTTTTTAAATATATAATGGATATATTTACTGAACTAAATTAAATTTTTTGATTGAAGAGAAATTTTAATTACAAAATTCAATAAATACGAGGATGTGCGCATTCGAGCGAAAAGTGGCACATTTCCGAGCGAGGGAAGCAAATGAAGCGCGACGCGGAGCGGCGCGCTTCATTTTCCCGAGATCGGAATGTGCCACTTTGAGCTCGAATGTGCACACTCCGTTTTAAGCATTTTTCTCAATCATTTTGTCAAAGAAAAATTAGTATATAATTTTTATCATTCCCTCTCACTCGTACTTATGAGTTTAGCGTATCTTTTCGCTCGCTCCCACTCATTCCTATAGTAAAAATACGTTTTTTGAATATATAATCGATATATTTACTGATCTAAATTAAATTTGTTGATTGAAGAAAAAGTTTAATTTACAAAATTCAATAAATATGAGGATGTGCGCATTCGAGCGAAAAGTGGCACATTTCCGAGCGAGGGAGGCAAATGAAGCGCGACGCGGAGCGGCGCGCTTCATTTTCCCGAGATCGGAATGTGCCACTTTGAGCTCGAATGTGCACACTCGATTTTAAGCGTAATTCACAATAATTTTTTTACTTTGTCGGACGGTCAACTTCAACCGTCAAATTTTTGTTAACAGTGCGCGCGCAACTTCCGTTGCCTGTCCAAATTTTACTCTCAACGCGCCACAAGAAGTATTACTTCAAAAATATTAATATTTTTATAACAAAACTCAAAAAATTAAAATTACTCCCACTTTGAAAACAACTCAATTCGACTTTTTGATAAAAATCCGAACGCATTTTTTTTAAATCGCCCGTCCATTTTCACAAAAATATATTTTTCTTCAATTACAAGTAAAACCTTAAACTTCTTTCGCACCTATCTTTTTTTTAATTTTCAATTAAGTACAAACGCAATTTTTTGAAAGTTTTGCTGAATTTTTGTGACAAAAACACTTCGAGAATTTCATTTTTTTTTAAAATGAGGAATCTATGGACGATTATTTTTCGTAGGTGCCTCGCATTCGCTATACGCCCTTAATAATGCGAAACGCAAAATTACGAACGGCCGAAGAGCAGTATCGTTACTCTTTCACTTCGTTTACAAAAAATCCAAGCATCGGTGGAAATCCGTACGGCTACGAGCGAGATTCGTGGAATCCTCGCGCGAGCTTTAAAAGGCTAGCTCGCAACTTCCGTGGAGACATGTGGGATTTGTATTTGTCGTTCATGACAATGGGACGACACAGGCTGTGGTAGAAAAATCGACGTCTACCCTTTAATTTTATCCTATTTTATTCTTGGAGGGATTGTTGTTCTGTTTGTTTGCAAAAAGCACAAGGGTTGAAGCAAAGCACGTGCGATAACATTTAAAAGTTGGCAAAGCGACCCGAAAAGCCCCGAAACCAAAATCGAGAAGAAGCGACCGTAATCTTAAAATAGCATGCTATTTTTTTTTTTCAAAAAAAGATAAAGCCTTTTTTTCGTAGGTGCCTCGTTATTATCCATTTTTAAGACCAGCCAGACATTACGAAGAAAGATACGATTACGCAAATCACATCTTCTCAAGATACACGAGAGCGAACAAAAAATCGCACACCTGGCCCCCTTTTTGGGTGAAGGGGGGCGGTTTTGTGGTGGCTTTGCCCCCGAGGGACGCCCCGCGCGTTGGAGACGTAGGGTGGAGGAATTTTTTGTCGGATCGACGATTTTATCTGTGGTAGTTTCGCGAGCTTAGGATTTTTTATAAACGAGGGATTGTTCTGCGGGCCCCAAAAATTTTGCACCCCCCCATCTCGATCGAAGGGGACAAATTGATTAATAAAGGGTTTTCGTAGGTCCCGCGCAGAACCGACTGGAATTGCGAAGATTTCAATACGTACGCGTTTTCGAAATATTGGCACCCCCCCTATTGGGTCACTTGGGAACTAATCAGGCCCGGAAATCGCATTCGCCGAAAAATGGGAGATACAGTCGAGGACGTTTTATGGGACCCCTTTAAAACTTACAGAACAATCTACTTGTGGTAGAAAAGCTTTTCGCTTTACACTAAGGCTTGTGGAGTGTTTTTTAAAAAAAAGTTGATGCAGGACTGAGCTCGAAAAAAAAAACGAAAAACGAAAAAAAATTAATATTTTTGCAGGTGCCCTCCAACGAAAAACGTTTTCCCCGCCGCTTTTACTTTAAGGGCGACTACGACTACAAATGTTACTTGCATTTTTTAAAACAGTCCCCAAAATGGCCGCCGCTATGGACAATTAAAGGCCCGTCGATTGCGAACCGCACTTTCATCCTTAGATTGCTCGAGGAAATAAGCATGAATCGATTTTTAGCCAAACGAAACGCTTAAAAACCCGTTATTCGATAATTGGATTGTTACACTGTTAAAAAAAATTTGAAAAACACAGGGACGAACTCGAAAAATTTCATAATTGAAACGCACAAATTCAGCAAAACTTGATGTAGGCGCGTTGGAAGTTATACTTCTTTGGCATCAACAAATTAAATTGAATAAATAAGAAGATGTGCGCGTTCGAGCGAAAAGTGGCACATTTCCGAGCGAGGGAAGCAAATGAAGCGCGACGCGGAGCGGCGCGCTTCATTTTCCCGAGATCGGAATGTGCCACTTTGAGCTCGAATGCGCACACTCGGTTTTAAACACAATTCACAATATTTCCATTTATCTTCTCAACTGTGGATCTTTTAACAGTGCGCGCGCAACTCACAATGCGCGCGCAACTCACAGTGAGCGCGCAACTCTCAATGCGCCACAAGAAGTATAACCTCCAAAATTATATTGTACTTTTTTACAATGATTTTTGTGAGCTGTTTCCTCGATGATGTTAAGAAACGCCGTTTTGGAGCGCTGATGATGATTTTTCCTGTCTTTTTTTCAACAGACGCCGCGTTATTATGTGGTGACGGAAACGCCCGACGCCCGTCGCGCTGCCGAACAGCAATACTCTTATTCTTACAACACCACCTCCGAACGTGGGGGCGATACCTACAGCAGGCCCTCCACTCGTTCTTATACGTCCAGCGAAAGAGTGAGCAGGACGTCCGGTGGCGGACCTGGAGGTTACTCTTACTCCTCCGAGTCGTCGTCGCGCAGCAGGGGAGATGGACCTGGTGGATACCACTCCAGTTACAGTTCCACCTCTTCTGGTAGACTTCCTGGAGGCACCAGTTACCGCCACTATTCGTACCGCGTCTAATTTTTTTTTCGACCGCCCCCAACACTAAAGTGGTTTGATTGCTCTATTTTAATCAAGTAAAGCTAGCCCCCCCTTAGATTTTTTTGTTTGTGATCTCTTCGTAGCTCTGTGGCAATTTTTTATACGTTTAGCAAGCACAGCCGTTTCGACCCTGTGTTTTATTAATTTTTAGAAATATATATATTATTATTATTAAAATGGTTAAAAAAAAAGTATTATATTTTTTATCTGTGTACAATAACAGCTCTTTCTCTTTTTGTTAATAATATAAACTTTTAAAAAGTGTTGCTTTTTATTTTGTGGTTAAGAAAGTAGATTAGAGGGTTAGTTTTCCTTTCATGTCAACCTCGACCTTTTACTACCCCCAAAGTCCTCTCTACTAACATGTTGCGACGAAGGCAATTTTGGTTTGTTTTTCTGTTTTTCTTTTTGTAATTTTTTGTTCTTCTTCTGCGAGATCGATTCGCAACAAACACAAAAGGAGTTCTTCTTCTTTTTTTTTTTTTTTGGAGAGCGAGAACGTTTTTGTATTTTCATGCAAATATTCGGAGAGTTGTTTCAATAATAAATAAAGTGTTATGTGTTTACGTATTCAAGCACCGAATACTAACTTTTCCAGTATTTAATTATTTTCCTTTCTGTTTGTGTTTCCTGTTTCCCTGTCTGGATGGAAAATGCAGTATCTGCCTTCGAGACAAGTCAGGATTCTGCCGGGACTCGGAAAGGTAAGAAGAGTATACGTTTTTTTAATTATTAAAATGCAAAAACTAAATATTTATCCGACCTTATAAAATTTAATTTGCGTCTTTTGTTATTTGCGTAACGCGAACTGCCCTTTTTGTTTCGAGGTAAAAGGTGGAAAGTTTTTGCAGAACATTTTAGATTCATTTTTTTTTTACTTTTACATAACGTTGTTTGCGACTTTTTGTTGTTTCGTTAAAATTGGAGAAGTTTGGAATTTATAAAATTATTTTAAATTTAAGACAAAGTCGTAAGCCATTAAAGTTAGAAGTATGTCTGAAGGAAAAATAAAAAAAATTTATAGTTTCCTTTTTAAATCTGTCGAGATTTTTTTTAGATTATCTAATTTAAAAAAAAAATTCTCTGTCACGGTTTGAATTACATTTTAAAACAACTTTAGTTTTGGATCTTTTAAAAATAATAAAGAAAAATATTTTTAAAAGTCTTTTCCTTTAACTTTGTACAATATTTGTACCCTATTATGTTTTAAAGTCCGTTATGTTCAAAGGATAAAGAATTCTGAATCTTTTTTGTTACCAATATCCTTATAAATAAGCATATTAAGATAGTTAAAGACAGAATTTTGTAAAAAAAAACAAATCCATTTTTTTCTACTGACGTAAAAAAGATTTTCTCGTCCCCCCTCCCCGCGCTTTTTAATTGTTTATTTAAGAGTGTAATATCTTTTGAGTTTGCCGTGGAAATGTGATAGATTTCGGTCACCGAGGTACTGAAATATATATATATGGATGTAGTGCCATCTATGGCATGAATATGTCAAGCTACTGGTACCTCAATATTCCTTAAGATAGCGCTAAATAAAAAATTATTTTTTTGTGTGAAAACGCTGTTTTTCAGGGTTGACACCTCCTCCCTAAATAAACTTGAATAATAAAAAATATTATCTAAATTCAAAATTTCATCCAAATCGTTCGTCATTTCTGAGAAAGCAATATACAGTCAAACCTCGATAAGTCGAAGTTAAAGGAAAACTAAAAATAATTCAAGTTATCAAAAATGCGAGTTATTGATATAAAAATATTAACGTTGAAATAGGCAAGTCCTAGGCAAACGGGTTCGAGTTATCAAAAATTCGGTTTATCGAGGTTCGACTGTATATATATTTAGGAAATGTAAACAACGGCACTTTGTTGTAAAAAATCCACCATTTGGTTTTAGAGCAACAAAAAGCAAAACGTATTTCTGAACGTACCAAAAACAATTACATTAAAGTTAAAAAAGTTTGAACTTGAAGGCCCAAAAAAGAAAAGAACAAAGATTTGTTTAAAATCGGTCTGAACAAAAAACCGCAATAAACAGAGAAAATCAGCGTTGTCATCATATCTTTGTTTAAAAAATATGCATAATATTATTAATACTAATTCTGATAAAAATGTAGATAAAGCAATTTAAAAATATACCTATTCAAAAATAACAAAGTTGTCCATTTTCAAAGATCGTAAATCCAAGCAAAATAAAAAATGTATTCCATTAGGTATTTAAAAAAAAATTGCACTTGAAAACTATCCTATTTTTATTCCAACCCACTCACAAAAAGGCGTTAAAAATTAATTTCAAATCAAATATAAGAATTGTTTGGAGAAAAAATACCTATCCCTTCATTCGTTTCAATTCTTTCATAGACTTTCTCATCGAAACTGCCCCGTCTTAGAAAAAATTTCATTTCATTCGTTCCCATGTAGGAAAAATCTTAGTTTTCCGGATATTAAAAAGAAATAAAAATTTCTGAAAGCTAATAAAATTAGGACTCTGGAGAAGTTGTGTTTTTTTTTGGTAAGCTATATCAAAAGCTCAAAATATTTGTAATAAAAATTGTTTGTTTGTTTGTAATTTTCGTAAGAAGAATAAAAATATTATGTATTATCTGGAAATGCGTTATGAAAACAAAGAAGCTCAGTGGCGTTTCTAAAACAAGACCGAAAAAGGCTCTTAAATTATCAATTACTGTGCCAAAACATTAATACAGTAAAACCTCACTTATAGGAAGATGAAAGGGAACGTAAAATTATTCGTATAAGTGAATACTTCGTTTAAATTAATGGTTGCCTATTTGTCTGCTTAGGATAACGGTATGATAGTGAATGTATATGGGTTTTTACCATTTTCTAAATAAATATACTATGTATATTAGGGTGGAGCGAAAAAATTTTTCTTAGCCTGGGGCTAGAATTTGTAGCTTATAAAAAATAAACATTTTTGAAATAAAATTTTTTTACTCAACATCTTGAGGTGGCTCACTCATTTTTTAAATTAAATTCAAGTTAAAATTCTTTTGAAACAAAAAAAAAAGTGTTCCAGGAGCTGCGAAGTGTCCTCTTTCATGCCCATTAACAATTATTAACATAAAAAGAATTTCTATGGCCATTATTGCTGTTTTTAAAAAAATTCCGAAACAATAACATACTTTTCTTAGGTATTAAAGTAAATTTTGAGTTAGAAACGATCAAATTTGTTCATTTTTAGATAAATATGAAAATTACAAGCCAAAAAAATGTTTTTTTGTTTCAAAAGAATTTTAACTTGAATTTAATTTAAAAAATCGGTGGGCCACCTCCAGACGTAGAGTAAAAAATTTTTTTTTTCAAAAATCTTTATTTTTATAAGCTACAAATTCTAGCCTCAGGCTAAGAAAAAAAAATTTTTTTCGCTCCACCCTAATGTTTATATTTAAAGAATAACATAAACTAAAATTGTAAAAAAAAACAATAATATCACAATATGTTTTAATAGATTGTAAAATTGATCTTTGTAAAAATACTGATTAGGTCTTAAAAAATTAGTAATTTTGGTTTGCTAGGTTAGTTTACAAGCTACGTGATATAAAATTCTTGATTAATTGAATATTTCATATAAATGAGTTTCGTATAAGTGAGGTTTCCTGTATTAACTTTAAATTAACAACAACACTAAAGCATAATTGGTTTTGACGATTCATAGAAAATTATAATCAACAAGTATTTTTTCTCCAAAAAAAATTTTAAATTGTTTTATCTCGTTCTAAAATGAAAATTCAATCAAACGTTTTTATTTACATAAATCTAAAAATAGTACAGTCGAATGTTGATAACTCGACGCTTTACAACTGGAATTTTTTCATTACTAAAATTAAAAGCTTTTCTTGATAATTCAAATTATTTTTAGTTTGTAATCAATTTTAATTTATCGAGGTGCCACTGTATTTAATATTAGAATCTAATTTAAAATGAGTATAAAAATACATAATTCTGTAATTTATAACGTAACCACGGTTACAACGCAATCAAGCCTTTCTGATTGGCTACTTAATTGGCGGCCATTATAATATATGAAAAATGAGCCAATCATAATGCCTTATTTAAAGCGGGATTTTTAAAAGTCAATTGTAAAGATACATATGTTTAATTTTCTTGATAATTTATTTTTTTTTTATTGTTTCTCAACTTTGAGTTGTCGATGTTCGTCTGTATTGTTAACAAGTACTTTTGATTTAAAGTCTCAAAAAAAAACACCTATAAAGCATGCCAGTTTGCCCTCTCTAAAGATTTTCTCGTCCGCCCAGTCTAAGCGAAATATATAAAAGCAATAACAAAGTTATCTTTTTTCAAATCTATTTCCACTTAACCGAAACTTAACTTAGAAACATAAAAAAACGTAGGCATTCCTTTTCTATCAGAGGTAAACCATCTCAATTTCAATTTTTTTTGTGTAGGTTCACGTCGTACATACGTACGACCGTATCGTTCCCTATGTGGGACACAAAAGGCTCACGGTGGTGTCGCCGCCGCCTCAAATATTCAAAGTACGGCCCTCTGTATTATTAAAGGAATTTGATCGCATTCAATACAAATATCGTCCAGCAGTTTCCTATTCTTACGTCAACAATTATTTAAATTCGAGCCCTTCAGTGGTAAGAACTAAGCTTTGAAAAGCGCTTAAAAAATTTTAAGCTTACGCCCGCTTGAAGCATTATAAAAATAAAGGCTTTTTCGCTTTATAGTTTCATGTTTTATATCCATGATTATCACACTCGCTTTCGCTTTTACTTTGTTATTTTTCTTTAGTCATCAGTAAATCTGAAGATAAGGGCGCCTCATTCTAATACCATTATTATTTAATGAGGCACACGTCCTATTCTTGCTTTTTATTCTTTTTTTTTCTGTTTGTTGTTAATCACCACACTTATTTTTCAGGTTTTATTCGCGCCGGTTTCTCTCAATAAATTTCCAATTAAGTCTTTGGAAAAATAATAAAATTTTTTCTCGTCGACTTTTTTTTCGCAATCGCAATTAAACCTAATTTAGTATTCAGGTTCACTCACCTTATAGCCAATTTAAATGTACATTTCGTTAAATTGCAATTTCATTCAATTAGTTGATTAGAACATTCGGTCTCCAGGTAATTGTGAAACGATTGTAAAATATCGGATTGTTCAATCTCAAGTGCCTTGTAATGGCACCCGAAATGGCACGCCAAAAATATAAATTTAAATCTAGCTAATCGTTTTTTTTTTAAATAAAATCGAATTCCAAAAGCCGAAACTTGTCGAAATTCAGATCTTAAAATTATGACAGCTATAATAATAATTTATATGAAAGTTACGGCCATTAAGCAATTGGAAAATAAGAAATTTAAAGACAATGAACAGATGTTCGTTTCACTACGGAACTCTAAGGAACTTATATCTGGATTTGTTCCAAGAACAGCCACATTGTTAATAATGCGCTATCATTCGAGAAACAATTCCGATTTATTAAGAAAGCAACGTTTTGTAGAAACAAGCAGAAGATTGAGGATATACAATGCCATTCTAATAACACGATTTAAAAATGGAGCGAATCCAAAATGAAAGTGAACAATAACTCGCCAGAAACCACAAATATTTGGTTTTGAAGTTATACTTCTTTTGGTGCGCCGAGGGTAGAATCTTAGCAGGCGACGGAAGTTGCGCGCGCACAGCTAACGAAAATTTGACTGTATGAAGTTAGCCGTCTGATAAAGTCAATTATTTATTGTGAATCATGCTTAACCTTCCGTGTACTAGGTGGGGTATAAGTAATGTAAATTTTTTTTTTGTTAAAACGGGACGTTTGGTAATTGAGCTTAAAACCGAGTGTGCACATTCGAGCTCAAAGTGGCACATTCCGATCTGGAATGAAGCGCGCGCCCGCGTCGCGCTTCATTTGCCTCCCTCGCTCGGAAATGTGCCACTTTTCGCTCGAATGCGCACATCCTCGTGTTTATTGATTTATCTACTTTATCATTCGCTCTTTTAAATCATAAATTTAAATTTAGTTTAGTAAATATCGATTTTATGTTCAAAAAACGTATTTACTATAGCAATGAGTGGAAGGGAGCGAAAAGATACGCCCATCACGTGAATGCGAGTGAGAGAGAATGATTAAAATTACTCAATTGATTTTCCATCTAATTTATTGGTTTAAATTATTGTGAATCATGCTTAAAACCGAGTGTGCACATTCGAGCTCAAAGTGGCACATTCCGATCTCGGAATGAAGCGCGCGCCCGCGTCGCGCTTCATTTGCCTCCTCGCTCGGAAATGTGCCACTTTTCGCTCGAATGCGCACATCCTCGTATTTATTGATTTGTCTACTTTATCATTCGCTCTTTTAAATCATAAATTTAAATTTAGTTTAGTAAATATCGATTTTATGTTCAAAAAACGTATTTACTATAGCAATGAGTGGAAGGGAGCGAAAAGATACGCCAATCACGTGAATGCGAGTGAGAGAGAATGATTAAAATTACTCAATTGATTTTCCATCTAATTTATTAATTTAAATTATTGTGGGTCATGCTTAAAACCGAGTGTGCACATTCGAGCTCAAAGTGGCACATTCCGATCTCGGGAAAATGAAGCGCGCCGCTCCGCGTCGCGCTTCATTTGCCTCCCTCGCTCGGAAATGTGCCACTTTTCGCTCGAATGCGCACATCCTCGTGTTTATTATATTAGTATCATTTACCGCGCGCTCCTTCAAATCGAAAATTTTAATTTAATTTAGTAAATATCGATTTAATATTCAAAAAACGTATTTATCATAGCAATGAGTGGAAGGGAGCGACAAGATACGATGATCTTGCCAATGCAAGTGAGAGGGAACGATTAAAATTATTCAATTTATTTTTCGTGTAATTTATTGATCTAAATTTATGCGAATCATTAAGAAATTGCTGTGAAATTAATTTGTATTTCACTAAGGAGGCAAAAATAAAATTCTTATTAGGTTTTCTTAATATTCAGTATCGTAATTGACACGTGTCATTGGAATTTAGTACTCAAGAAAAGACTCAATAGTTTATAAGTTGAAGAAAAAGTTAAGTTTTTGTATTTTCATTAATAAAAGTCCCTTCTAATGCATAAATAAATATATGTTTTACTTAAACCTATTTATTATTGGTTATTAAAATATAATTCTTATCATTTAACTGTCGTAAAGTACAATTTTGTGGATTTTATTTCATTTTATTTTCGAGGTATGGCATGTGACATTTAGTCACCTAGTATACGAAAGGTTAAAAAAATTTAGAAATACACAGCCTGTCAAACAAATAAGTACTGCAACTTAATAATTCTAAACTGAAGAAAAACATACCCCCAGTCAAGTAGGCTTATGTATAATGTAACTACCTGTTGGGCAAATCTAAAAATCAATACTTTAAAGGCTTCGTGAAAAATCGATACTTTGAAGGCTTTCATGATAAATCAATACATAAACTCCGCCCCTTTACTTAACGTTTTATGGACGCAAATTTGCCTTAACTCATAGGCAGCTTCAATACAACGTACTTTGAATGTGAAATGTGTGCTTTAAAAAAAAATTAAGAAATTCTAAATTATATCAGTCTTTAAAACATTTTTTAAATGACTTTAATATTACTAAAAAATTGAAATTGCAAATATTTGTTTAATTGCATTTTTTATTTCATTTCCTATAAATCAATTTAAACTAATGTTTATTACTTTTTCCAGAATATAATTAAACCTTATCAAATTTTCCTCTATAAAGATATCTCAAAAAAGACATTTTTAAAAACACAAAATTCCGCTTATACGCAACCACTGTAAACTTTTGAACATGTAACAACCTGTTTGGCAAATCTAAAAATCAATACTTTGAAGGCTTCGTGAAAAATCAATACATAAACTCCGCCTCTTTACTTAACGTTTTGTGGACGCAAATTTGCCTCTACTTATAGGCAGCTTCAATACAACGTGCTTTGAATGTAACATATGTGCTTCAAGGAAAAATTAAGAAATTTAATTTATACCTGTCTTTTAAATATTTTTTTAAATGACAAATAAATTAATTAATATTAATATCTGCTAGAGCAAAATAAATAAATATATTTCTTTTAAAAGGGCGTCGCAAAAAAAAACCTGTAAAGAAAGTCGCAGTAAAAAAAAGATTGGTAACCCCTGATTTACACAAAGAATTTGTTATGTGAATAGGAAGCCTAATACAAAAACGTACAAAAAATGTTTTTTTAAGAGTACATTAAACTGTATGATTTATTATATGTAAATTCAAATTTTCTAGTTCAAAATTAACTTTTTTCCATGACAAATGAGTTTCAAAACGTAGAATATCCACAACGACCAATAAAAAAGCACATCCTAATTTTCTTTACGTAACGAACTAATGAATAAATAAATAAATAATTTTTAGGTGTATCGGAATTTACAAAATCCCACTTTTAAATAAAAGAATCTTAAAAACTTAATTATCAAAAAATTCTGTATTCATTAATTGTAATATTAAAATTAATTATGCAATTTTTATTTTAAAATAAGAATTGTTGCAAAACTAAATTATTTTAAATCCTTTTAAAACTAATAAAAGAGGTCAAACGTAATGTTTTAATATTTTTCGATATAGGTACCTATCAAATTTTTAAATTTTTTAGATTTTGACTTGGAATGTGTCTCACAAGCTATCTTAAGCTTTCAAGTTATTAGTGAATTAATTTTGGTCCTTAACAATTTTTTTTTCGATTTTCCCAAAGTGGAAATTGTACGTTTTAGTATAAAGGTTCTTTTTTGCCATATTATTTTTTTACACATTATTACATAATCCATAATATTTAATAATTAATTCTGCAAAAATGACTGATACAGAGAAATATTACATCATCATCAAAATCAAGTACAGTGGTCGCTCGTTATTGTGACCACTGGTCAATAGCATCGATAGTTTACTAAAAATAGCGACCCTAATGGAAAAATGAGTCCACAATTCGTTAAAAAAAGACAGCTTGTCAACTCAAATAATTGCACCAAAAAAATCAAAATTTGATAACGATACAAAAATTAATCAATACATCTATTGCAACATAATCGAATTAAAATTTCTAAATAAAGAAAAAGCTATTTTTCTGAATAACTGGCACAACTTGGCCACGAAAAAAATGATTCTAACCAATGACTACTACACCCCATGTCAAAAACATTTGCCATTTACAATATCAATCATTAATTTTGAGCGAAATGACTTTTAAAAAACATCTTAACTGCATTAAAAATAACAAATCTCATTTTTAAATCGTGTTATTAGCAATGTAAGGTTGTTTTGGATAATTAAAAAAAACCTACCTTTGTCAGTTGTCTTCTAGCAACGTCGGCCACGCTTGAATCTGCAACCAAAAGCAAAAAAACAAAATTAAATTATCTCCCAAACCAAAGCAGACGATTTTTTGAAAAATTAATGAAACAAGAATATTTTGCAGAAATCGATTAAAAGACAACCAATCCCAGGAATAGACAGTTTTAATATTTATCGTCCTGCTAAGCTCGAATTACTGCACGTAATACGTAGTCCTATTAGATTTTATCCTTATCATTCGTGCAACAGACGCCTTTGGTTCGATGTCGTAAGTAGAGTGTAAAAAAACAAACTACATAGTTGATTTCAAGATTGAATTACCGATTCTGATCGAATCCATAGACTCTATACACACGTTCGTGAATCATTCCCCCACCCCCCAGCTCATTTCCAAAATTAGTCTCCTACTTTCCTAAAATAACTCTTTCCGAAAAACGCTTGTTTACACAGCATTTCCGGGTTTTATTAATTAATTGGATACACATTGTAATTTCAATTAAAGGAAGGCTTTTATAAGCATTTCAATTATTATTAACGAGAGAATTATTTCCGCCGTTCGATTAGCACAGTTTTTTACACGCGAGCTGCTTGTTTTTGTGTCTAAAATATGGGTTGTAGAGGGAGCTTTGTACAACCCAAGCACGTTTCCGCTAATTCTCTAATTCTCTAATCAAAATCTTCGGCACTCTCTCATTTCGTGTTAGAATCGCATAGCAAAAGCAGAGAAAATAAAGAAGAGTCGTCGTTATTGAATGTTGAATTTTATTTGCAGAAAATAATGTACGTTAGAAAGCCTCTTCCCTCTATCGACGGTTATACTAACTATCGACCTGGTAGATTATTTTTGCACAGCGTTGTAAGTCGACCGTCGAATATTTTTTTCGAACAGTTAGATTTTAAAAGGCATTGGTTCGACGTCGTAAGTATTCGATGTTTGTGGTCCTAACTCTTAGGGAAAAAAAATCGAAAAACGATCGAAACGTTTCGACTGCAAAAAACACGAGCTCCGACCGAATCCGGCTTTCGGCTCAAAATTGGCCGAAGCGCTCGAATTTTGTAAAAAGTTTTTTTAAAAAACATATAAGAATTTTTATTTTAACCAAAAGAAAATACTGCAATACGTTTCAAAAAAAATTAATTAATTTGATCATTTAAAATAAGAATAAGTGGGCGATCGAGCTTTGCTAGGCGTCTTTCGACTTTGCCGTGGGAATGTGATAGCTTTCGGTCGATCAGGTACTGAAATATATATTTACCAACGTAATGCTATCTGTTGCATGGATATGTCAATCTACTGGTATCTCAATATGGCACTAAAAAATAATTTTTGTGTAAAAACGCATTTTTTTCAGGGCCTATCTAGATAAACTTGAAAAGTAAAACATTATCTAAATACAAAATTTCAACAAAATCGTTAAAACCGTTTTCGAGAAACTAATGTGTATATACAGGTGGCCCTCCTACAGCACGGCATCCTATAACACGGTTTTGCTTTAACGCGATAAGAAAATTGTAAAAACCTTTGTAAAGCACTGTAGTACTGCAGCACTGGAAAATATGATTGTTGTTAAACATATTTATAAACTAAATTATTCTAAAATAATGACGGCAAGGAAGAATAAACTATCGTGGTTTTACATTAAAATTTTTAAATAAATTATAATTTATTTAATTATGTTTTTTTAATAGGTGTTTGGAACGTAATTCTCCTTTTTGTGCAGGCTCTGGGCCTCGTATAATACGGATTCGCACAACACGGCATGTTGTAAAAATTAGTGATGAACAAAATTGGTCTTGGTCTTGCAGTCAGTGTCTTGGTCTTGTAGTCATTGTCTTGGTCTTGCATTTTTGGTAGACCAAGACTGTTTTATGCTAGCAAGACCAAGACCAAGACCGAACGAACAAGACCAAGACCAAAACCAAGACCGAGTATGCAAGACCAAGACCAAATACGCAAGACTAAACCAAAAATTATTACTTCCGGTAGATTTATGAGTTATACTATTCAAAGCAACTTTAATATATTTTATACGCCAGACCAAGACCAAGACCAAGACCGAATAAGCAAGACCAAGACCGATACCAAAACTATTACAGTCTTGGTCTTGATCTTGCTTTGCTCATCGCTAGTAGGAACCTATCTACCGTGTTATAGGAGGATTAACTGTATATATGTTACAGTCAAAGCGTACTTTTCGTTCAATATATACACTGACTAGTAAATGTATACATGCATATAAGGTTTCCGTACTTTTTTTTACGTAGTCATAACATTAAATAGATAAAATAGTTACTTCTTCACTTTTTTTGGGCACAACTAACTATACAACATGTTACTACTTTAAACCGTCATTAGATTACTGGTGATAGAGGGCGCAATTTTCAGAAAACATAAAACTATTTTAACTGGTCACTAAATTACCGTAATTGGCTGTAAAAATTTACAATTACAAAAGTACAGTACCGCATTTGTACCCAAAATCTCCGATTTTCGTCAAAAAGCTTGCCCTTCGCCCTTAGAATCATTTCTCACATACTAATCCCGTTAAATGGCATGGAGAAGCTTGCCGCAATATTTTCTTGTAATTTTTTTTTTAGATCAAAATAAAAAGATGTTAATTTGTTTCCAGAGAGTATACTATTACAGACATCCAATAACGAATTATCGCTATGTTAATACACCATTGAGTGTTTATTATCACCACGCTATGACCAAGCCTTCGAGATTATATTCCGATATTTTAGGGTACCCTCGTTGGTCTCGTTATTGGTATAGGTATTGGTACAGTTTACCAAGCAGTTGTTATTCAAATTATTACGATTCAGACTTGAGCAGCTATTCTTATTATTGGCCATCTTCTTGCTCACGTTGGTATAATAATTCGTGGCCATCTTCCTCTTTATCATGGTACGATTCTTGGCCGTCGTCTTTGTCCTACAAAAATTCATTAGCGCCGTACTATTGGTCCAAATATTGGACTAGCTCTTCTTTGCCGTACTACTCGACTCCTTCTTGGAGCCGGCACTGGAGATTATTCTGGCAAAATTATTGGTATCGTTGGTACGATGTAGTAAGTATGATGAATAATTAAGAATTAGGCCAGACGATTTTGAGGAACCTCAACGATTTACACTTTTCCTCAGTCATCGTCGAGGGTTTGGAAAAGTTTCCTTCCAAACCGACCCCCTCATTTTTTTTCAAGACGAGACGTTTCGATCTCAATTAGATTTTGCACGTTTCAAAAAATAAGGGGTTGACTGTATTCGATTATTTCGTTTTTGGCGACAAATATGCAGGGTGAATAAATATCTGACAATATATGTTTTAATCAAATTTTTTGCTGTCCAAAAGTTGTTATCGAAATGATTTATATTTTTGGATCAGTGGCATTTCGTGAGCTAAGATTTTATTTAATTTAAAGTGATGTGTAACGAAGTACAGACATTTAATGTAATTTGACGAGTCTTCACTGCACTACGTCATAATTATTTATTTTACAAAAAAATTAAATAATGTTTATGAACAAAATAAATGTACTAGGTGGGGTATAAGTAACGTGAACAATTTTTTTTTGCTAAAACGGGACGTTTGGTACTGAGCTTAAAACCGAGTGTGCACATTCGAGCTCAAAGTGGCACATTCCGATCTCGGAATGAAGCGCGCCGCCCGCGTCGCGCTTCATTTGCCTCCCTCGCTCGGAAATGTGCCACTTTTCGCTCGAATGCGCACATCCTCGTATTTATTAAATTTTTCCACTTTATCCTTCACTCTTTCAAAACAAAATAATAAATTAAATTTAGTAAATATTGATGTTATGTTGGAAAAACGTTTTTACCATAGCAATGAGTGAAAGGGAGCGCAAAGATACCACAATCTCGTCAGTCGGAGTGAGAGGGAACGACGAAAATTATTCAACTCATTTTTCGACTAATCTTTTGGTCTAAATTATTGTGAATCATGCTTAAAACCGAGTGTGCACATTCGAGCTCAGTGGCACATTCCGATCTCGGAATGAAGCGCGCCGCCCGCGTCGCGCTTCATTTGCCTCCCTCGCTCGGAAATGTGCCACTTTTCGCTCGAATGCGCACATCCTCGTATTTATTAAATTTTTCCACTTTATCCTTCACTCTTTCAAAACAAAATAAAAATTAAATTTAGTAAATATTGATGTTATGTTGGAAAAACGTTTTTACCATTGCAATGAGTGGAAGGGAGCGCAAGGATACCACAATCTCGTCAGTCGGAGTGAGAGGGAACGACGAAAATTATTCAACTCATTTTTCGACTAATCTTTTGATCTAAACTATTGTGAATCATGCTTAAAACCGAGTGTGCACATTCGAGCTCAAAGTGGGACATTCTGATCTCGGGAAAATGAAGCGCGCCGCTCCGCGTCGCGCTTCATTTGCTTCCCTCGCTCGGAAATGTGCCACTTTTCGCTCGAATGCGCACATCCTCGTGTTTATTACATTAGTATAATTTACCGTAGGCTCCTTCAAATTAAAAATTTTAATTTAATTTAGTAAATATCAATTTTATACTCGAAAAATGTATTTACCATAGCAAAGAGTGGAAGGGAGCGACAAGATACAATACTCTTGTCAATGCAAGTGAGAGAAAACGATTAAGATTATTCAATTAATTTTTCGTGTAATTTATTGGTCTAAATTATTGCGAATCATTAAAAAATGTCCGTGAAATTAATTTGTATTGCAATAAGGAGGCAAGAATGAAATTTTTGTTAGGTTTTTTTCATATTTGGTTGGCACGTGTCATTGGAATTTAGTACTCAAAAAAAGACTCAATAGTTTATAAATTGAATAAAAAGTTAAGTTTTTGTATTTTTATTAATAGAAGTCTTTTCTAATGCATATATAAATAAATTTTACTTAAATCTATTCATTATTGGTTATTAAAATATATTTCTTATCATTTAACTGTCATAAAGTACAATTTTGTGGATTTTATTTAATTTTATTTTTGGGGTATGGCAAACCCCACCTAGTATGGCATTTGACGTTTAGTCACCTAGTAGGCGGAGGGTTAAAAAGACAATCCATAGTATTTTGTTCAATGCCATACAATCTTTTCTTTGCACCTATAGATTTGTCTATACCAGTGCTAGTCTATACTGATATTATTTTTGGAAGAAAAAAAAACGCAAAATTTTGTTGATAAAACAAATCAATTGGATCCCACTTTGTAAAAATTACAAACACAAAAATTCTAAAATACCATAGAAACTAATTTAGTGCATCCCAGCCCCGATTCGATTTATTTTAAACTAAAACTAAACGCAATTGTTCCAAAAAAAAACATGTTTCGCAGTGCCATAAAACTTTTACGATTCCATAAAGAAAATTTCAAATGGTATCCAACAATTAAAACACTTGAAACATTTTAAAATAGATTCCCACAAAAATAATTGAGACAAACACATCGTTCACTTTAAAATTAAATAAAATTAATTATACAATTTTTTTTTGTTCACCCTGTATATTATAATTAAATAAAATAATGTTTTTTTTTAAATTCTCACACTTTCTTGCTATTACTTCTAACAATAAAAAAAGCTTAACGTTAATAGTTTATTTCACTTTGTTCCCATAGCAACAATTAAATTATAAACATTAGTTTCATACAATCAAATTAAATTAGCAAAAGTTTTTTTTTTGTTAAATCAACCCCTTAATTGTTTCAAAAAGAAAAGGTTGCTCAACGCAATTTTTTTTGTAAACGGTTAAAACCGATGAATTTTCGAAAAAACTAGCGTTTTAGATCTAATTAATGTTTTTTTTTGTATTTTTTGTGCTTATTAGTGAGAGCTGTTTAGAAGAGCACGTGCACACACCCTTTTGGCGATATCCGAAAAGGGTATCGCCGAAAGGCTGTGTTTAAAGTTGTATGGAGGACTTCAGAGTCGTATTTCAAGCTTTTCATGTAGTTTCACTTTTTGAGAAGTGCACGTAATGACTTAATTTCTAATATTTCTAGATGTTCAGCGACGAAACAAGTCGCATAAAGTCCGATGCGGCGGGTCTTTTAAAAAGGATTCACACCCCAATTGTAAGGACACCCCTCTCCTTGCTGCCTTACAGTACAAGGTAAGAGCTTTTCTTTTCACTTTTCCCGCACGGAAAATAAATTGCAGCTGCTACGAAAGCAAACGTAGTTGAGTTGGCGTAAAAATATGACAACACCAATTTGGGGTTAGCTCAACTACAACAACGTAGCAGCGCCAACTAGAGTGAAAAAGTAAAAGTTAATACAACGTGTGGCAGTTTTGTCTTCTGCTGTGGTTCAATTTACTGCAAGCTATTGTTTTATAACTCATGTTAACGATGTCGTGTAGTGCCATCTGTTGTTGAGTAGTTCATGTTAATACAACTACTAGTTCCGCAATATTCTATGAGATGGCGTTAGAAAAAAAAATCATTTTTTGTGCAAAAACGAATTTCTCCAAAAAAGTAAAACATATTCAAAACACAACCACTAGACACTTAAAGTATAAGATATGGCGGGCACGAGTTCTGTGGTGCCCTCAACTGGTAATAGAGAGAAACACAATGTGTAGTAAAAACAGCCATAATACCGAAGTAAACCTAACTTTTTGATTTAGTAATATTTGAAACATATTTCTTTGACATAATCTTGTAGTAAAAAGAACCACAATTTATTTTCCGTGTAAGTTTCTAATGGCTTATTGTTAGAACTAGTGCTTTTGACAGACGAAGAACTTCATTTCTTATACGACGAATGTTAGAGACGTTTTAAATTAAACGTCCTGCGTTTTTATTATGTACGGAATGAAAAAGAAAAAATAACAATGATCAAAAGATGCGACCTAGGGATTCTTCTTGAAAAAAATCCGAAGCATATTCTAAATCTTAATGTATCTGTCAGATTGCATAAAAATGCTTCGGTAAAAGTCTTAGCAGCGAGTGCATGTTTTAAACGCAATTTCCCTCAAATAAGGGTTGCACGTGCCACTCGACTACGAAAATAAACTGCAATTACTGTCGGAATTTAAATTAGTAGCGTTTTCAAATCAATTCTAATGAAATTTGTTTCTTGTGTTAACGCTTAATCGTTCTTTTTTCTCGAAGTTCATTCATTAGCTGCAAATAATTTTAGTGTTACGAAAATTATGCATTATATTCAGTCGTTCGAATTAAAAATTGCCTTGGGGCTACGATTTTAATTACAATAATTGTTAATTAATTAATTACAATTGAGTTGGTTTATTTTATATCTCTTTATAGATTTAAATTCACAATGGTTATCATATTTTGATATTGATTTTGCTATTTTATGAGGAAAAAACAAGTATACTCCGTTTTAAAAGATTAAATTAATTAATTCGATGTTTTTGAATCGTAAAATACAAAATTTATGTAACTTTTAAGTTTTAAGATTTTTTTAAGAAGTTATTGTTTATAATTATGCAAAAAATACCTTTATTAAAAATTCGTAAATTAATGCACCCGCATTTTTTAAAAATTTCTTATTAGATAAATGGTACTTATAAACCATTGTTTAAAGACCCCTGGTTTAAAGTATAGTTTGCAGATCTCCTTGTTTTTTAGTACAGTCAAATCTTGATAACTCGATTCTATATCATTCCAATTTTTGCCCGACGAAAATTGATTTCGATATTTATAATGTAACCATGGTTACAAAATAGTCAAGTCCTGATTGGTTAACCAATTTACGACTTCTGTGATGTGTCAAAAATAAATGACTCATTTAAAGCGGGATTTTAAAAAAAATGGTTATCGAGTTTTTTTGCCAACTTCGTTAATTTTAATAATTTTTGACCGCCCCTAAGTTTTGATTTATCGGGAGTTGACTGTATTTAATTAAACCTTCCGCATAGATATTGTTATTCAAATATTAATGTGAAATTTAAGTAAATATTTTTTTATTTTCAAATTGCATATCTCGGCCGTAAAACATTTCAAAGATAGGTCCAATAGCATCAGCTATATATAAATATACAAAATGTACCAACAAAAACTTGCCCCCCTACCCAAAAAACTCAGAAACAATGTACTTTTTCAATATTTTATTGTTATTTGAAAGAGGACGAATTTTCACCTAAAATTCATACCCAAAAATGCACCCCTGTAGCCCAGTATCAACCCCCTATTATTTTAATGGCCAAGTGACACATTGTTTGAAGAATAATTTTTTGGTTTATACAACCCCGTAATTTTTTTTTTAAATATAAGATTTGGGCTTTGAAGATATTTTAGATTAAACTATTTATTTGGGAATATCAATAATAACATAAAAGATTTTTTTTAATTAACAAATGTATTACAGTCGAACCTCGATAATTCGATGTTGAAAAAAAACTAAAAATAATTCGAGTTATCAAAAATTCGGCTTATCGAAGTTCGACTGTATTTACTATGACTTCCATACGATGGTACAAGTTACCCGCAAATTGTCCTCGTCACGTCAATAGATTGCAAATACATTGTATTGTGGAGATAACACTTCTTATTGAATTGGTTTTTTAGACAAAAAAGGAAATGTATCGTAATTTGTTTCTTAAATGCCAATAAAATGTCACCTTTGATTTGATGGTTGTCAACGATCTCAGAATTGTCAAAGCGTTCGCAAATGGTATGTTATTTTGAAGTAAGATTAATGTTCTTAACCTTCCGTGTACCAATTTTTTTCTTGTTAAAACGGGACGCTTGAAAATCATGCTTAAAACCGAGTGTGCACATTCGAGCTCAAAGTGGCACATTCCGATCTCGGGAAAATGAAGCGCGCCGCTCCGCGTCGCGCTTCATTTGCCTCCCTCGCTCGGAAATGTGCCACTTTTCGCTCAAATGCGCACATCTTCGTATTTATTAAATTTGCCTAATTTATTTTTCACTCTTTCAAAACAATATAATAAATTAAATTTAGTAAACATTGATGTTATGTTGGAAAAACGTTTTTACTATAGCAATGAGTGGAAGGGAGCGAAAAGATACCACAATCTCGTCAGTCAGAGTGAGAGGGAACGACGAAAATTATTCAACTCATTTTTCGACTAATATATTGGTCTAAACTATAGTGAATCATGCTTAAACCGTGTGGCACATTCGAGCTCAAATGGCACATTCCGATCTGGAATGAAGCGCGCCGCCCGCGTCGCGCTTCATTTGCTTCCTCGCTCGGAAATGTGCCACTTTTCGCTCGAATGCGCACATCTTCGTATTTATTAAATTTGCCTAATTTATTCTTCACTCTTTCAAAGCAATATAATAAATTAAATTTAGTAAATATTGATGTTATGTTGGAAAAACGTTTTTACCATAGCAATGAGTGGAAGAGAGCGAAAAGATACCACAAACTCGTCAGTCGGAGTGAGAGGGAACTACGAAAATTATTCAACTCATTTTTCGACTAATATATTGGTCTAAACTATAGTGAATCATGCTTAAAACCGTGTGTGCACATTCGAGCTCAAAGTGGCACATTCCGATCTCGGGAAAATGAAGCGCGCCGCTCCGCGTCGCGCTTTATTTGCTTCCCTCGCTCGGAAATGTGCCACTTTTCGCTCGAATGCGCACATCTTCGTATTTATTAAATTTGCCTAATTTATTCTTCACTCTTTCAAAGCAATATAATAAATTAAATTTAGTAAATATTGATGTTATGTTGGAAAAACGTTTTTACCATAGCAATGAGTGGAAGAGAGCGAAAAGATACCACAAACTCGTCAGTCGGAGTGAGAGGGAACTACGAAAATTATTCAACTCATTTTTCGACTAATATATTGGTCTAAACTATAGTGAATCATGCTTAAAACCGTGTGTGCACATTCGAGCTCAAAGTGGCACATTCCGATCTCGGAATGAAGCGCGCCGCCCGCGTCGCGCTTCATTTGCTTCCCTCGCTCGGAAATGTGCCACTTTTCGCTCGAATGCGCACATCTTCGTATTTATTAAATTTGCCTAATTTATTCTTCACTCTTTCAAAGCAATATAATAAATTAAATTTAGTAAATATTGATGTTATGTTGGAAAAACGTTTTTACCATAGCAATGAGTGGAAGGGAGCGAAAAGATACCACAATTTCGTCAGTCCGAGTGAGAGGGAACAACGAAAATTATTTAACTCATTTTTCGCCTAGTTTATTGGTGTAAATTATTGTGAATCATGCTTAAAACCGAGTGTGCACATTCGAGCTCAAAGTGGCACATTCCGATCTCGGGAAAATGAAGCGCGCCGCTCCGCGTCGCGCTTCATTTGCTTCCCTCGCTCGGAAATGTGCCACTTTTCGCTCGATTGCGCACATCTTCGTATTTATTAAATTTGTCTACTTTATTCTTCACTCTTTCAAAACAAAATAATAAATTAAATTTAGTAAATATTATTGGTTATTAAAATATATTTCTTATCATTTAACTGTCAGAAAGTACAATTGTGTAGATTTTATTTCATTTTATTTTCGGGGTATGGCAAACCCCACCTAGTATGGCAGTGACATTTAGTCACCTAGTATACGGAAGGTTAAGATCTTATTCGATTCCAAAAGGCTAAGAATACTAAATACCAAAAGTGTTTTAACATATTACGACAAGAAATCAAATTATAAATTTTACTACAGTCAAACCTCGATATTATGAACATATCTGTCCGGAAGGTTTTGTTCATACCAACGAGGGGTTCATACCAACGAGGTTTGACTGTAACACCATTGAAAAAATTCATGATCAAAAAAAAGTTATTTATCAATTTAGCAATCGTGCGTCTCATATTGCCACCCCATCATTTCGCCCAATTTAATTCCGATCAAAGACCAATTTAATAATTTTTTTTTGCAGATACTCTGAACCAATTTTAAAATCTAGAATAACATCAGACGATTACATTTATAAAATGCTGAGTGCATCCCCTTATAACCCTAAAATACAATACACAACATATTACTCAGAACCTGTCAAAAGATTTGTAGGTGAGTGCTGTGTGAACCGCTTCCATCTTACTTTTGTTTCCTTTTCGTTTTTTTTTCTTTTCGAAAAAGGAGTGGACGTTTTATTTTTCCAATCGATAAAATAAAAGGTGTTGCTTTCCGTCCGATTTGTTTTCTACTGTTGCATGTTTGCCGTGTGTCGTCTTTTATATTGCTTTTAGTGCGTTTTTATCGACGTAAAAATTTTAATAAAAAAGTTTGAAACTTCGGAAACTTTCGTCCACGCAGAAAGAGTTCCATTCTTCAATTTTTAAATTAAAACTGTAATCGAACAACCGGGTTCTTCGTATTACCAAGTCGCTTTATCGTGCACCCAATTTCAAAAATTTTTGTAAAATAAAATGTTTGCATGAAGCTGAAGTAGAAATGGCTGATTAAGAGCTTAGAAAGTAGAAAAAAAAGGATAGTAAAAATATTGATAAAACAATAAATTTATTAGGGCCTGGTCATCTAGCAGCCATTACTTATGCTGGTGGTAAGCCTTATAGCCGAAGGGCCAAAAGTGCCTTCGATTATGGAGATCCTGTCAAGAACGATATCCAACTTTTGAGTTACTACATTAACAAGTTTCGTAGCGATAGAGCAATAACGGCAGCTAAAGGTACCAATTATCAAAAAATCACAAAAACGCATAAGCCCTTTTCGAATCCGAAACCGAATTGTGGGATTTGAAGGGGGCCATTATTCTAGCTCTTCCTACACCGCTGCTGCTGCAACAATTCTATACATTTCTTCATCTTTTTTAATACAATTCAGTTCAGTGGCGCACCCAGATATTTTTTTATGCGTTTCCAAAAAATTTTCTTAGAGCAAATACGATCGTTAACTTTTTTCGAAAATAAACTGATTATTGTCGATCGTGCTTTAGGGCGAAAAGAGGCACATTTTTGCTCTCTCGGAAACGTGCCACGTTTCGCTCGAGTGTGCACGTATTTTGTTTTTTGGATTTGCCAAACTGCTCTTCTCACTTTCAAATCGGAAAATTAAATGTATTGCAATTTTATAAGTATTGTGAATCGTGTTTAAGGCCGAATGTGCAGATTTGAGCGCAAAGTGGCACATTCGGATTGCGGGAAAATGTGCCACTTCTCGCTCAAATGTACATATGAATTTATTTACAATATTGTTCTCTTTTAAGACTAAAAAAAATATTTTATGTTCGGAAACATTTTTCTTTTCTTTTTTCTTTCCAAAAGTACTACTTTGAACTTCAAAAAGAAGATCAAAAGTGCGTTTTGTCATAGATTTGGGTCTTAATTTTTTTTGGTGCTTAAAGTTACACATGAAAATGTCCAAATTATTGTTAAATTAATTAAATGTTGTGAATCGTGCTTAAAAGGGAGTGTGCTCATTCGAGCACAAATTGGCACATTTTGATCTCAGGAAAATGTGCCACTTTTCGCTCAAATGCGCATATAAATTTTATTTACAATAATATTCTCTTTTAAAATTTAAATAAAAAATTAGTTCTTTCGTTAAATATAGATTTACTCTGCGGCAACATTATTTGTTTCTTTTTCTCACTAAAATTTTAAAAAAGTACTACTTTGTGCTCAAATTGCATGTCGAAAAAGAAGATCAAAGTTAATTTTTTTATTAGATTTGGGCCTTAATTTTTTTCGAGCTTAAAGACTAAAATTACACATAAAAATGTGAACAGCCCCCTATTTATTGCATTTTTCAATATTATTCTCTTTTTATAATTAAAAAAAAATGAAAATAATTATATTTTAGGTATAAACAGGTACCCAATATACAAGATTAAAACTTTAATCAGAGTTTTACAAAAATTTAAGTTATCGTTGATTATTTTGTTTTGTTCTAACTATATTAATTTCAAGCTTTTGAATATTTTCCATTTTAATCAAAATATAAATTTATTGTGTCTTTTGTAAATTTCAAAATTACCAAATAATTAATAATGGCCTTTCTTAAATTTTCAATAATTCAAGACACTAAAGAAATTAAATATTTATCTATTGAAATAACGAAAGAATTAACAATAAAAAAAATTCCTATCTAAACTTAAAACCTATTGGATAAAAAAAAATGAATTAGCAGTTTAAAGGGTACCAATTTACAGTAAATAATTTTTAAAAAGCATTTTCAGATTTAATTTGATTGTAACTATGGACAGGGCCGTAACTAGCTTTTTTGGGCTCTGGGCAAAACCTCATTATCGGGCCCCCCTTCCCTATATTTTATAAATTAAATAAAGCTAGGTACGTTTCCACTGATTTCTACGAAAGCCTATGTGCAGTCCCCCTTCCGTCTGGGCCGCGGACACGTGCTCCTGTTGCCTAGTTACGGCCCTAACCAATAAACAAAAAAGCATTTTATTATGTTAGAGTGAGAAGATTATTGTGGCAAATCCAATTAAAATTGAGCACGCAAATTTTTGAAGTTATACTTCTTTTGGCGCCTGAGGATGGAAAATTAGTAGGCAACGGAGGATGCGCGCGCACATCTAACAAAAATCATGCTTAAAGCCTCGCTCGGAAATGTGCCACTTTTTGCTCTAATGCGCACATCTTTGTATAAATCGAATTTTGTATATCAAACGTTCTTTCCCATCAACAAATTTAATTTGGTTCAAACAATATCGATTATATGTTGGAAAAACGTATTTTTACCATAGCAATGAGTGGGAGAGAGCGAAAAGATACGACAATCTCATAAGTACGAGTGAGAGCGAATGATAAAAATTATTTAACTAACTTTTCGTCAATTTTGTTGAGCAAATAATTGTGAATCGTGCTTAAAACCGAGTGTGCCATTCGAGCTCAAAGTGGCACATTCCGATCTCGGGAATGAAGCGCGCCGCCCGCGTCGCGCTTCATTTGCTTCCCTCGCTCGGAAATGTGCCACTTTTCGCTCGAATGCGCACATCTTCGTATTCATCGAATTTTGTATATCAAACTTTCTTTCCCATCAACAAATTTAATTTAGTTTAAACAATATCGATTATACGTTGGAAAACGTATTTTTACCATAGCAATGAGTGCGAGAGAGCGAAAAGATACGACAATCTCATAAGTACGAGTGAGAGCGAATGATAAAATTATTTAACTAACTTTTCGTCAATTTTGTTGAGCAAATAATTGTGAATCGTGCTTAAAACCGAGTGTGCACATTCGAGCTCAAAGTGGCACATTCCGATCTCGGAATGAAGCGCGCCGCCCGCGTCGCGCTTCATTTGCTTCCCTCGCTCGGAAATGTGCCACTTTTCGCTCGAATGCGCACATCTTCGTATTCATCGAATTTTGTATATCAAACTTTCTTTCCCATCAACAAATTTAATTTAGTTTAAACAATATCGATTATACGTTGGAAAAACGTATTTTTACCATAGCAATGAGTGCGAGAGAGCGAAAAGATACGACAATCTCATAAGTACGAGTGAGAGCGAATGATAAAAATTATTTAACTAACTTTTCGTCAATTTTGTTGAGCAAATAATTGTGAATCGTGCTTAAAACCGAGTGTGCGCATTCGAGCTCAAAGTGGCACATTCCGATCTCGGGAAAATGAAGCGCGCCGCTCCGCGTCGCGCTTCATTTGCTTCCCTCGCTCGGAAATGTGCCACTTTTCGCTCGAATGCGCACATCTTCGTATTCATCGAATTTTGTATATCAAACTTTCTTTCCCATCAACAAATTTAATTTAGTTTAAACAATATCGATTATACGTTGGAAAAACGTATTTTTACCATAGCAATGAGTGCGAGAGAGCGAAAAGATACGACAATCTCATAAGTACGAGTGAGAGCGAATGATAAAAATTATTTAACTAACTTTTCGTCAATTTTGTTGAGCAAATAATTGTGAATCGTGCTTAAAACCGAGTGTGCGCATTCGAGCTCAAAGTGGCACATTCCGATCTCGGAATGAAGCGCGCCGCTCCGCGTCGCGCTTCATTTGCTTCCCTCGCTCGGAAATGTGCCACTTTTCGCTCGAATGCGCACATCCTCGTATTTGTTGCATTTATTCATATTATTTTTCAATTATCGTTGATTTTTATTTAATTATGGAGGAGTTCCGAGTGCGCCACTGATCCAACTCATTTCTCTTTAACTTAGAAGCTTAGCTCGCGGATCGCAAAATTAGCTTGCAAAAAAATTGTGCAAACCTTGAGGTGTCCTTGCACTTAGACGTGTGCAAATTGAATTTATTTAAGGAACGTTTTGGCTTCAAACGATTATTTTAAAATTACGCAACGCGTTACATATTTTCGTTTCGCCAACTCCATTCCGTCTTCATCCTTTTGTAATTTTCTGCCGTGCTTGTGCGATTAACGAAGAAGAAAAAAACGCACACACATAAATCACACATACCCAAAAAGCGTCCCTTCGCTTCTTACGGTGCAAAAGCTGGCCGACTAATTTCTTTACAGCGCTTATCATCGCTTTCTCTGTTTTATGTTTCCTCTTTTCTTATTCTGTGGGTTTTCCTTACAGACGAGAATGTAGAAGAAAAGAACGAACCCGAAATTTCTGCATTTATTCATATTATTTTTCAATTATCGTTGATTTTTATTTAATTATGGAGGAGTTCCGAGTGCGCCACTGATCCAACTCATTTCTCTTTAACTTAGAAGCTTAGCTCGCGGATCGCAAAATTAGCTTGCAAAAAAATTGTGCAAACCTTGAGGTGTCCTTGCACTTAGACGTGTGCAAATTGAATTTATTTAAGGAACGTTTTGGCTTCAAACGATTATTTTAAAATTACGCAACGCGTTACATATTTTCGTTTCGCCAACTCCATTCCGTCTTCATCCTTTTGTAATTTTCTGCCGTGCTTGTGCGATTAACGAAGAAGAAAAAAACGCACACACATAAATCACACATACTCAAAAAGCGTCCCTTCGCTTCTTACGGTGCAAAAGCTGGCCGACTAATTTCTTTACAGCGCTTATCATCGCTTTCTCTGTTTTATGTTTCCTCTTTTCTTATTCTGTGGGTTTTCCTTACAGACGAGAATGTAGAAGAAAAGAACGAACCCGAAATTTCTGCTGCCTAATAAAATGTACATACGACTTCTTGAACGAACTATTTTTTCTCTATTTTTTTCGATTTTGGATTTTTTTAAAGAAATGTGCATCCAAAATTACGTCACTGCCTCGTTTACTTTTACTACTTATAAATAATTATTAGTTACTCATAAAAATTAGTTTTGTGGCGATTTTGTTAGAAGGGTATAAACTTATGCGACGAATCGAAGGGGACCTTTCCTACGCTTAATTAATTTTTTTTTTTTAAATTAACAAAGGTTGTGATTAGCTTTTAAATAAGCTTCGTTTTATAGTTTTTTTTTATAAATACTAAACACCTTATTTTATCGTTGTAATGGCCAGTACTTAATTAAATTTAATAGGGTTTCCGACTAAAACAAAAGGGTCCTTATAGTTAAAAAAATTTTAATTACAATTCTTATTATTTTAAAATTTAATATTTTGGGATCACCATAAAGCCCTGAAAAATCAGTGTTGATTAGTGTAAATTGTGTAAAAAAGTCGATTGTGCAGATTTCAATTAAAAATGGCATCGTGGTTGGGTTCTTTATTCTATTATTGTAAATAAAAATTAACAAATTTTCTTCAAATGTATTTAGAAAACCATTTGAAAAATAATTGAGTTTTAAATTTTAACGGTTATCCAATAACTAAAGTCTGTTTACGTTAACTATAGAATGACGTCACAGTGCGGAATGGAACAGCGTTGCCGCATTGTAAATTTCAAATTTTATCAGACATAAAACAACTTTATTTAAGTTTTTATCTGTTTAATTCGATTTTAAATAAGATTAATTTATTGATTTTTAAAATTAACCAAAAAAACTCACACACGCTTCAGCACCGTAATTTTTAATATTAAACTCAGAAAAGGAAGGAGACGTATCGGGTTTGTGTTTTGAACGAAAAAATAATAATTAACATCTACCTCGCCCTTTTTAGAGTTATGAGAGTGTTAAAAAAAACCTATCAATTACTAATAAATTAAAAATAAACAAAGGTCCATACGATTTCTACAGAAGTATATGTTTATACCCCCTAAAAACTCCGTTTTTATTTATTTTTATTAAAGAACAATGTTGTGTTTAATAAAATTTATTTTTCCATACGATGTTCGAGTTTATCTTTTCTTTAGTTTTACTAAAACACAAAAACTAGTAGTAATAATGATAATACTTAATAATAAAGCAAAACAAAATAAAAAATCAATCTGACAACCTTCTATATTTTTTTTTATCTCTAATAATAATAGTGTAGTTTTTTCTTCACAGCATGACATGTTTTTTGATTTTTTTTTTGAACGTGATTTTTTTTTTTTTAATGTACCACAAAGACAGTGTGAGTTTTGCTAACTTAATTAAAAAGGAGCCGATAAAACAAGCACATTTTAAATAAAAAAAAAGTCCTCCAGAAACACTTAAATTATTCTTGACGACAACGATCGAAGCCAAAGCCTCAAAAACGTAAGTTTCAATTTAATTAAAAAAAAAAAACAAATATTTGCTTAAAAAATCACTTAAAAAACCTTTCTAAACGCCTACTAACAAATATCTTTTACAAAACAATCCGAACAATTTCAGGTCCGACTAAAAAGATCAACTGACCCCTTTTCGAATTTACAGCTCCCTTATCGCCAGCCCGCCCTTCGCGCCACTTCTCCGAAGTCAAACAGATCCCGGACCCCGTCCCCGAAGAAAAAACCGACCACAAAGCCGAAAGGGCCGCCATCCGCCTCTCCGCCTTCACCCCGAGCCAAGAAGAAGTCGAAGCTAAATTGAAGCGCCAAAAGGAATTCTCTCGGCTTGCTGAAGAAAAGTAAAAATTTAAATACGGGTTGGCGGACGAATAAGCATGTAGAGACAATGCTGTGTTGCCGTTTACTAAAAAATTATTTATTGTTAAGATTTGTGTCAGGTATCACGCGGTTAAGTCACAGTACCTATTCGTCTGACACCCTGTAACTCAATCCTCCGATTTAGAATTGTTTTTTTAGGGCCTTGATGGAAGAAGCAGCTCGTAAGAAAGCCCACGCTTTGAAGGAAGAAGCCGAGAGGAAAGCCGAATTGGCCCGCCAGGAAGAATTGGCCGCACAGGCGGCTGCCGAAAGGGCCGCAGAACTGGAGAGGAAAGCCGAGCAAACCCGACAAGAAGAGTTGGTAAAACAGGTCCGTATTTAATTTTGTTTTGCGTGCAAGACCTTTATCGAAATGTTTGTCAGGCGGAGATCGAGAAGAAGCGTCGCGAGGAAGAAGAAAGGGCCCGTTTGGAAGAAGAAAAGCGGTTGGCAGAGGCTGCGAAAGCCGAAGAAGAGAGGCAACAGTTACTTCGTCTAGAAGAGATCGCGCGTCAAGCTGAAGAAGAGCGCGAAAGGGAATTGGCACGTCAAGCTGAAGAATTGGCAGAGCTCGCCCGGCAGGAGGCCGAGCTCGAGGAGAAGGCAAGAAAGGAGGCGGAAGCCGTGGAGCTTGCGAAGAAGGAAGAGGAACTTGCGGAATTGACGAGACAAGAAGCCGAATTGCAGGAGCTGGAGAAGCAAGAAAAGGAGTTGGCGCGTTTGGCTCAGGAAGAATCCGAGCTCGCCGAAATTGCAAAGCACGAAGCGGATTTAGCGAAACAGGAAGCGGAAATTGCGGATTTGGCTAAACAGGAGGCCGAACTAGCGGAATTGCAGCAAAGGCAGTTGGCTGAATTGGATGCACTCGAAGCCGAAGCTAAGGCTTTGGAAGATACTTTTGATACGGCAGCTGAAGAGGAGGCACCCGCCGAAGAGGCACCGAGCGCCGAAGAGGAACCCGTCGCGGAAGAAGAGGCATCGTCACCCCCAGAAGAAGAAGAAGAAGAAGTCGCCGAAGAATAATTTTTTTAATTACCAAAACTACTTTTAAGTTTCTTAATTAGTTGCATTTTTTTTTCATTTTTAGTTTTTTAATTTTTTTTATTGATTTTTCGTTTTTACTTCACAAGTAAAAAGCGTTAAACGTATCGGGTTTTTTTCTATTTTGATTTTTTATTTAATTTTGACTTTTTTTATTATTTATTTTATTAAAGAGATTATTGTTGATAAATAATCGAAATGTTTAAATAAAGACACAACATTCACGAATTTTTTAAGTTTTTAAATTGTCTCCCCGCTCCGATTAGTTTAAGTCAAAGTCATATTTGAAATTTTTCATCAAAACTTTATACCTAAACAAAAATTAATATAAATAAATCAATATTAAGAGGAAAATGTAAATATTTTCTCTTCACCTGACGCAAATTTGCTAAAAATACTTTTGCCACGTTCAATCGATATAAAATCTGGATAATTAAAAATATTATTCTTTGGAAATAATCAAAAATAGATTTTTTTTATCAAAACTTAGAAATAATTACGAACTTATCTTTTAGAAAAGTTTGGAAATAATTATTACATTTTTAATTTTAATACTTAGATTTCAAAATTCACAAAAAAATTGTTCTTTTATTAAAATTTGGAATTAATTATGATAACAAAGGAAGGGACCCAATACCCGATCGTCAGAAGGTGTTGATCAGTTCTGCCCCCTACCATTTTGAGGTTATATTATATTACATTTGTAAAATTAAAATAGCAACTGTAATTTTTTGATTATGAATTTGATAATACCCTATTACCCTATAATTTAGGCTAGTAATAAGTACAAAAATTCATTATTTATGATGAAAAAAATTAATCGTTTATTAAGTTTACCAATGCCACGGTACTGACAAGTACATTTCTGACATCAAATTGAGTTTTAAAATGACACAAACTCGCTTGAGAATTTCACTTGTGTGATATTGGTAAACATAACTCAGTTAACGTACTTTCAATATGACTTGTTAGTTGTTTCATTAATTTCGTGGTAAATGGCGCACAAGTCATACACATTCAAATTTAAAAATTTGCTTAAATCTGAGCACAAAAGTTATTAAGTCGGAATTCAATCTTAAATTGATGTATTAAAAAAAAATCGTTAATTTCTTTTAAGTTTGATTATATACATTAAGATTTATCAGTTAATCGGTTTGAATTATTTATTGCAACAAAAAAAAATTACCGATTTATAGGTAAATTTTAGAAAAGGACAGGACACGGTACTGACATTTAAGTGAGATATTGCAAGTTTTCTTCGGACTGCAACTTATATTATACAAGAAAGGTGATGAAATGTGTTCATGATAATCGTATTTTTAACTTAATAAATTGATGATCAAAAAAATTATTTTCTCTTACTTTTTCAATGTTTATTATGATACTTTTAGAGCAAAATTATGATTCCATCATTTTTACATTTCTTATAAGACCTATAATCGCTCAGAATTTATTCAAAATTTTGTTAATGGTACGCCATAGTTAAAAAAAATAAAAACTATTTTTATTACTAAACAAATCAAATTTTGCAACAAATTCTACCTAAATAATTACAAATTATACTATTATTATTACATAAATAATGAGCTGAAATAAAACTCTTGCATGAGAAATTAAAAAAAAATTGTTCTTACAATGAAATATAACGCCTATTAGAATTTAATAAAAATATAATTTGAAATAATTTGTAACTCAACTTTATTAAAATTATATTTCAGCGTAGGTATTATTTATGTAATAATAATAGTATAATTTGTAGTTATTTAGATAGTATTTGTTGAATAAATCTATTTTTTAGTAATAAAAATAGTTTTTTTTTAATTATGGCGTACCATTAAGAAAATTTTGAAAAAATTCTGAGCGATTATAGGTCTTAAAGAAATGTAAGAATGATGGAATCATAATAATGCTCTAAAAATATCATAATAAAAATTGGAAAAATAATTTTTTTGATCATCAATTTATTAAGCTAAAAATTAGTCCGTGGTGTACGTAAAAGTTTTTTATCGCCTGCATAATATACTAAATTTTCAAAATAATCGATTCACTCAACCTAAAGAAAAAAATTATTTTTCAAATTTTACTTATTTAGACTTTTTGAAGGGATCGATATAGATTAAGGTCTAAAATTTTCAGGATCCCCCTATGGCCTTTGAAAAATTGTTTAATACTGTTACTGTTAATTATATTATATAATATTTATACACGTTATTGTTTATAGTTCTGAAACTGAAAAATAAAATTTGGCGATTCTATATTTTTTTTTAAAGAGATCTCAAGTGCATTTCAGCCCTATGTAACCAATAGTCGACCATCCCTCAATACTCGACCATGTTAATGACGTTTAAAGCTTTTATTTTTACTAACAGTCAATCAAAAAAATAACTTATATTCTGAATAAACGTCATTCTAAATAAAATAGTCGAGTATTGAAGGATGGCCAACTACTGGTACCTTAACACTATAAACCTTAAATCTATTGGAATAAATTTAATTTTCTGATTCAGAGGAGAAAAGATCATTGTAGGAAAATTCAATAAATACGAGGATGTGCGCATTCGAGCGAAAAGTGGCACATTTCCGAGCGAGGGAGGCAAATGAAGCGCGACGCGGAGCGGCGCGCTTCATTTTCCCGAGATCGGAATGTGCCACTTTGAGCTCGAATGTGCACACTCGGTTTTAAGCATTATCCGCAATAATTTTGTCAACGAAAAATTAGTCAATAATTTTTATCATTGTCTCTCACTCGTACTTATGAGTTTATCGTATCTTTTCGCTCGCTCCCACTCATTGCTATGGTAAAAATACATTTTTTGAATATATCATCGATATATTTACTGAATTAAATTAAATTTGTTGATTGAAGAGAAACTTTAATTTACAAACTTCAATAAATACGAGGATGTGCGCATTCGAGCGAAAAGTGGCACATTTCCGAGCGAGGGAGGCAAATGAAGCGCGACGCGGAGCGGCGCGCTTCATTTTCCCGAGATCGGAAATGTGCCACTTTGAGCTCGAATGTGCACACTCGGTTTTAAGCTCAATTACCAAAAGAAAAAAGAATTTTAATAGATTGAAACATTTTTCTAGTTTTATTTCGTTCAACACGACAAAATACCGATCGGGTATGAGCTCTCTCACCCTAATTACTATAATAATTCGTTTTTATTAACGTTAGAAAATAAGTTATTAAAAATAGATTTTTTAATTACAATTTAAAAATAATTACAATTAGTATTTTGCCATTAAACTTGTGAACTAATTAAAAACAAAACACTTTCAAATCAAAATTTAAAAATAAAACGTAAGAAAAAGTTGTTTCAAATTAAAATCAACAAACTAATTCTCTTCTAATTGAATTATCGTTAACGGCAAGCCAAGAAAATTGGCTTTTGACGTAAGTACATATGTACAATGTGTTTATGGAATCCGTCTGCGTCAAAATCTGGAATTATGCGAGGGAGTCCAAAACCGCAGCTAAATTGATGGTTCAATTAAGAAAAGCCACCCTTCCTTGTTGCGGTTCGAGCAAAAAGGGCCGCGATAATTGTTCGGGACGATAATCGGAGGAAGGTCGGATGTGAATAAAAATCGACGATTAGAGGACTTTCTAAAGGGACGACAATTATCCTCTTGAAGATTTTTTGTTGATAACTACATCGCTTATGACGGACGTCATTGTTACGTCAATGTCTATTAAAAGTGACTAATCGCCCCAATTATGTTTGCGGCACAGGAAAAATACCGATTTCTCCATTGTTAAACGCCCACAATGGAAAATTCAAATTTTAAAAGACCTTCGTACGCGTAACATATGGGCCGGCCTATTTGTTTTTTAATTAAACTAATCGCATTCGTATAATGTTAGCCGATCGATTTCGTCTATGCCGAAAGTTTCTACTTTTCGTCTTGAACAGCCGATAGTCATTAACAAAAGTTTTGATTAAGTTGATAAGAGGAGTTAATTCGTCTGATAGAATTGACCTTTTTTTGACGTTTTTGTCATTAACAAATCTAATTATTTATTTAAGCAAATGAAATTTGAAATACGGAAGAATGAAGAAGAAGAAGAAACGAACTTGTTAAAAAGTTGAATATCTCTAATCGACTCAACTTTCAGACGTTAATTAATTAGTGTAAAGATTAATTAGTAAGGAATGTACAGTAATTTAGAATCGAAACATTGATTATCTAAGTCGATCGTTGTTTCTATTGTGTACCCTATAATCCGGATCGTAAGCACTTCGGTAATCTGGATTGTTTTATTTACTAATAATTTTCATGTGTAATGTGAGTTCGAAAAAAGTCGTAGCAGTTATTCTTGTTTTTAAATAACTACAGTAAAACCTCGCTCAACGGGCTCCCTTGTGGCATGAACAATTTTAAAAAGTCCCCGTTAAGAAAAATATAGGAAAATCATTTGTTTAAGGCCCCTTCTCGGTGGATACCCCTCCGCAGCAGATTATATCGTTGGTCCAGCCACTGTCTTTTTTTTGATTAGATTTTATATATACCTATAAATCCCGATTTTCAAATCAAAATATTAAAATTATTTCAATAAAAGGTTTTACGTTTGCAAAAACTTTTTTTTTTCAATTTTGTGTAAAAGCATAAAAGCCGACATTTGGAACTTCTGGTATAAATACGGTACTGTAATTTTTAATTAATAATTTTGCGAAAGTAAATTAATCAATATAAATCGTGCCTAAAATCGAGTGTGCACATTCGAGCTCAAAGTGGCACATTCCGATCTCGGGAAAATGAAGCCCGCCGCTCCGCGTCGCGCTTCATTTGCCTCCCTCGCTCGGAAATGTGCCACTTTTCGCCCGAATGCGCACATCTTAGTGTTTATTATATTAGTATAATTTATCGTGTACTCCTTCAAATCAAAAATTTTAATTTAATTTATTAAATATCGATTTTATGTTCGAAAGACATATTTACCATGGCAATGAGTGGGAGAGAGCGAAAAGATACGACAATCTCATAAGTACGAGTGGGACGGAATGATAAAAATTATTTAACTAACTTTTTGTCAATTTGATTGGCCAAACAATTGTGAATCGTGCTTAAAACCGAGTGTGCACATTCGAGCTCAGTGGCACATTCCGATCTCGGAATGAAGCGCGCCGCCCGCGTCGCGCTTCATTTGCCTCCCTCGCTCGGAAATGTGCCACTTTTCGCCCGAATGCGCACATCTTAGTGTTTATTAATTTAGTATAATTAAACTTTCTCTTCAATCAAAAATTTAATTTAATTTATTAAATATATCGATTATATATTCGAAAGACGTATTTTACCATAGCAATGAGTGGGAGAGAGCGAAAAGATACGATAAACTCATAAGTACGAGTGAGAGGGAATGATAAAAATTATTTAACTAACTTTTGTCAATTTGATTGGCCAAACAATTGTGAATCGTGCTTAAACGAGTGTGCACATTCGAGCTCAAAGTGGCACATTCCGATCTGGAATGAAGCGCGCCGCCCGCGTCGCGCTTCATTTGCCTCCCTCGCTCGGAAATGTGCCACTTTTCGCTCGAATGCGCACATCTTTGTTTTATTAGATTTGCTAGATAACTTTCCCTCTAGCAAACCAGCTAATTAAATTTATTGTAATTTTAGATTATATAGTCCAAATAATTACAGCATTTTTTTTTAAATATTTTTTTTAAAGGTCTTAAATCAGAAATTTAATTTCTTTATACAAAGAGTCTTATAATTTATTTATACGAATTTTTAAAAAGTAAAATAATTATTATAAAACGTACTTAAAGCCGAGTGTGCACATTCGAGCTCAAAGTGGCACATTCCGATCTCGGGAAAATGAAGCGCGCCGCTCCGCGTCGCGCTTCATTTGCTTCCCTCGCTCAAAAATGTGCCACTTTTCGCTCGAATGTACACATCTTTGCATTTTTTGAATTTGCCTACGATAATCTTCTCTCTTTCGAATCAAAAACTTAAATATATATCAATAGATTTGGATTTAATGTGGTAAAGTACCAATAATCGACCATCACCCAATACGCGACCATTTTATTTAGAATAATAATCATTAGAAATATTTTTTTTTTAATTTATACGACTTTGTTGGACTTTTACTACAAAATTGTTGCTACATGTCTGTTACATAATTAATAATTCGATAAAGGTTATTATTTTTCTATATCTAATAATATATTTTATTCATTTTGATTTATGTTAGTGGACGAAGTGAAAATAATTAATTTAGGTGGTAGAAGTAGAAAAAAGAATGACAAATATGGTATATATGTTACTCGTTTAAGATTAATACTTAAAATAGAATGCACTAGCTATTTTTTTTTTAATTGAAAAAATAAAAACAATATAAATGTTTAGCAAACAATTTCAACAATAACTTTGTTTAATTAATTGCTTAATTTTATTCTTATGATTTTAAAAAAATTATAGATATCCATGAATACAGGTATACAACTCATATGTATACTATATAGCCATATATCGCTAGTTTCTATATATAACCATATTAAACTATAAATGGTCATATACATGGCTATATATAGCAAATTTCTATATATGACCATATGAAGCTATAAATTGCCATATATTGCCAATTTCCATATGGTAAATTCGAGATAGTTGCCCCACTGGTATAAATAGGTACCCCATTTTCTAGAAGTTGGACTTTAAAAAAAAGTAACATTTTTTTTGGATATATTACAACTTATTGTTCCTATAAATATTGTGATCAAACAACATATATGTACGACGAAGGAATTGTTCGATACAAGAACATGAATAATTTCGGAACGAGAAAATTAGAATAGAATTATTTGCTTGTTGCAAATATACGATATAATTTTTTAAAAACGAATTAAGAATTAACAAATTTGATTTTATGATGTAGGGTAGAGTATAAAATGTACATTAAAGCTGTATTTAATTAAATATCAGCTTTGTTTCTAAACTTTAGAGTCTTCATTTAATCACGTTCCCATTCTAATTTTTTTTTAAATGGCGTTCCGCCCTAAGCCGCTTACAGGGATCGGAAGTGTTTGACTTTAATCCATATTGCACCTATCAGTTGATTAGGTAAGATGTTTAATGGGCGTAAATTGGCTACATGAAACATGTAGGTAGGTATAATGTAAAGAGAGTACTGTAATTTATGCATATAGTATAAATAAGTAATCTAATTTTTTTTCATTAATAAATTTTTGGTATATCTTAAAATGGGAAAGTTTTCTTTAAAATTTTTTGAAAATTACTATTTGTAAATAAAAATTTCTTATATGTTTTTATTTAGAAAAAATATAAATTTTTATTAAGGCATCTATCCCAAATGCTATATTACGCAGTGGGGCATCTATCCCCTTTTAGAGTTGTTTTAGTGTCTGTAATTATGTCGTTCATGGTAGTATTTTTTTAAAAAACCCTACTAATTATGACTTAGGTCTTAATAGTTTTGAAAATATAGCCATAACTTGAAATATGGGTAATCTATCCCGAGTTTACCCTATATGGTCATATAGGTAGGTATAGCGAAATCATGATTCGTTTTTCCCGAAATGCTCTCTTTGAAACAAAATCCTAAGCTGGCTTCTTTTGTATGTAAAAAAAACTATTAAGCCATTTGTGTTTATTTAGTAAGCCGAATTCTAGAAAATAGCGACATTTTAAGTGATCCAAATTATAGAAACTTTATTGTAATAAAAACAAATTAAAAAAAACTCTAATTATACCTACAAACATTTGATTTCTTTATTAATTTTCAAAAACGCAATTAAAGGATTAAAATCTTGTGCATTTGAAACAGCACAAAGTGTTTTTTTCTTTAATTAAAAGCTGACGTGATTAAATCGAAATTGCCGAACATAATTTGCAAAAAAATAGTCTATTTACTCTTATCAATTAAACGTGAAACTATTTAAAAAATGAAGGTTGCTTTTAAGTTACAAAATAAAAACACGTACAGATTATTTCCTAAACAAATCGCACGATTTCAAATAGTGGATTATAAAGATCAGTTTTAAGTGTATTTCCTCTACGATTTCTATCTTAAAAACCTTTGCCCAAAGATTAACGGGCTCTTCGATTAAGTCGCCCGACTGTGGAGAACGATTATATGGTGAGAAGACACTCCAAAAAGCACTTCATAAATTTTAAACGTTACATTTACTTAAGTCAAGATCAAATTTTAAAGTTTAATCAACAAAATGGATATTAAAAACGTAGTCAAGTAAGTGCACATTGTTTAATTTATCAATCCATCTCATTATTTAATTCTATTTATGTAGAATTATCGTTGAGGACTGTTCAGAGAGAATTCTCAAAAAGTCCGCCGCCTCCAAAGAAAGCCAGCCCACCAGCGCAAATAACGCAGAAAAACTAATCGTAAGATTCTGTTTGTGCTAATTTTTTTTTTGTTAACTCAACTTTGTAGAAAGAAGCTTTCGATATGAGAAGCGACTTTTGTAAACTCGTCGACGAACACCAAGAAATAATCAACTTAATCAAAAACTTAGAAAAAAAACTTAACAAATAATTAATCGGGCGCCTTATTTTTAATCAATTTTTTTATTCAAAAGTTTTAATCAATTTTATTTTAGTTTGATGATAAAAAAAATGAATTTTGTACGATCTGGCATTGACTGAATAAAAAAAAAATCATTTTTACGAATTGTCTTTTTTTTACGAACAAAGAAGAAAAGACCCGAATCCGGTCCTGTTCCTTTTGCACAACTCGAGTCGTTCCTCTTTACTGCGCTCATTATTTTTCTTTAATGCAACAATTACAAAACACCACAATCGTGCCCAAAGGCAAAAAATAGAAGTTCGTACCAGTGTACCAGTGCTAATTCTATTAAATAATATTTTTAAACGTAATTGTTTGTAGTCCCGTGACTGTGTAAAATAAATTTGGCGATTCTACAATATATATTTTTTTAAAGAGATATGAAGTGCATTTTAATCCTTTGCGTTATCTTCTAAGTCTAATAAATTTTAGAAATTGTTTAATACGCTTATTGTTAAAAACATTAAATAATATTTGTACACGTTATTGTTTATAATCCTGAGATTCTGTAAAATAAATGTGGTAATTCTATATTTTTTTTTAAAAGAGATATGAAGTGCATTTCAACCCTATGCTTTTGCTTCTAAGTTTAACAAAGGCCACAGGGGATAAGCATTATGGTAGTGGTTAAAAATTAAATTTCTTCCGACGCCCCAAAAAAAACATTTTTTTTAATGAAAAAATACAGGGAATTTTTTTAAAATTTTTTGAACAAAAATAACACGTGCCTCAAGACACTCAAAGTTCATTTTTTGATAAATTGTAGTTTTTTGTAAGTATCTCTTAAAGTATACGGATTTGAGAAAAAGTTATAGGAGGAATTTGTAGGAAATTCAATTCTCTATAAAAAAGGTCTTTTCCATTTACTTCATTAAATTTATATTTAGACATATTCTCAATAATAAATTTATTAACTTCATATAGTCGACATTTTAAGACCCTCAATGGTCATTCTTCCTTAAATATATATAATTTCGTAAAACAAAATAAATTCTAGTTGTTACAAATTTTTTTTAATTTCAGAAAAAAATTTATGAAGAAAATGAAACAGACCTTTTTTATAGAGAATTGAATTTCCTTCAAAATTGCTCCTATAACTTTTTCTCAGATCTGTATACTTTAAGAGATACTTACAAAAAACTCCGATTTTATCAAAAAATGAACTTAGATTGTCTTGAGGCGCGTGTTATTAAGCATGGTCAAAATGCCTTTTGTAAATATCTTAATGATATTCTATGGATATGTAGACACCATAGAAATACAAAGATCCTGAAAATTTTAGACCTTAATCTATATCGGTTTCTTCAAAAAATCTAAATAAGTAAAAATTGAAAAATATTTTTTTTTTTTTGGATTAAGTGAATCAATAATTTTGGAAATTTAGTATATTATGCAGGCGATAGAAAGCTTTTACAGACACCATGGACTAATTTTTAACTTAATAAATTGATGATCAAAAAAATTATTTTCTCTTACTTTTTCAATGTTTATTATGATACTTTTAGAGCAAAATTATGATTCCATCATTTTACATTTCTTATAAGACCTATAATCGCTCAGAATTTATTCAAAATTTTGTTAATGGTACGTCATAGTTAAAAAAAATAAAAACTATTTTTATTACTAAACAAATCAAATTTTGCAACAAATTCTACCTAAATAATTACAAATTATACTATTATTATTACATAAATAATGAGCTGAAATAAAACTCTTGCATGAGAAATTAAAAAAAAATTGTTCTTACAATGAAATATAACGCCTATTAGAATTTAATAAAAATATAATTTGAAATTATTTGTAACTCAATTTTATTAAAATTATATTTCAGCGTAGGTATTATTTATGTAATAATAATAGTATAATTTGTAGTTATTTAGGTAGTATTTGTTAAAAAAATCTATTTTTTGGTAATAAAAATAGTTTTGATTTTTTTTAATTATGGCGTACCATTAAGAAAATTTTGAAAAAAATTCTGAACGATTATAGGTCTTATAAGAAATGTAAAAATGATGGAATCATAATTATGCTCCAAAAATATTATAATAAAAATTGGAAAAGTAAGAAAAAATAATTTTTTTGATCATCAATTTATTAAGCTAAAAATTAGTCCGTGGTGTACGTAAAAGTTTTTTATCGCCTGCATAATATACTAAATTTTCAAAATAATCGATTCACTCAATCCAAAGAAAAAAATTATTTTTCAAATTTTACTTATTTAGACTTTTTGAAGGGATCGATATAGATTAAGGTCTAAAATTTTCAGGATCTTTATATTTCTATAGTGTTTACATATCCATAGAATATCATTAAAATATTTAGAAAAGGCATTTTAGCCAGGGGTATCCCCCTATGGCCTTTGAAAATTTTTTTAATTTCTGTTACTTTTAATTATATTAAATAATATTTATACACGTTATTGTTTATAGTTCTGAAACTGAAAAATAAAATTTGGCGATTCTATATATTTTTTTTAAAGAGATATGAAGTGCATTTCAGCCCTATGTAACCAATAGTCGACCATCCCTCAATACTCGACCATGTTAATGACGTTTAAAGCTTTTATTTTTACTAACAGTCAATCAAAAAAATAACTTATATTCTGAATAAACGTCATTCTAAATAAAATAGTCGAGTATTGAAGGATGGCCAACTACTGGTACCTTAACACTATAAACCTTAAATCTATTGGAATAAATTTAATTTTCTGATTCAGAGAAGAAAAGATCATTGTAGGAAAATTCAATAAATACGAGGATGTGCGCATTCGAGCGAAAAGTGGCACATTTCCGAGCGAGGGAGGCAAATGAAGCGCGACGCGGAGCGGCGCGCTTCATTTTCCCGAGATCGGAATGTGCCACTTTGAGCTCGAATGTGCACACTCAGTTTTAAGCATTATCCGCAATAATTTTGTCAACGAAAAATTAGTCAATAATTTTTATCATTCTCTCTCACTCGTACTTATGAGTTTATCGTATCTTTTCGCTCGCTTCCACTCATTGCTGTGGCAAAAATACATTTTTTGAATATATCACCGATATATTTACTGAACTAAATTAAATTTGTTGATTGAAGAGAAACTTTAATTTATAAAATTCAATAAATACGAGGATGTGCGCATTCGAGCGAAAAGTGGCACATTTCCGAGCGAGGGAAGCAAATAAAGCGCGACGCGGAGCGGCGCGCTTTATTTTCCCGAGATCGGGAATGTGCCACTTTGAGCTCGAATGTGCACACTGGGCTTTAAGCACTATATACATTGATTAATTTACTTTCTCGAAATTGTTAATCGAAAATTACAATAATGTATTTACACCTCAAGCATTTTAGAATGACAACCACCTTAACCCTTAAATTCGCACCTTTCCCTGCCTTCTGCGCCGCAAATAAATTCAAAACATTTGTTAAATCTATTTCTTCGGTTGGTTTAACAAATGGAATGGCGCTCAGGGCACGTGCGCTACCTGCCTCGTCCCACGCACGCCACTGGCTCGTACGCTTTCCGAAATTCGCCACGCAAAGCAAAAAACCACACATATGCGGAGCTATTTAAAATTAGTAAGAAGAATGACTAATTTGGAATGAAAAGGGTAACGTGGAAAAGTCCGAGGGGGGCAACCCCTCACCTGCCAGACCCTCCACGAACGTCAATCGCGCTAGAGTGGGCTATTTCATCGTGGAGCCGGCCAAGTATGACTTAGTCAATAACTGTATTTATTCATTGTCGGTTCTAAAATTCCATTTCGCTCGAAACATACACGAGTTCGCGTTTCGCTTTCGAAAAAAGTGCCCTACTTCGCCTCTTCGGCCGCTTCCTCGACTGCTAAGGGATGCGACCCTCTACCACCATGAACGACCGAACTTCGGAGACGGAAGGGCGATTGTCCGAATTAAGGTCCGTATTATTTCTTTGCCGTTTGCTTTTTTGCGATGGGACAAAAGGAATGACCCCCACCCGTCGAGGGTTAAATTTCAAATATCTTTGTTTGCTACGACTTAATTGCGTTTAAACTTCGATTAGGCGACCCTAAAACTTCTCTTTACATCTTCGGAGATAGTTGGAAATCAACCAGTAATGAGATTCACGTGCATCGTTCTTTTCTCGTAGGAAGATCGATTACACTTAAAACTTTCCAACCCTCCGATGGAAATTTTTAAGACTTGCACCTGTGTTTTCTTTTAATTAGCCGCGTTCTGTTAATGTTTTTTGCGAATTAATTTTGTACGTTTTAAAATGGATATTATTTAAAAACCAGGTACAGTCAAACCAAGAAATAATCGACACCCTAGAAACAGACCTACAGTAAACGTACTATTCCAGGAGACAAAATCTGGCACTGCATGGTTAAAAAACAATTAAGATTGATCTTTGTAATTTTAGTACCTAGAACTAAAGGTGGTAAAATTACAAAAAAATACAAAATTACTATAGGTGTGTTTCTAGGGTGTTGATTACTTCTTGGTTTGACTGTACACCCTTTTCCAACTTTTATTGTCGTACCGGGGTTTTTTCCTGTTTTCTTTTTATTTGTTTATCGTTCGATAACATTTGTAATTCTGGGTGGAACAAAACAATCGAAATAAGTAAATAATTAAAACGAATAAAGGGGGACAAAGTTGAAGATTTGTTTATTTATAATAATGCGAAGTTCTTTGAATCGGTTTTAAGTTTAGTTGGCGCCAAATTTCATTCATTATTTGTTTTTTGAGGCAGGGCCGTACTCGAGGAGTTTTGGCGCGTTGGTTTAATGTCGATTCGAGCGGCGCAGGGGGGTGAACTTTGTAAATTATTAATGGGGAGCGCTTATAAAAAAAATTCGGTGTCACGGGTCCATAAATAGTTTTCAAATTAACTTATCGACTTCTTACGTCGACGTTTACGTGCGTTGGGGGCTCCATAATTAGAAACGAAAATCGAAAATCGAACGCGGACGCGGTCCGAACGGCGAAATGCGAATTTTTGAGAAAATTGTTTTTCGTTAAGCGGTGCCCCGTCATTGAAAAGCTTTTTATTTTTATGAATCATTTGAAATTCAACAGACGACCTAAAAGTAAGTAGCGAAAGCTAAAATAAACATTCTATTTCTGTAAATCGTAGGTCAAATACATAAACGTCTGATATGTTAACACCCTTAATCATAAAAGTTATTTTTGAAGACACCTCAAGGCCTTTTGCACTCGCAAGAAAAAAACCCTTAAGGCCGCGGTCGAAGAAGGTGCTGTTTTTTTTCTGAAGTGGCGAATGGTTAAATAATAATGGTTGCGCTGTGAATTAACATAATGTTATTTGTTTTATATGTATTAAGTATTGCTTTTAATAAAAAAATAAAAATCACAAAAGCAATTCAGAATATGCGGAAACGTGGTGTTGAAAATTCAACACTAATTATACGTAACGAAATTTTCCATATTTTAATTTTTGCGAAGGCGCCATCTATCAGAATATAGCCAAAGTGAATGTTGAGAAAACATAACCCAACAACTAACATTTATAGTAGCTCACCAGTTCCATTCCCAAATTGTTATAAGATACTGGGCAGTAACAGTTTTTCAGGAATTGATACATAAAAGATGTCTCTACGGGGCCACATATTTTAAATTAAATATAAATATTTAGTTTTTGTGAAATTATAGTTTAAAAAGTTCACTTTTTTTGCCCCTTAATGTAAGTTTGATTTCAGATACTTTGCAATTTTTTTTAGAATATATATCATCAATTTTGGACAAAACAAAATATGTCACCCTGTAGTTCCATCTTCGTTGGTCTATTCTTATTTTTTTTATAATGCAATTAGTTGTTGGAAAAAATGCGAACGGAACTACGAAAGGTTTAAATTTTCATCGATATTAGGCAACCCACTTCTCTCGGACCGCGGTTTTAAACACCAATGTGCACCACTGTGCACCCTATATTTTTTTGTGTTAGGATCTGCGCTTATTTACATAGTTTACAAAATTAACATTAATCGTCTTTTTATGTTCAAAAAATTAAACTTATTCTAATACATTTAGAATTTATATTTGGAAAAAGCATTTATTTGCTTGTTGAATAATTTTGTTTTAATGCACCCAAACAAATATTTGATGTTTAGTAGTTTAATTAACAAATTTTAGAAAGTAAAGTAATTTTTGTAAATATTACTTAAATCCGAGTGTGCAAATTCGAGCGAAAAGTGGCACATTTCAGAACGACAGAAGAACATGAAGCGCGACGCTGTGCAATGTAGGGTGGGTGTACCAGTCCCAAACCAGTTAAGCCTAAGGTTGACCACTGCGCTCATGGCTCTTAAATAAGCACTAAATTTTTAAAATATGTTTGAAAGGTTGTTAACAGTCTAGGGGGCACGTAACAAAACAGTTATATTCTTGAAAAATGCCCGCATTTCTTTATTTATTCAATAGAACATGCGAATGGTCAACTACTGGTTTGGGACTGGTACACCCACTCTACCACTTTTTCCTCGAATATCTTGTTTCAATGGATTTGTTTATGTTAATCTTCTCTCATTGTATTAAAAAAAAACGAAATTAGTAAAAATGAACTTGTAATTTTTTTCGGAAGCATTTAAATTTAAAAAAAGTACTACTTTGAGCTCAAATTGCACGTCCAAAAGAAAGTTCAACGTTGTTTTTTTTATTAGTTTAGGGTCTTAATTTTTTTATTCTAAAGTTTAAAGTTGGACTAAAAAATGTCCAAAGTATTATTAAATTAATTAATTGTTGTGAATCGTGCTTGAAAAGGAGTGTGCACATAAATTAATTTACTATTATCTTTTCTTTTAAAATTAAAAAAAAATCATTCTGTTAAAGTTTAAAAATTGCCATTGGATAAGTTTTAATATTTTAAATCACTAACATATTAAAAAATAATAAGTAATAATATACCGGGTGTGTCATTTAACGTGCCACGAGCTAATGACTCTTAAACTAATAAGAATGAGTCTGAGACTATTGTCATAATTTACATTTTTTTTTAAATTTTGGATATATTTTAAAATTAATTCATATTCTATTTTGTAAATAAAAGATTAAGGTTTTATATAAAAAAAGTTTCATTTCATTCTATGGCATACAAGATTTAATATAAAATAGTTATTATAAAATCGTTCCGGTATTAGGTCTCGTTCCGATATTGGGTAATTTACCTTATTGGTTTCTCAGCAACAGCGCCAACGATTTGTATTCAGACAATGTCTTACATCTTAGGATTATCTATACTCTGTCCGGCCAACAGAAATAGTCAAGCCACGCCCCACTAAATTGAACCAATGTATGCGGTGCCCAGTTTCACACGGTACAAATTAATAATCAAGTTTGTCCCCGTTCTTGCAGGACATAAATGCTTGTATGGTTGCTTATGTTATGTGCTTTAAAAATTAAGCCAATAGAAAAAATTATATTTAAATTTAGCCCACATTTGTGGGAGTGGCTTAAAAATTTCTGTTGGTCGGACAGAGTATAGATATATGTCATTGTTGAAAAGAATGCGTTTACACACAAAAAAAATTATTTAGCGCCAACTTATGGAATATTGAAGTACCAGTAGGCTGAAATATTAGTCTGATTTATATGGCCAAAAATAATTAAATTAACTTATTTTATTTTATTATTAGGACGTTGTAATAAATATTAATTATGAAGAATAAATAAGTGTCCACGTTCGAGGTCGAAGTGGCACATTTCCGAGGTCGGAAAAATGTGGCGCCCTTATGTGTTAAACTTGCAATTAAAAAATTCAGATAATTACCTCAAATGAGTTACAAAAATTAAACGAATCGACTTAATTAAACGATTAAATGATAAATTTTCAATTAGATTGTTAAAAAATAATTTTATACAAAATTTTCTAATTTACAGGACGCCCTAATCCGGTCCTGATGTTATCGAAAAACATACAAACACCACTAATGGAGAAAAATAACACAGACACATTGACACCTTTTGAACTTTGATTCTTGATCTTTTTCTTTATTAAAAAAAAGAAGCTTAATTAAACTCTTTGCGGATATTTATACAAAGAATTTATTACGGGTCTTCTCTTTTTTTTTTGAAAAACGAGATTTTATTAACCTTCTCTCTTTTCTTCATTATTCTGGCACGTTTTATTAATTTACAACCGAAGTGCTACAGTTCCCTCAGGTATCGTAAATTATTTTAATCCCTTAATGATTTTTTTCGGTTTAAAAAATTCGTCGTCGAAGACTTAAAAGTTGCATTGAAAAATTATTAATGCTTCGCCACTTCGATGGGAATTTTCAAATAACCCTTCTGCTTATGAAGGGGTTAATCGAGTGTAGGAAGTAACCGAGTGTAACATCGATGCACCACCATCAACACGCCCTCATTTCTGCCGGCAGAAGTTTTGCTTTTATTTTCTAAAAAATTTGTGCCATGAATTTCTCAAATGCGAGGACGTACGTTTGACGTGGGGTTGGCGCAAATGCAGCCCCATTTGGAGGTCGTGAGCCCGAAATGGAGACTTTTATGATAATTTTCTTCACGGATAAATGAATTCGAAACGATCACGAAAAATGCCCTCGAATAATATTTGTTTTTTTTTTTCATTTTATTATTTGCTCCAACTTTTCCCTCGTCTGAAATTTCTACTTCAAGGGGTTAATTTGGAAGCTTAATAAATAGTTAATTTACTTATACTGTGGGGTAATAAATTATGAAGGATTTAATAACCGAGTTTTACATTACAAAGGGAGTGTGGAAATTATCGCAAGAAATTAGTAGGCAGTGCAAAAATTGGTTAAGGGTAGTTTGGTGCAGGAGGGAGGACCGCCGGGCGCTCGCTCCCCCTCAGAACCGTTCGTTATTAAATATAAATTAAAGTTATACTTCTTTTGGCGCGTTGAGATTCAAATTTTAGCGGGCGACGGAAGTTGCGCGCGCACTCCTAACGAAAATGCGACAGTACGAAGTTAGCCGTCTAAGAAAGTACATTAATTATTGTGAATCGTGCTTAAAACCGAGGGTGCGCATTCGAGCTCAAAGTGGCACATTCCGATCTCGGGAAAATGAAGCGCGCCGCTCCGCGTCGCGCTTCATTTGCTTCCCTCGCTCGGAAATGTGCCACTTTTCGCTCGAATGCGCACATCTTCGTATTTATTTAATTTATCTACATATTCTTCACTCATTAAAATCATAAATCTAAATTTAGTGTAGTAAATATCGATTGTATGTTCGAAAAATGTATTTACTATAGCAATGAGTGGAAGGGAGCGAAAAGATATGCCAATCACGTGAATGCGAGTGAGAGGGATCGATTAAAATTGTTCAATTGATTTTCCATCTAATTTATTGGTCTAAATTGTTGTGAATCGCGCTTAAAACCGAGTGTGCACATTCGAGCTCAAAGTGGCACATTCCGATCTCGGGAAAATGAAGCGCGCCGCTCCGCGTCGCGCTTCATTTGCTTCCCTCGCTCGGAAATGTGCCACTTTTCGCTCGAATGCGCACATCTTTGTATTTATTAAATTTGTCTACTTTATTCTTCACTCTTTCAAAATAATATAATAAATGAAATTTAGTAAATATTAATGTTATGTTGGAAAAATGTTTTTACCATAGCAATGAGTGGAAGGGAGCGAAAATATACCACAATCTCGTCAGTCGGAGTGAGAGGGAACGACGAAAATTATTCAACTCATTTTTCGACTAATATATTGGTCTAAACTATTGTGAATCATGCTTAAAACCGAGTGTGCACATTCGAGCTCAAAGTGGCACATTCCGATCTCGGAAAAGAAGCGCGCCGCCCGCGTCGCGCTTCATTTGCTTCCCTCGCTCGGAAATGTGCCACTTTTCGCTCGAATGCGCACATCTTTGCATTTATTGAATTTGCCTACGATAATCTTCTCTCTTTCGATTCAAAAACTTAAATTTATTTCAATAGATTTAGAATTCATGTGGTAAAGTACCAATAATCGACCATTCCCCAATACTCGACCATTTTATTTAGACTATCATTAGAAATATAATTTTTTTTTATTGAAAAATCTTAAGGAGACGTTAAACGTAAAATATAAAAACTATTTTGTATACAATTATTGTGATACAAGTTGTCTTATGGAGAACATGTAAATTTGACATGAAAATGACACGTTTTTATATTAAAAAAGAAAAAAATGCCATCAATACATAATTTAGCTATTGTTAATCATTGAAATTTAGTGATTATTTAAAAAAAAATTCAAATTTAATTAGAAAGCTTGAACCCAATGAAAAATAACAATTATTAACGGTACTTGTGAATGATTTACATTTAATGTCTCAAATAACGGCAACGTTGTATTTAGCAATAATGTCCGAACATTTAAATATATTAAATTATATGGTTTAAGGTTATATAATTAAAAACAAATGGCAGAAGTATATAATATTAAGTTTAACTAATAATAGATTTGCAAAGGCTATTAGTTCTTATTAATAAAGTAGGGATGAATAATTTAAAGTGATTGTTTTAAATATTTAATTAACCAAGTATTTATATTAAAAATTGCCCTTTATAAAAGGTAACAATATAAATAAATAAGTAAAACTTAAATCCAATATAACTCAAACATATTCATAATGAGATTTTAATAATTGTTTTTAGCACAAATATAGATTAATATGAAATAATAAGTAATATATGGGTGATTCTACGATAAGAGGTAACGTGTACGGCAATCATTATAAAACAGCTTTTTTATTCTACGTGTTGTCATTTTATGCAATAAATTACAGCATCTTAATGTATTTTATAAATAGTATTATGATTTAATGTCCAATTAAAGTACATTTTCCTGAAATTTCATGTTTAAGTCCGAAAAAGTCTCTACCCTGGCCTGCCCCCATAACGTTTTTAGTTAAACGTACAGACAATACGCCGTTGTCACATTAAAGTATATTGAGCACAAATTTAAACAAGAATACTTAAGTATTATAAAGAAAAAATGTAACAATACTTGTTTCTTTTCAATAATTTTCGAACTTTATTTTTGTCCCGTTTTTTTTTACGTATCTACCCTGGCAAATTTTGATCCGTTAATACAAACAGAAATATCAGACAGTTTTATACAAAAAGGCGACCAAGGGCGCGTATCAACGTAAAGTTAATAACACTAAACACACGAGCCCTTAAATTGCTGACATTTGTCTTTGGCGCCACGCTACAGTGTGGTGCAGTGGTTTCGCGAGGTGATTGTGTCTCTCCCCTGGCAAGTCGTAAAATTTATAAAATTCACTTAATTTATTTGAATTTACTGCCTAAATTCAACAATACTGTAATAGTTAAGGTGTGATATATTATTAGTTCAATATTAACTTATGTCAATTAAAAATTTTAAATTTGTCACGAAAACGTTTCTCTCCTGTCGTATTTCCCCGGGTAAAATAACTACCAAAGAAAATACTCACTGACCAGGGGAGATAATTTGGATCATAAGATGTTTGTGCAAACTAATTCAGATATATATCAACATTCTCAAGAAACGTTTTAAATTATCTGGGAAAAGAAAAGGAGTATGATAAAAAATAAACAATAATTTCTTTGTTTATAATCCGATTTTACTGATTTTTTTTAGTTTATATCATAAGTAAAACTTGTTGATTTAATGAAAGGTGTGGTATTAGTATAGGTAATAGACAAATTATTCTAATTATCACTTAAAAGGCGCTAGTGTCTACCCTGGCCGATGTATTTACCCTGGCCGTCTAAAAAGTAACTGAATATGTATAAAATGACTTGCCCTTACATGAATGTGTAGATAAAGGGGACAAAAATCGTAATATATGTGTTAAATCAAAAAACTCGAATTTTTCTTCTTGGCGCATTCTCTATGTATAGTTTCAAAACCTCTTATCGTGGAATCACCCATATAATAATTAGTAACCAAAAAATGAAATATATCTATACATATATTAGCGTGTCAGTAGAGCCAACATTAAATTACGTTAAAGTATTGCCATTTCGAAGCCCTGGAATTTTGAGATTTTTAATTCTCATTTATTTAATTTACTTATATTAATTTTTGTTTTTAAAAAGAACAAAGCAATATACCCAAATAAAACGACGTACGAGCACGTGCGGGCAAAAAGTACACATTTTCCCGAGATCAAATTGTACACTAGAGTTTCCACCAAAACCTATATGTTAGTGTTAGTGCTTTATAACAATAAAACTCATCCAATGGCAACTTTTAAACAATTTAAAAAAAAAATTGTACCATTGACTAACGCGTGCGCAATCAAACAATAAATGTCACATTTTCAATGGAAGAAGACGAATGTAATAAAACAAATATTTAGGAATTGAATTAATAGTAAATCACTTTTGAATAAAAAAATGTTGTTAATGTCGCGTACACAACATTAAAAAAAATTAAAGAAAATTTTCACCTGTGTCCCGCTTGGCTTAATCCGGCTCTGGATGTATCTCAGAGAGCTTTTATAAAGCCGACGCGATTTATAGGAACAATGACCCTTTAAATAATACGAAGGGTAGCAAAAATATTACCTCATAAAACACACCAAAAAAACCATTCCCAATTAACACGATTGGGGTAGGTTGTCGCAATAATCAACAGCTAAATCCAATAACAATAATACATAGCACATAACGAGTAATCAAATCAATCGACCCTTCGGGGGTCGAAATAATTCATAAAAGGCCGTGTAACTGTTTGTCTTAATTAATACTCTTCGGGCCCACCCTTCCTCCATTCATTCTTCAAGAGAAGTGTATTATAACCGAATTACGGTCTCCTTCCTGATATTTTCTTAAGCATCTTACTTTAATCGGATTAACACTTCTGTACAACCATCGATCTCACGTCGGTGGTTGTTAACCATCCAATTCGAGGTTTAGTTCGACGACCCTTCAAAACTTTTTCGCACAACTCGGCGCTACTCGCAAAACCGCCCTTTCCCAAAAAAAAAAAAACATTTCTCCCCGATTTACACGTTTCTCTTTTTCTGTTTTAGCATCATAATTGAAGATTACGACTCGCCAAAAAAAATCGAAGAAATCGCTCCGGAGAGGAAGCAGAGCATCGGGGAAATCTTGGTAAGCCCTTACATTTTTTATTTGTTCAATTAAAAGCGAAGACAATCAATTACTACGGCCTTTCGTTCATTCGAAATCGAAGCGTAAAATTTAAAACGACTCACATTATTGATGGGCTGCTGCGATCCAGAAATCAAACCTAAAAAAAAAGAGCTGATTAGTCTCTATGTAAGTCTTAACCCTTGACATGCAATGACGTCTAGGAGACGTCAATCGTTTAGGGTGTCATTGTAGATTTTGACGTCTCTGAGACGTCAAGAACTGTATTCAATTTTATGTCCCGAAAAAGGTTTGTTTTCAACAATAATTTTGTTAAAAGGCACAAAATTGGCGATTTGGGAATTTTGTTATTAATATAATACTGTAATATTTAATTGCGAATTGTTAGAGAGTAAATTAATTCTTGTAAAGTGTGCTTAAAGCCGAGTGTGCATTCGAGCTCAGTGGCACATTTCCGATCTCGGAATGAAGCGCGCGCTCCGCGTCGCGCTTCATTTGCTTCCCTCGCTCGAAAATGTGCCACTTTTCGCTCGAACGCGCACATCTTCGTATTTATTCAATTTGTTTAAATTACTTTTTGGATTTAAAAGGAAATAGCAATGTATTCAAATAAAACGACATATGCGCAGTAACATATAGTTTGATAACCACTGGTCTAGCTATACACAAGCGCAACATAGCGCGTTGTTATATTTAATTTAGTCGCGCCAAAGAAGTATTACTTCTAACGTGCGTACATAAGTACATGCACCGGTTTTTTTACATAGAATGAAATTCAGTTTTAAACATTTAGCAAAATTATTAAAGTAAACTCGAAGAATAAATTATTTTAAGTTTTTAGACAACTCAAATTAAATAAATTAATAACTTGGAAAATTTTTAAAATATATTTAAAAACTTTAGAAATTTTAATTACCAATTTTTTGTATAACACAAATTGAATAAAACCAAACTTTATTCGGTAAATTTAAAAGGAAATTTTGATGAAAAATTATTATGTATTTTCAGAAAACTCAAATAGAGTAAATACAGAATTTGTGGTTTTTCAAAAACTTTGAAGATCATTAATTTACGCAAATAAAATTAATGTTGGGAAAACTCAATAAATAAATTATCTTAATTGTTCAGAAATATTAAATTTATAAAATTAAATACAGTCAAACCTCGATAGGTCGAAGTTGAAGAGAAACTAAAAATAATTCGCGTTATCAAAAAATTTGAACTATCGATATAAAAATATTTTTAGTTTATGTTTTTAAAATTTACTTATTGTTTTTTTCTTAATAATTTCCTAGTGATTTCTTGCTAAAACCTAAATCTTGTGTCCTGAACAAGTTGTAATTAGGCTTCAGTTATGGAATAATTCAATTTTTAAATATAAAAAAATATTTATATGTTATATATTATATGTATCAAAATTTTAGAATGACTTAGGTGGGGAATGTTAAAAAAAGATTGGGAAACACTGCTCTACATATTTCAAAATATCTTAAAACTATTAATTATTTATTTTATGTTATTTGTGTATGCTCATAACAGTTAAGTTGAGCCAAATTAATAGTTTTTTTCGGACTCATCAAATTCGTTTTTTTTTGTATGTCAAGGGGTTAATAAGATACTAATTATTTTTAATTTCAGGACAAAGCGGAGAAAAGAATACACGAGCTGCAACAGATTATCGAAGAGCATCAAGCAATAATTAAGAAATTAAAAAAGATGGAAAAACAGTGGTCTCCGGAATAATGATTCCTCATCAGCTACATCTTAGGATCTAGTAATTTATTAATGTTGTCGAGGATGCTTTCTTTTGTATAATAATTAAGTAGTATTTGTGATATTTAAATTAATTGCTCAACGATTAATGAAACGCCAACATAATAGGGGATGCACAGTTTGGGAGAAGAAAGTAGCCGAAGAAATTCGATTATGTATTCAAATTACTTGAATTTAATGCAATTATAGTGAGACTGTTCTTTGTCTTCGTTTTTTTTTGAAATTTAGATTACTAAGAGCAGGCAACATTAGATAATTGATATTAAAATTTAATTTGCATCAAATTAACATTCTTTTTTCAAAATTTTCAAAGGTTTGCTACGCACAATGGAGATTAGAGTCGAGAATAAGACTGTCTTAGGTTTTAGTTATTAAATCCACTATTGTATGTAAAGTAGTGTTAAAAACCAATTAGACTTAGAGAGGTACAATAATCGAAATGTGTATGTATTTATTTTGTAAGAAATTAAAGTATTTTGTATGCCAACATCTTTTCTTATTAAGAGAACTACTTTTCCTGAATGTATAGGAAATTTGACTCTTAATTTATAAGAACTCAAAGCCAATATCTATGCTACCAAAGCTTTTAAAGTTTACTTTAAAAATTGCTTGAGTATATCAAATTATTCTAATTGTTTAATTAAAAGGCTTCAGAATTGAGCTACCTACAATTCATAGCATTTGAGTACTGTGATGTGTAATCAATTATACAAACATAAGCCCTTTAGATGCGATAAATCTTCCTACTACCATCTGTTATCGTAACATGCACAAATACCCATTTGGGCTTTCGGAAACTAATTCAAATTATTTGTATAGTCCAAGTCTAGCATAAGCATACAGTAATATTGATAATTACCATTTCAAGCCTTCTTATTGCAGTAGTCACCAGCAACGGTACATCAACGAATTGGAGGTTATCAATTGGTCTCTGGTTAGCATATATTGCAGTCCAATTACACTGAAACTGTACAAATGGTCATTTATTTCCTACAATTAATGTAACAGATACTAATTCAAAGTGTGTATATTTAAACTAGCAGGCATAGAATAGAAGTCAAATGTTACCATAGTAAGAGGATAGCATTCCTCCAAAATATGCTCCAGAGGTTCCTAAAGCACTTTATTTTAATAATTTTTAGAAATATATCGATTTAGCACTTAAATTCATTAAAATGTATGTAAAATTTTTGAGCAAGCGACAACGAACACTTTACCGGCACGATACAAACTTCAAAATGGAGGTGGGTGGAGTCGTTTAGCTACTTAGTGTTACTTAAGTATTTCGATTAGAATTTAATGTTTTTATTGCAATTAAATGTGTTTAGCAGAAGGTTTATATTATTTAATACGAATCACTATTGTGCAATTAGTTTATTTAAAGAAATGGTTTTTGTTGGGTTATAAGTGGTTATGTTGACTACCAAGTGGATTTCTGATGTGCAATTGTTTAAGTTGTTTGTGTGAGGTTTGTATGCAACTCTTTTTACTTAAAAATATAAATTTTCGTTAAATTTTAGAAATTATTAAAGTTTATTGTTTATTGAATTATTATAATGTTTTATTTGATAATTAGTTGATGTTCTTACGTTTTTAATCGATTTAAGATCCTGGATGTAATTTCTAATAGATTGAAGAGATATTTGAAAAAATACACACAATATTCTATTCTCTTTTAAAAATCAGCTTACCTTGATTATGCCAAATTGCAAATTTTTAATTGTTGGTCTAATATGTAACCTGGAGTTTTCAATTTTCTTCTTTTTACTATTATTATTTGAATATACATACTTACCTACATTGAATTAAATAATTTTCTTTTAATCATTATTTATACTAGTACAGTTGAACTTCTATATCTCGAACTTGTTTAAGTCGATTTTATCTATAATTCGAATTTTTAAAGGAATACCTGTGTCAAGTTGGCATTTTATATTGAAAATTGTTTCCATGTCTTGAATTTCTTTAAGTCTTATACTTTAAATGAGAAATTCTTCTACATATACATTGGTTTTTCGAAAACGGCTTTAACGATTTGGATAAAATTTTGTATTTAAATAATGTCTTACTTTCCAAATTTATCCAGATAAGTATCAACACTGAAAAAATGCGTTTTTACCCAAAAAAAATTTGTAGCGCTATCTCAAAGAATATTGAGGTACCGGTAGGATGACATATTCATGCAACAGATGGCACCACATTCATATATATATTCCAGTACTTGGGTGACCGAAAGCTATCACTTTCCAATGGCCGAGCAAAGCTCAGTTGCTCAGATATTAAGGAAGTTTAACTGTTTATTATATGAGCGATTTATTGAGTCAAAAAGTAAATCAAAAATTTATTCATTTAATTTTTTGGAAATCTAAATAAATTGTATTATAAATAAATCAGTAAGAAATCTAAAATTATTATTTCTAACGTTTTACTTAATACCTGAAGAGACACCAGATATGCACTCTTTAAATAACACATAAATTTCGTTGCTTTCGACAATTTAATTGTTACTTTTATTAAATTTAAACGAAAAATCTATCATTACATAGTTTCTTAAAATCCCTTTGGTTCAACTGCATCAATGTTCCTTATCTGAAAATAAAACTGATCTTGTAGCTACGAAACCCTATAAAAAAACCCATTTCATTCCAACTTTCTTAATGAGACGTGAAGGGACCTCCTTTCGATCTTGATACACCAAAATCAGAAAAAGAAACACCAACAATAAATAAGAAAAAATTTATTATATTGAGTCACAGCCGACTATTAAATAGTTCTTTTTATCACAGGACCTTAATTAAAAAGGATCCGAAATACTCATTGTCCATTCGTCATATATAAATCCTAATCAAACACAACAACCTTTTTAAATTGATCCCATAAATCACCCTTTCACCTAAGGCCCTGTGTGACAATTTCTTTTTTAAACATTTTCAAGTATTACAGAATAAATTTGTTGACAACGTGAACGTAGGTTTATTCTTTGTAATTATAGGTAGATAACTATCTATTAGAAACATTTAGAATTGGCACAGTTATTAACAATAAACAGATGATCGGAAGGGATGATTCCTCAAAGAAAAAATCCATCGGTTCCAAATTAAAACGACACAAAATTTTTTTAATTAGGTTCACAAGTCTGAGAATCATCCCCGAGGTCTTATCACCCAGAATATAAGCGTAACAATAATCAATGGTAGGCTTCAAATTTTCGTTGCTTAAACTTCAACCCAAGAAAACAATTAATAAAGAAATTAATACGCGAAAGATCGGCGGAATTTGCTACAATTTAAATTTATTTACAATCTTAAACTCGGTTTGCTTTGAGAGGATGTTTCATAACACGTGTACACACATACACCACTTTTATTAAAATCTAAATTGCATTTTCTGCTCAAAGGCGTGGCTGCATGTTAACATTAAACCGAAATTATGTATAGGAAGCTGACAAGAATTTAGGTCAGCCGAGATCGGCTTAAATTAATCCCATAGGTATAAATTAAAAACGAAACACTATATTTTTGTAGAATTGAAAACTGTCCCTCTTCAAAACAAGAAAGCCGTTAATCAAATAAGATGTACACGAGTCCTTAAGGTAGTTTACTCATAATTTAATTGGATGAAATTGAAATATGGTTTTGAGCCGAGTGTCATTTATTTTATTCAAAAAAATAAGATATTTTGACCGATTTATTGAAGTGTACATAATTTGCATGCAATAGGTGAGAGATGGATACAAAAAAAAACATTACACGCAAACTTTTATTGTTTAGATTGGAATCAAGTATCACCCGATTAAGTCTCAGTACCTATTCCTCTGACACCCTGTATATGCGATACATCTATAGAGCATTCGGTATAAAAAAAGTGTGTTCTGTATATAAAAGTGTGTATACAGGGGGTTTATTAAACAAACGGTAAAAATTCAAAGCGGAAAAAAGTATTTTGATGATAGTTGAAAAATCGCTTTATGGCCGATATACAGGGCGATAAGTTTTTTTGATAATAACAACATTTAATTTGAATTTTGCCCGTTTAACGTATATTTTCTGTTTTTAATAGTTAAACATTTGTTAGTGAAGTGCGCTATCATGACGAACGCCAAAGTGACTGACATGCATTTCATGTATGGCTTGCAATACAATATAAATATTATTTTTTGAACCTGTCCGAGAATAAGAAATCATTAAATAGCTTAAAAAAAATTAGCTGTTTAACCGATTAACCGAGATGATAGCTAAGTAAATTACCGTAAAGCTCAGTATTTAACGGCATTATAAGACACCGTTAAGCCGATACATCTCATAGACATTGTATAAAAAGTAGTTGTATATAAAAGTGTGTATAAGTTTATTAAACAAACGGTAAAAATTCAAAGCGGAAAAAGTATTTTGATGATAGTTGAAAATCGCTTTATGGCCGATATACAGGGCGATAAGTTTTTGATAATAACAACATTTAATTTGAATTTTGCCCGTTTAACGTATATTTTCTGTTTTAATAGTTAAACATTTGTTAGTGAAGTGCGCTATCATGACGAACGCCAGTGACTGACATGCATTTCATGTATGGCTTGCAATACAATGGTCGAGTATTAAGAGATGGTCGATCATTGGCACTTTATCACATGAAATACAATTCTATTGAAATAAATTTAAGTTTTTGATTCGAAAGAGAGAAGATTATCGTAGGCAAATTCAATAAATGCAAAGATGTGCGCATTCGAGCTCAAAGTGGCACATTTCCGAGCGAGGGAGGCAAATAAAGCGCGACGCGGAGCGCGCGCTTCGTTTTCCCGAGATCGGAATGTGCCACTTTGAGCTCAAATGTGCACACTCGATTAAAGCGCGATTCACAACAATTTAGACCAAAAATTAGATGGAAAATTAATTGAATAATTTTTATCGTTTCCTCTCACTCGCATTCACGCCATTTGCATATCTTTTCGCTCCCTTCCACTCATTGCTATGGTAAATACATTTTTTGAACATATAATCGATATTTATGAAAATAAATTTAAATTTCTGATTTGAAAGAGCGAAGGATAAAGTAGACAAATCCAATACAACGAAGATGTGCGCATTCGAGCGAGAAGTGGCACATTTCCGAGCGAGGGAAGCAAATGAAGCGCGACGCGGAGCGGCGCGCTTCATTTTCCCGAGATCGGAATGTGCCACTTTGAGCTCGAATGTGCACACTCGGTTTTAAGCATGATTCACAATAATTAATTTGCTTTCTTAGACGGTTAACTTCATACTGTCAAATTTACGTTAGCTGTGCGCGCGCAACTTCCGTCGCCTGTTAAAATTTTAATCCCAAACGCGCCAAAAGAAGTATAACCTCATTATTTGATATTTAACAAGTTTCCGTTTCAATTTATTCGTAAATTACACTCTTGCGTTAAATTAATTGACTGACACCCAATTTTGCATTGATCAACAACAACAAAAAATTGTTTTATAAATGTTCCAACAAAACACACATAAGTTCACTCACCGTGAATCGAAAAAGCGCCACCTCTTAGACAACACTAGCACCATGTTTCATGCCGCACTCCCCATTCGTAATAATGACAACGTCCTGCCCTTTGGCAATGGCAAAACTCTCAATCATACTCCTCGAAAGCCTCAAGCTCTTCTGCGGCTCGCTGCTGATGACGATCCTGGGATTTTCTTTGAACAATCTCGGCGTGTCCGTCTCGGAGAAGACCACCGAGCTTTCGGGCTTCGCAATTGGCACAAGAAGGAACTCTCCGCAGGGCTTCGCCAAAAAGCAGTCCCTTTGGACGTGGTGGATGAAGGAAGCCGGGTCGCCGGCCGTCACCACCCCGCTTGGAGCTATGGGGTCGGAGTTCTGGTGGTGGCTTCTGTAGGTGAAGCCAAGGGCCGTCAGAAGGTCGTCCACCACCCTTCGAACGGCCGCTCGCAGCTCGGCATTTCTGTAGCCGTAGACCCACGGGTTGATGGCGCTGCTTCCGAGAATCGGAAGGGCCAGATAGACGGCGGCCCATGCCGTCAAGATGTTGGTGCCCACGAAGACGTCCATCAGCATACAGGCCTGCAAAATACAATACTGTGAATAAGTTTTTAGAAATCCGCAAAATAGTACATAAGGTGTGTTTATAGCAGTGTTTCCCAACCTTTTTTGTGCCATGCCCCACCTAAACTTTTAAAAATTTATTATGTCCACTCCCCCATGTAACACATGCATAATTTTTAATATGGTTAAATTTACATTTTGGAAAAGATGATTTTTTTTAATTGCCTCCTTGAGCAATCGAATTGCCCTCCTGTGGGGCGTGGGCCCCACGTTGGGAAACACTGGTTTATAGTATTGACCTTTGTTTATTATATGTTAGATGAATTATTCGTCTACACGATTTATTTATTTTGAATAAAATATAACTAAAAACGTTTATGCAAATAAAATCTGAAGCACAAACACATTGAAAGAGGCAGTGAAAAAGTTTTTGGAAATCACAATAACCATTTAGCTAAAAATGTGCAAGCTACTATAAAAATGCAATATTATTATTTCAAAAATACACTAAGGACTGTTAGGGCAAGGTAGATTGTTTTTGTAATTAAAGCGGCGAGAAATATTTTTTTAAACTGTGTGAAAAAAAATAAAATAATTAATACCGACATTAATATTAGATCTCTTGTCATTTTTTATAGAAAAAAAAGAAAAACCCTACTTTCAATAGCAGACATGTTTTAATTAAAATAAAGTAGAGTACATGCTTATATGTTGCCATTACTTTAAAGAAGGTAACGTTATGGTGTGGGACTCTTTGAATTACAATGGGGTTGGTAATTTAGTTTTTATAAACAAAATACTTAATAAATATGGTTATCTGACTATTTTGAAAAAAAAAATGTAAATTATCGGCCCTAAAACTAGGCATTCAAGAAGTTTTTTAATTTTACCAAATTATCTTAGAAGGAAAGGGTCAGGTTTTGGAAATGCAGATGTTAATAATACACGGTATGGAGATAGTCCTTGATGCAGAGTTAACGTATGCAAAGTAAAAAAGCGCAATGATCAGGCGTTTTTGAGAAAATAATGATAAAAAATTGATCGCTAGACTTGTCTGTAGTAAACCAACGTAAAACTACTTTTTCAATGTTCTCGGATAGCGCAATCGTAAAGAGTTTGACTTTCAAATGTAAGAATAGCGAGTTCAAACCTGAACACTGGCAATATATTTTTTTTTGTTATTAAATATTGTTTGCTGTTTTCTAAATATATATTTAAAAAAACAATATGTTTAAAATAAAATTAATTTTTTATTACAAAAACTTCTATCAAAAAATGCAAATTAATATTTTATTTTAAAATGACACGTTCCAAATATTTGTTTTGTTGTCATTAATTTAGAAATAAAAAATATGTGGTGTTATATGTTTTGAGGCAATGATATTGAATATTCTATAGTTTTGGTTTGACAAACAAAAAAAAATATATTGCCAGTGTTCAGGTTTGAACTCGCTACTCTTAAATTTAAAAGTCAAACTCTTTACCACTGCGCTATCCGAGAACTTTGGAAAACTAGTTTTACGTTGATTTACTACGAACAAGTCTAGCGATCAATTTTTTATCATTAATTTCTCGAAAACGCCTGATCATTGCGCTTCTTTACTTTGCATACGTTAACTCGGCATCAAGGACTATCTCCATACCGAGTATTATTAACATCTGCATTTCCAAAACCTGGGCCTCTCCTTGTCAAGCATAAAGCTTGGAAAGTTGGAATGGGTTGTTATATAACTGCTTACATGCACTCAGAATACAGATCTTAACCCCATCGAGCACCATTGAATTGATTTTGAAAAAAAATCGAAATTATAATAATCCAACGCACATTGTAAACTTTAAAACATTTATAGAAAAAGAATGAAAGAATATATCTAATTTTATTACTAAAAAACTGGAAAAAGTCTATATTAAAGTGATTAAGGGATGTAATTAAACATAAGAGATATCACACTAAGCATTAGGTAAAATTTGGCTAAATTTTTAAAAATTATTTACTAATTTCTATACTAGTTTTACACCGTGTCCCAGAACTAATAGACGCCATTGATACATCTCACAGAAAATAAAATTATGAGACAAAAAGTCCTTTGTCATTTTTTGATCAGACCCATAGATAATTAGTTATTAATAAAAATGTGTGGCCAATCAGGTGCGCGTTATAGCAGCAAGAAGAAAGAGGGGGAAAGTGAGAGGTGACTGCAAGAGTGAGATGAAGGCGGAAAAGCAGTTTTAACAACGGGACAAAAAGTCCAAGCATTAACTCTTATGTGCTCGACTGGATAGTCGTTCCAGAAATTAATTTAATAATTAATTTTGGTGAAGGGGCACCTGAGTGTTGAATCTCCGAAATAGTGACTGTGTTTACTCCCGTAGACTTCCGTGCGAGCGAGCCTGCTGCTGTCCCGCCTTCATCTCACTCTTGCAGTCACCTCTCACTTTCCCCCTCTTTCTTCTTGCTGCTATAACGCGCACCTGATTGGCCACACATTTTTATTAATAACTAATTATCTATGGGTCTGATCAAAAAATGACAAAGGACTTTTTGTCTCAGATTTTTATTTTCTGTGAGATGTATCAATGGCGTCTATTAGTACTGGGACAACCTGTATACTAGTTTAGAAGACAAAACGTAGATTTCCAAAAACTTTTAACACAGTTGTTCAAGCAGCACTTAAACTATATATTTAATTTTTGCAATAATAGTTAAATAATGTGTTTAAATTATTAGTGTAATATGTTTAACATTGTTAACCCATCAATATATAATAAGAATGTTTTTTTTTATATTTTTAAATTATTTTTTTATTAGCGTTTTTCTAACTGAATTTGTAATTTCCATTTGTTTCTTCACAGTATTGTATGCAAAACGCAAATCATTCTCTCGGTACATAAATATGGAAATTGCGAAAGAAATAAATGCAAATTTCTTTTTGAAAAAAATTCGACCCTGAAGACTATTATTAGCTCACACACACACATACACACCGCCACCCCTATCACGTCACATTCGTCATTTCCAAAGGGATGACGACTGGAAAGATTTGTACATTTTCATGACTTTCCTTGAGGTTGCCGTCGTGACACGTGCGGTTTTATTCTTGCATCGATTCTTTGTTAAACGTGCTCGAGTTTTACATACAGCGAGATTAATTGGTTCGATTTTTAATCAGGCACGTCGAGCGGAAGATTATTATTTTTTTTCAGAGAACTAATTCGATTTGAAATTTTAATGAGGGCTTTTTTTCTTGCTTTCGTTCGGCGCGAAAAAGTTCAAAGCGGCTTTCTTTTTGTTATCGCTCCGCGTTAATTGTGAGTAATTTTTTTTTGTTTTGCGTTAAGGAATCGATTTCGTTTCCGATTTCTTTAAATTGAATATTTATCTTGCGGGATAAGAACGCGAAATGGACGTCGATTGAATGTCAACGGGAAGTTGGGGTGTTTTTTTAAACGATGGTATTTAATTTAAAAGATAATGAAATGTTTTTGTTTCGACGTAAGATCTTGTCTTTTTTTTTGCTAAGTACGCAGAACAAGATTTGAAATCTGTTATTATTATTTTTGAATGGAACTCGTTTAGTAAAAGACATTAAAACAAATGAATAAAATGAAACATCGCGCAGTTTTCCTTTTTGGTTTGTGAGAATCGAAATTGATTTATTTTGAAGCGTGGTTTTAAATGTTGGTAACCAATTATAGCGCTTTTCAAACGAATAAGTAGGGCAACCTGTTGTACCTTGGCTCCTTTGTACATAGGCCAACTTTATTGTTTTTAATATTTGCGGACTTTAATTTTTTGTCTAATGTATTGGCCTAAAATATTGTGAACCGTGCTTAAAACCGAGTGTGCGCATTCGAGCTCAAAGTGGCACATTCCGATCTCGGGAAAATGAAGCGCGCCGCTCCGCGTCGCGCTTCATTTGCTTCCCTCGCTCGGAAATGTGCCACTTTTCGCTCGAATGCGCACATCTTCGTATTTATTGCATTTTTCTACTTTATTCTTCGTTTTTTCAACGAATAGTTTTAAATTTAGGTTAGTAAATATTGATTTTATGTTCGAAAAACGTATTTACCATAGCAACGAGTGGAACGGAGCGAAAAGATACGAGAACATCGTCAATGCGAGTGAGAGGGAACGATTAAAATTATTCAACTGATTTTTCATCTGTTTTATTGGTCTAAATTATTGTGAATCATGCTTAAAACCGAGTGTGCACATTCGAGCTCAAAGTGGCACATTCCGATCTCGGGAAAATGAAGCGCGCCGCTCCGCGTCGCGCTTCATTTGCTTCCCTCGCTCGGAAATGTGCCACTTTTCGCTCGAATGCGCACATCCTCGTATTTATTGCATTTTTCTACTTTATTCTTCGCTTTTTCAACGAATAGTTTTAAATTTAGGTTGATAAATCTTGATTTTATGTTCGAAAAACGTATTTACCATAGCAACGAGTGGAACGGAGCGAAAAGATACGAAAACATCGTCAATGCGAGTGAGAGGGAACGATTAAAATTATTCAACTGATTTTTCATCTGTTTTATTGGTGTAAATTATTGTGAATCATGCTTAAAACCGAGTGTGCACATTCGAGCTCAAAGTGGCACATTCCGATCTCGGGAAAATGAAGCGCGCCGCTCCGCGTCGCGCTTCATTTGCTTCCCTCGCTCGGAAATGTGCCACTTTTCGCTCGAATGCGCACATCTTCGTATTTATTCAATTTAATTTAAAATATACCAATAATTGGAAATGCGTTTAAAGATACGAAAATCACATGTAGCGAAACCTGTTGTACCTTGGTCCTCTTGTACCTAAAGTAACTTTATTTTTTTTAATATGTGCGGGCTTTCGTGACCCATAATTTTCGATATTTCAAATGTCACATTGACAGACATTAACGTAAAGTTAGCAGCAGCTGGCCAATGTACTTTGTTAATGTATAAGATCGATTGAAATTTTTAATCGAAAAAAGTAAGTATTTTTATATTCTTTTTACTTAAATATCTTATTGATTTTTATTAACTAATAACAAATGACTCATCGTAATAGAAAGATTATTTATTAATGTTTGCATAGTAATGGTTTGATTTTGGCACAGCATAATCTTTTATTTTATTTTTGATCAAGGGTCGGTGTGTTGTACCTCGGTCACCGTCAATAAGTTGTACCTTGGCCCTAAGATCAACGTGCAATAAATAAAAATTTAGATATACCTTTGATATAAATTCTGATTTTTTTTAATTTTGCTTCAGATAATATGCCTCGCAATTTTAACAAAAAATTTAAATTTTTGCAAAGTGAACTATTAAGTATGTGAAATTTTAGTATACAAGAAAAGTTTTGTTAATTTTTGAAACAATTTTAGTGTCATCTCATAATCCAATCTATCCATCTCTTATAATCCAAAAATAAATACATAGTTTTCATAGAACGATCGGTTTTATTTTGCTTAATGTTAATAGAGCCAAGGTACATCACATCTGTTGTACCTAGGCCATAGATCCACTAATTTTTAAATCTTATACCAATTTGAGTAAAGGGTTGGTAATGCTTTCAAATATTTTATAATGAATACCTTATTAGTGCCCCGCTACGATGCAATTCATTTTATCAACAAATTTTTACATATACAATTTAAAAAAAATTACAAGTGAAAAAACGGCCAAAGTACAACATGTTCCCCTACTGGATCTTAACACAGTTATAAATGAACAAAAACATATCTTACGTCAAGTTGTCTTATGTCTAATATTTTTGGGTTTTGGTACCGTAAACTTTAATTTAAACATGTGTAATACATCTCACAATCAGTACGTATCCGTCTGACACCCTGTATATAAGTTTAGATTTTTACATACGCAAATACATAATTTAAAAAAAAGTCATTACTGTTTTTTTTTTCAATATTAACTTCGAGCATCAAGTTAAATTGCTGAATTTAAACAATATTTCATATTATATGTACATTTGAAACACCCTGTACATAACTTTAATATTGTGAATTGAATAAAATAATCAATAAATATTTTCTAGAAAATTCTGAGGTCTTAAGCAAGTGTTTCTATCGATAAAAGATAAGTAGGCTTTCTCGAATGTTCTATGACGTCACTGATTATTCGCAGCTGGTGCTGTGCGATTTTCTATCAGTCACTCGAGTGCATTGCGTTCATAATGTAAAACGCGTTTGAAAAATTGTGATGGTCTTTTAAAGGGTGTATTTGTTTTAATTTTTTGTTTAATAAATTAATAAGCACGTCGAAAAGATAGTGTTAAGTGTAACTTTGATTGGGGGTCTAAAAATAAGGTTTTTTTCCTGTAAATTATAAAATAAGTGTGGGGACTCCGAGATTTAATTAAAGCAAAGGTAAGAATTCGATTTTATTGCAATTTTTTTGCAATGTTTGGTGTTGTAATAAATGGTACTAATGGATTATTTTTTTTTAGATAAGAGGATTAATCAAAAATAAAACCTGATGTTCAGCAGGACTTCTAATGCATTCTACTCAGCCATTCCGTTATTATTTTAAGGTAAAAAGCACTTCTTTGATTTTTTTATTGTTTTACAGATTTTAAATTTTGGACAAGTCCTGAGCTTTATATGTTAAAATGAACAATGTTTAATTCTTTAAAATTTCTATTAATAAGAATGATATAACATGTAGAGCGAGGCCCGGCGACAGAAATGTCGCGGCCCATTAATCTGATTCTCGATGTGGGCTTTCTTAGCCCCTAAATGCTATAAATGCTATAGTAGCAAGTAATATTACAGGAGCACCCTATCGTTCAGGACCCGGCACAGCTAGTCCCATAGTCTACTTTTGACGCCGGGCCTGTCTAGAGCAGTGGTTTCCAAACGTTGTTATTACGCACCCTATCAAATAAATCAAATCTTAACGTACCCATTGCTTTATTTCATAAATTTTAAATAATGATAATAATAACATTTCTGTTAACTGATCGTTCTTTCTTTTGCAACAGTGCGCGTTTACCGATTTGGAAACCGCTGATATAGAGCAGTGGGATTAATATATGGTGGTATACGCACGTACTAATATTTTCTTCAAAAGTATTAAAAAAAATGTTTAAAAGGGAAGTCCTTAAATAATTTAAGAATGCTACTTAAATAGCATTAAATAGAAAAATATTAATCAATAATACCTATATACCGGGTGTTTCATTTATGCCGGGAGCTTATGACTCTAAAACTAATAGATATTTCAAAAAAAGTGTAAGTTTAAAAGGCTTTGTGTTTTATAGGATCTATCTTTGGTTAGAAATATAAATTTAATTCTAGTTCCAATTTGAACGGCAACGGTGTTAATTTTTTTATCTTAAATATAAAGGTATTGTTTTGGGGGTTTTATAGGTTTGTGGAACTTTGGTGAAACACCATAAAATTAAAAAAATTATTTTAATTATTTATTAACTATATATGATAACTTAATGTATTAGAAATGTATTTTGAAAAACTCTCAACCAGCTCTATTAAATTTTCAAAAAAATAAATACTCTTCTATTTAAGATAAAAAAACTAATACGATTTTCGCGTAACTCGGAATTTAAACAAAATTTATATTTGTGTTCATCGACAGACCATAAAAATTAAAATTTGTACTTTTTTTGAAATTCTTATTAGTTTTAGAGCTATAAGTTTAAGGCACTTTAAACGAGGCACCCGGTATATATATTTTTTTATTGACTTGTTACAGAACATTGAAGATGAGTAACTTTAGAACATCGGTCTCAAAAGACATCATTTTCGAAAGAAAATGACACGTTTTTAAGGTGAGATTTTTTAAATTACTGTTTGTAATCAGATATTGCCATAATTGGATGTTATGGAATGGAAAATGATCATCAGAGCGTTCAGATGGCAGCACTTTTCTGCACACCCTTAAAGAATTATCTTTTTATTCTTAATTTTCAGTTTTTCAAGTGATTCGGTCTGCAACAACAAATTAATTTCATTTTATTTGGGTGCTCATCAGTAATTGGTTTTGTGTAATTATTTCTTATCGAGATCTCCAATTAATTCTAAGAGTTCCAGTCAAAATTAGACCAATTTTGATTAGAACTCTGCTTGTGACTATAATTAACAAATATTGATCGATAATATTTATTAATTATAGTCACAAGGACCCAGTGACAATTTTAACTAATTTATCGGGTTTCGTTTCAGCTTGAAACGAAGATAATTAGAACTTCCGCGGAAATCGTTAGTTTTCGTAGTTCTTTAATCGAGTGTCGCCCTCCCAGTAAAAGTAGTGGTCCCTTTAATTCAAAAAGCGCGCGTTTCGTTTTTAAATAGTGGAAGGTGGGAGCTGCAGGATTAGAAGAGGAGGACTACGCAATACCGCACTTTTGGTCAGCCAAAACCCCAAAGTGCCAAGACATCTTTAACTGGACATAAGGTAGGTCTGTCCAGCGATAGGGACTTTGGACGAGGAACAAGATACACCACTCTTGGGTCAGTACTTTAAAAAATTTTTTTAATTGCAAGAGCGAAACTGTTTTTTTTATCAAATTAGGGGGTTAGGGTGGGACGGATTTGTTACGTTTAAACTGCGTTTACAGTGGTCTGAAAACGTTTAAGAAATTTACAGTACGGTACTGCGCCGTCATCGAAAAAGCTACACGACTTTATCAAAATTTTGCATTGGTTTTTGATTAATTTTTTAATAATCAGTTTGACGGTTTAGTTTATTTCTTGAATTTATTGCGTTTTTTAATATTTCGAAAAAAGACTCCATCTCGACAGTTTTTTTTGTTCAAGTACATTGTTGCCATGTGTTCTAATTTTTTAAAATATTCATAGTTTTATGGAAATTTATTTTGCTATGTTTATAATAATGATTTGTTTTATAACTTTCGAGTTCGCAAATATCTAATCAAAAACTTTGGTTTTTAATCGAGTTCAAAATTTATAATACTGATTACAATATTTAAGTAAGTATATTAATCTAAAGTTTTGGCATCTTTTTTTAACATTAATAATTCCAATTAAACTTTTCAGTTTTTTATGTATTTGGCTTTCAACGGTAAGAAGCTTTACAATAAAAAGAAGAATTATAATACCAATACCGAATATACGATTTCAATTGACTTTATTTTATAATAATCTAATGGTAAATTATTTTATGAAAAAATAATAAATCAACGATTAACTTAATTCATTGTCTGATATTAAATATTACAAATATTTTTTTCATCTATTATTGAATTCAATTCGCTCGAAAATAAAATCGATTTTTAAACAACTATAGTATATTACTCACCTAGGGAGGAAAGTATGACATTCCGACCCGTGTGATATTTTCTTGGGAGCCCAAGGTACGGTCAGTAAAAACACGGGTCGGGATGTCGCACTATTGTTCCTTGGTGAGAATACAATTTTTTTACATTTCTTCTTGTTTATATATAATATATTATTATATTCAATAACTTAAAAAAAATGATATATTAAATTATTATATCTCAAATGTAAAACGGTGAAGCATTATTTCTATTGAAATTTGTTTAAAAAACGTTTTTGTTTATTCTCCTAATTTTTTCAAAATTTGATTATAAGATCTTTTTGTATAATAGAAAATAGTTGGCCGAACTGTAACTGGTACATGTCTTAAATGGGAGGTATAGCCTGAAAATTGCTAACTTTGCTATTAATTATCTCCGATTTTAAAACGTCGGAATTTATTAGTTATTCTTAACCTATAAACAAATTTAACATTCGGAAAGTTCAACTTTCGGCATAGTATATTAGTTTTGCGTTTAAAAACCAGTTCGCTCCTGCAATTTATTTCTTTTTTGATATTTGTGTATGGGAGCTTTCCATAAGGGCGAATTTTTTTGCAAAGCAATTATTCGAATTAAATTCCAACTGTCCGAAAGCTTCTGCGTTGAAGCAATAAAGCTGCAAGCAGTCGAAAGCTTGCAAATCGGAAATTATTCAAACTTTTGGGTTTTTGGTGCATATGTTGTCTTTCGTAAGGTCCCCTCTGCCCCCTCGCCAATTGATTGTTTATATTTTTTGTAACGCCAAAACCCAACGAGGGCGAATCTTTCCGTTTTATTGCCTCAACTTTTGCGCAACTCGCCAAGCAACCGATCTTTTACAAGTTAATTTTAATTAAACATTTGTATTTATTAGTTTTTTTGGAAATTTTGATTTGTTTAGAGGCAGTTGTGCAAAAAAAAACATTCTATATCTGTGTATTTTTTGTAAACTTGTGCCGCCCCGTGCCCACCTTCGCTGGGCATTGGGGCACCTTTAGATTTCGTGTGCTGCCATTCTTAAAGAGATTTTTTGACATTTTAAATGCAAGATTTTAAGCTTTTTTTTTAATAAAGTTCAATCTTTTTAAGAGTGGTGGAAGAGGGTGGCTTAGACTTGTCCCAATTTTTCAGGTTATTTTTATAAAAAATATAAACGATTGGATCGTGATCTTTTCTAAAAATTACTTATGCCTCTCCCCTCAAAAATTTGAAACTTTTTGGACCTTGACTTTTATTGAAAAGTCAATAAAGTGGCGTAAGTCTAATAATTGCGTTTGGTTAATCGAAAAAAAACATTAGAACAATTATTTGGTTCTATTTCAGAACCAACTTTGTTATTTCAAATAGGGAATCAATTTTATTTTTATAGAAATGAAAAGCTCGTTTTTTTCTCATTTCATTGATATATAATTGTCGGCCATTATTTTAAAAAATAACGAATTTATTTAATTTCGCCGATATCGGCACCAACTTCGTTAAATCAAGTAGGCGCTGTATTTATTTTTGCATTCACTAAAAAGCTTATTTCTTTGCGATTCCAACGATACCAAACAGTCTAGGAAAATGTTTAAAAACGACGAAGATATTTAATAAAAACCATTCTTAAACGTAAAAGAGTTTCCACTTTAGCCGGGTTTTCCACCAAAATAGAAGGGTTTTCACGAAAAACTCTATTTGCTAATTTTCTTATTAGTGGAGATAAATTAATTCTGTAAAAACTTTCTACGGGTACTTTCTTGCGTAGTTTACGATGTTAAAGTCGAAAAGAATGTAGGGCCATTATTTGGCCCCATTTTGAAACCAAATTTGTTATTTTAAATACGGACTTTATTTTATTTTTACAGAAATAAGAAGCTTATTTTTTTCTGTTTTGAACGATATATAATTGTCTAACATTATTTTAAAAAATAACCTAGATATTTACAAAAGGTCAAAATGATTAATTTTACAAAAACTGAATAAATAAATTTTATTAAAAACTTGTTTCGGGCACTTTTGTGCAGTCTTTATGACGGTAAATTTAAAAACGAATTAAGACCCTTATTAGTGCCCGTTTTGGCAGCAACTTTGTTATTTTAAATAGGGACCTTATTTTGTTTTCGCAGAAATAAAAAGTGTTTTCCACGGTATGAAAATATTTTAAAAAATAACAGAGTTGTATGCAAAAACTAATATCAATAAAAAAATTAATTTTACAAAAATTCTAGAAAACAATATCTTGTTGTTAAAAATTATATGATCCCAAAAATACTTCTGCTACAAACCAATTGATTACATTTTGCAGTCTCACTACCGACACTCAACAATTTAAAAAAAAAGTTTGCACCAAACCTCAGAACTCTTTGCAAAAAAAATTACAACCCCAACTTCAATCCAAACTTTCGGAGATGATTGCCGACATTCAACTTACCACTTTTTTCTTAAAAACGCCGGCAACTATTACATATAAAATCAACCAAAAAGTCAAACCACTTCCTCATAACGAAAATTTTCACAATCGCCCTTTCCGAAGTAACAAACTTTTCTAATTTAGCCAACCCTCTACGACTGCATTCCGATTTTTAATAAAACTTCGACCGAGAGTTAGTTTATTGACCTCTTCGCCGATTTCGAGACGAAATTAAATTCAATTCGACATGTACAAACCTGGAAAGGAACCCAAAGTGCGATAAACAAGCCGGCCGTTATGGCAAGCGCCAGTCCATATCTCGGAGCACCTGTGCTTCCGGCCGGTGAATAATGCAAAGAGTGGCGCACCCCCGAAATGGCCCTCGCGTGTCCTCTTGCCACGAAATAAACATAACCGTAGCAAGCGAGAAGAATTAGGGCACTCGGTCCATATACGGCGCAGAACATGAAGAGCTGCACCGGTCTGGCCACCAAACCCCCGAAAGAACAATCACCTTGTCTGCAATAAAAGAACACGCAAATTAAGTACGGCAAACGATATACAGTGAAACCGCTCTAACGCGACCAGCGTCGGTTCTTGCTACAAATTGGTTTTTTGGAAAGGTGGTCGTCTTAGAGAGAAAAACAAAGATAGTCAATGTAAACGTAATAACGAATAATGTATTAGATTGAATGCAAGGTGGGTGGACCATGGAAGGCCACTCTAACAAATAAACTGTTATTATTTGTTTATTTACTGGATAAATTAAATATTTTGTTATGAAACATATAAAACATTTTTTTTATTGCAGATTTAATCACTATTTATTAAACTCTTCCAAACGGCCTTACTAGGAACAAGGCTCCAACAAAGTCAATATAATAAATCAGACGTTTAATTTCAAACTAACGTGACAATCAAAATATCTGCTTATACTTATTGTTAAACTACATAAAAAAGTTGTTTTTTTTTCTTCAGTCTTTGTTTTTGAGTTCGATGGGCGTTAGTGTGAGTAGAATAAATTTGTCATCACATGACAATAACTACGGCTTTTTAATAATTGGCTTTCGAAGGAGCATGGCCTTCCATAGTTCACCCACCTCAGCTATTATTTATCAGAATCATATTATTATTAAATCAAAGTTTTTATAAATAAAATAGTATTATTTAGGAAGTAAGTTAATTATTGTGAATCACGCTTAAAACCGAGTGTGCACATTCGAGCTCAAAGTGGCACATTCCGATCTCGGAAAAGAAGCGCGCCGCCCGCGTCGCGCTTCATTTGCTCCCTCGCTCGGAAATGTGCCACTTTTCGCTCGAATGCGCACATCTCGTTTTATTGCATTTGTCTGCTTTGTTCATCGCTTTTTCAGAATCCAAAAATTAAATTTATTTCGAAAAATATCGATTTTGTTCCAAAAAATGTATTTCTACCATTGCAATGAGTGTGAGCAAGCGAAAAGATACGACAATCTCATAACTACGAGTGAGAGAAAACGTTTAAAATTATTCTACTGAATCTTCGTCTAATTTATTGGCCTAAATGATTGTGAATCGTGCTTAAAACCGAGTGTGCACATTCGAGCTCAAAGTGGCACATTCCGATCTGGAATGAAGCGCGCCGCCCGCGTCGCGCTTCATTTGCTCCCTCGTTCGGAAATGTGCCACTTTTCGCTCGAATGGCACGTCTTTGTTTTATTGAATTTTTACTTTGTTCATCGCTTTTTCAAAATCCATAAATCAAATTTAATTCGATAAATATGGATTTTATTCCAAAAAATGTATTTTTACCATAGCAATGAGTGCGAGCGAGCGAAAAGATACGACAATCTCATAACTACGAGTGAGAGAAAACGATTAAAATTATTCTACTGAATTTTCGTCTAATTTATTGGCCTAAATGATTGTGAATCGTGCTTAAAACCGAGTGTGCACATTCGAGCTCAAAGTGGCACATTCCGATCTCGGGAAAATGAAGCGCGCCGCTCCGCGTCGCGCTTCATTTGCTTCCCTCGCTCGGAAATGTGCCACTTTTCGCTCGAATGCGCACATGTCCCGCATTCAATGAATTTCTCTGAATTAAAAACCTCTATTTCAAATCAAAAACTTAATATCAGATTTGTGGCGTTTATTTTTCTAAAAAAACTACATTAAACAAAGTAGCGGCCGCGGTCGGGTTAGAGAGTGGTCGCCTTAGAGAGAAATTTATAGAAAAATTAGATTACGATATATCTGTTCCGAAACATGCTGGCCGCTTTTAGAGTAGGCCGCCACTAGAGGTTTTACTGTAGTTGCCTCTTAAATGAAGCCCTGCCGGTGCATAATTTTCCTTAATCCCTTTATTATCTAAAATTGCTTGTAATCCTTCTGTAAATTTCCACTAAACTTAAATCCATTGTTTGCCGTAAAAATTAATCTCCACCCTTCCCAACCGCAAATTTGTTTGTTTATAATTTGTGTCCGAATTTATAAGAACCACTTAATTCGTTGGAATTTGTGCTTTGTAGTTCGGAGATGAAATTTATAGAAAGCCTCGTCGCTTTCTGAAAGCGTTTCTAATACAAAAAGGGTTGCTTTTTAGGCGGTTATTAAAATATTCGGAGAGTACATAGTCTACAGTTGTGCAACAAATTTTAGACCTTTTATTATATTAGGTTAGTTATGTACGACGTTGCTATGGAAATTGTAACGGTCGATTTAATTTGGGTGGGAAAATTTGATTTTTAAATTTTGGGAAACATTTATTTTTTAAATACTTTAGAACACCGATTCCTAACCTTTGTTTTAAAAAAATACTGGACACAATATTTTTTAAAATCGAATGTGTAATGTTTAAATATAAAGAACTAGTGGGCTTTGCCCACATAAACTCACAGAAGAAGTGAAACTTGTTTGATAATTCTTGCGGGTCTAAATGATTATATAGATATATAGATATTTTATATGTGAATATAGTTTGGTACAGCTGATATAATAATGTCGACAAATTTTGACTCATGCCCCAAACACTACACACGTAGGCGATAATAATGATATTAAATATTCTTCGACTCTCCCCACTGTTTCGAACTATTGGGCTTGCTGATAAAACATTAACCCTTTTTGTTCTGACTTTTCAGTTTATATTTCTCCTGTGACGGTATACCTCTTTTTCGTGATCAAATTTCAGATTTACTCTCGCATAAGAAGTTTCACTTCAGTATACAAAATTTTGTTCATTTTATCAACAAATTGTTACATGGGTGATTCCATTCTACCTGTGATTTTTTGTGTCCTATACTGTTTGCTCTCACTGGTCATAGATTATAAATCTATTAATGAAGTTTTTGTATCAATACGATCATCATGAACATATTTCATCACTTTTCTTGTAGAATATAAGTCGCAGTCCAAAGAAAACTTGCAATATGTCACTTAAATGTCAGTACCGTGTCATTTCCTTTTTTAGAATTTACCTATAAATCGGTTATTTTTTTTTGTTGCAATAAGTAATTCAAACCAATTAACTGATAAATCTTAATGTATATAATCAAAGTTAAAAGAAATTAACAATTTTTTTTTAATGCATTAATTTAAGATTGAATTCCGGCTTAATAACTTTTGTCCTCAGATTTAAGCAAATTTTTAAATTTGAATTTGTATGACTCGTGCGGTATTTACCTCGAAATTAATGAAACAACTAATAAGCCATATTGAAAGTACGTTAACTGAGTTATGTTTACAAACATAACACAAGTGAAATTCCCAAGCGAGTTTGTGTCATTTTAAAACTCAATTTTTAAAAGATGATGTCATAAATTTACTTGTCAGTACCGTGGTATTGGTAAACTTAATTAACGATTAATTTTTTTCCTCATAAATAATGAATTTCTTTACTTATTACTAACCTAAGTTATAGGGTAAAAGGATATTACCAAATTCATAATCAAAAAATTACAGTTGCTATTTTAATTAAAAATGTCAGTACCGTGTCAAAAAATAATAAAAATATATTTAATTGTTAATAAATAATATGGACTTCACTGAAAATTATTCATGTAAATATGAAACAGAAGTTCAGTCAGTAGGTACACTTTGAGACTAGTAGAGTAAAATTTTTCCAAATTACCTCACAATTTTAAACCTTTTGTAGGCACAATGAAAGTATATACGTGAATAAATTACAACGTAATTGTATTTTAACCAATCTGTTAAGTTGCTTTTATTGCTCTAATAAGAATGTATGCAGATACTTTTCTATGAGAAAAATTGATTATTTTTCAAATGATAAGGTGGGAAAAATAAATAACAGAATGACGCAAAAAAACAAAAAAATCTGAGAATTCATCGCAAGTAGTTCAAAAATTGCCAAAGATGACTGAAACTGTATCACTGTGTAGACGTTTAATGTTTGATATAAATTATAATTTATTCTTTGTTATAGATAAGTTACTATGGATTATTGAAATGTTAAATAATCAATAAAAAAGAGTTTTAAAATGTTACAATACAATTCATAAATGAATTTAATAATTTTTCTGAAGAATGTCTACCAAATTTATTTTATGTCAGTACCGTGGCATGGAAATTATAAAATATGATTCTCATTCTCGATATTCTAAAGTTGTAGCAAAATCTTTTCGCACTTTTATTTTTACTATAAAATAGAGTAATAATACGCATGAAAAAACAAAAAATGTTTAGTTATAGAATTCAAAAATTTTTATTCAAAAAAGTAACAGTTAGAACGGAATCACCCACATATACAATTTAAAAAAAATTACAAGTGAAAAAAGGGCTAAGGTACAACAGGTTCCTCTATATGCTTTTATATTTGATTATCGCGGTACTTTTGGTGGCAACAATAACCGTGATAATCGATGTATTCCTGTACATTACTCTTTTATTTATAAATCCAAAAATTAATGTAAATAAATTCAATAAATAGGAGGATGTGCGCATTCGAGCGAAAAGTGGCACATTTCCGAGCGAGGGAAGCAAATGAAGCGCGACGCGGAGCGGCGCGCTTCATTTTCCCGAGATCGGAATGTGCCACTTTGAGCTCGAATGTGCACACTCGGTTATAAACATGATTCACAATAATTTAGACCAATAAATTAGACAAAAAATCAGTAGAATAGTTTTAATCGTTTTCTCTCACTCGTATTTATGAGATTGTTGTATCTTTTCGCTCGCTCACACTCATTGCTATGGTAAAAATACATTTTTTGGAACAAAATCGATATTTACCCAAATAAATTCAATTTTTGGATTTTGAAAGAGCGACGAAGAAAGTAGATAAATCTAGTAAATACGAGGATGTGCGCATTCGAGCGAAAAGTGGCACATTTCCGAGCGAGGGAGGCAAATGAAGCGCGACGCGGAGCGGCGCGCTTCATTTTCCCGAGATCGGATTGTGCCACTTTGAGCTCGAATGCGCACACTCGGTTTTAAGCATAGTTCACAATAATTAATGTACTTTCTTAGACGTCTAACTTCATACTGTCACATTTTCGCTAGGAGTGCGCGCGCAACTTCCGTTGCCTGCTCAACTTTTACTCTCGAGCACCACAAAAGTATAACCTCAAAAACTGCAATCGTTCAACTCACCCCTGATCTCCAGCAATCCCATTGACCAAAGCGTAACCGAGCGGCGTAAAACCAACCAAAGACGAATAGGCCCAGAAGACGGCGATGTATCTCTCGACGGCCGAGTGCGTGATCAAATTCGGGTACCTCAAGGGCCTCGCCAACGAGGTGAATCGATCGACGGCGATGGCCACCATCACCAGCACCGAAACGCAACACAAAGTGATAGCGACCCCGTAACTCAACAAACACACGTGCGCACTGGTAAAGTTGCTGGCGCCTCCGAGCTCCAAGTACATGCCGATGGGCATGAACATCCCGATGCCCAGGTCGGAGGTCGCCAGCGACATCATCAAATAGTTACTCGGGGTCCTGAGGCGCTTGAAGCGATACATCGCGACCAGAACTAGCGAATTGCCGATGAGGATCATGGGCGAGAATAGGAACACCAAGAGGACCGCGATGGTCACCGCGAGGGGCGAGTTTAGCCTGGAGACGCTTTTGGTAATATTAACCTCAAGCTCGGATATGTTTTCGGTAGGATCAACGTCCACGTTGTACAGGACCAAGGCTTGGTGCGTGAAGTTAAGCACTGACATTTCCATAAAGACATTGATGTTGGTGTTGGTGAAGGCGGGCGAAGGGGGAAAGATCAAAGAAGTTCCAAAGGGCGCCGAAAGATTCGAAGCGATCTCTTCTTGCTCTCCCGAATTAGACGTTTTGATGACCTTTCAAATTTGGCGCTACGAATATCTACAACAAAAAAAAAATTCAAAAATCAATTTGTGTCGCACCACAAATGGTCCGATCAAATTTGACATAAAAATAGTGGTCAAATAACAAAAATTATGACAGAGCTAAATTTTGGTTGAGACCTTGGGTACATCATCTATACTAATATTATAAAGAGAAAAGATTTGTAAGTTTGTTTGTAATGAATAGGCTCAGAAACTACTGGGCCGATTTTAGAAATTCTTTCGCCATTAGAAAGCTACATTCTTCGTGAGTAACATAGGCTATATTGTATTTTCAAAAAGTTTAGGGTTCCGTACGAAATCTCGAATAATGTTACCCAAGGTGTAAAAAAATTACTCATAAAATTCCTTACATCGTGTACGCTGCGAAATCTATTGACGATAGAACAAATTAAATTTCCACCCGTGCGAAGCCGGGGCGGGCCGCTAGTTAGAAATAAAGTGTCAAAAGTCCCCATTGATCCCATGTGTGCTGAAAAAGTTATTCGAGGTCAAAAGTCAAAATTTGTGTTTTGTTGGATTTTTTTTCTAAAGCGGTAAGTTTTATTAAAAAATCACCTCAGAGAAAAATTATAGATCTTAAAATTATCTACAAATATGGTTCTTAAACTTTTTTTTTAAGAATTACCATTCGTGAGATATCGCGATTCTACACTAAAAGAAAAAATTAAAGAGTCAAGAAAATTTCCTAAATCTTTTGGTGATTTTTGACAGGCGTGATAACGGTGGCTCCTAAAATTTTTTGACTAAAAGATTCAAAAACTAGAATCTTGGAGCTTTAAAAAGCTTTTTTTAAATTTTAGATACGACCATTTTTCACTGAAATACAACCTGTCCAAAATTACCAAAAAATTTCGGAAATTTTCTTGACCCTTAAATTTTTTCTTTAATGTTTATAATCGCGATATCTCACGAATAGTAATTCTTAAAAAAAAAGTATAACAACAATTTTTGTAGATAATTTTAAGATCTATAATTTTTGTCTGAACGTCTTTTTTGATAAAACTCACCGTTTTCGAAAAAAATCCAAAAACTTCAAATTTTGACTTTTGACCCCGAATAACTTTTTTAGCACAGATGGGATCGATGGGGACTTTTGACACTTTATTTCTAATGGTGTACCCAAGGTCTCAACCAAAATTTAGCTCTGTCGGAATTTTTGTTATTTCAAATGTCTATTTTGACCGAATTAAAAGGCGGGACGTGACTTTGAAACGGTAACCTTCCGGAGAAAGCCTCAAGGTTGAGGTTTTATCGATTCTCAAAATCAATCCCATTTAATTAATGAACACATATTAATAATGCTATCTAATCACCGGCCCTTATTTATTAATTTCTGAGGTAACAATAATTGCGAAAGTGCGCCAAATCGGCGATTCGCGCGTTTTAATTAAATTCCGAAGCCGATGAATTATGTACCGTTGCGGTTTTTCCCCGACGAAAATAAACGTCGACACTTCGGGGAGTCCCTCGATTTTCTTTTGTCCTTCGCACAATTAAGAACGGTTTAATTTCCTTCCGCAAACTAAAGCGAAATGCGGTTAGGCGCCTAAATTTTATTAAAACTTTCGGTTTTTTGTAGACGTACGGCTCGCAAATCTTTTCCTAATTAGCTTACGTGCTTGTTTTTTCATAAATTTGGGGGAGAAAAAAAACCGGTGGATAAATTGCGATGTAAATAATATCTCGGCGTTTGTCGACGTAAAAATAGAGCTCGAGCTTATGAAAAATCGCGCTGACATTTCTTTTCGGAAGTAAATTGTGCAAAAGTTATTTTTGGGCCGAGCGGCGATCTACTATTTTTTTTTTATGTCGTATATACATACATAATTTGCTTTTATTTAATTATTAAGACAAATTGAATGATGTCATTACGATTACAGTGAGACCTCGTTTAACGCTTCCCCGATTAGTGCTGACTTGATATAGCGCGGTGTGCTCGAAGTTTTGAAATATCTCAAAATTTACGTTGATTCAACTTATTGTGATATTTCAAAATGATCTCGTTTAGCGCTTAAACTTATTGGGAAGTATTTCCTGCGTTAAGCGGGGTCTGACTGTATATCTACAGTCGAACCTCCATTAGTCAAACCTCGATAAGCCGAATTTTTGATAACTCGAATTATTTTTATTTAACCTTCAACTTCGACTTATCGAGGTTCAACTGTATTTCTCGAAATTTCGAAAGAGAGGAGAAATAATAGTGGAATCGTGAAACAGAAAGTGTTAGACTAATTCTTTAAGAAAAGAATGATTTTTCTCTGACTTTATTTTATTTTTACGAAGATTAATGGTGCGATGTTTGTTATTTATAACGCCGCTGGATGTTTTTAAATTTAATTTGGAATATTTAAATAACGGATATTACACTTAAGCAAAATAAATACGTTTCTATTTATCAAAATGTTAGCGGTAACCGGAGGACGATCACTCAATGCTTTTAGATGGGTGCCAATTTTGACACTCGATCTAGCTTTTTAATACCAACTTACACGTGTAGCTCTGCAGTTTTTAAATTTTTATTTTCCCAACGTGGCGTAGCGTAACGGGAGTGGTCGACTGGAACGGCATTTTTTGGGTACCACAAATTTTGCAATAATAAAATCATGACATTTGCACCACTAGTTTTCCACGTTAAGAAAGCAGCAGAAAATAGCAGCGCACTCTACCAATTGAACAAAATAAAAAAGTCGCAAATTAATAAAAAAAACATGAATTTATAAATTATTTCATTATAATATTTAATAACGTGAGCAATTTTGGAAAAATTTATTTTGTCAAGTTTTCATTCACAGTCAAACGGAGTTTGACAAAATTGGACTTGGTTGGGATAGAAGTAATCACCTTTTGGCGATAAAATAAGGTTTGTTTTTATACGTAAAAAACAAACTTAAAACATTTAACTAAACTAACAATAAGTAAGATGCTAGATTTGCGTAGTAACAATGTTGAAGAAAGTAGCAATTTAAATTGATTTATTGACAGTAATTGCTTATAAATCTGTCCGGAGTACATTATTAAGACATTAAATTGCATTTTTATGTACTGCTGTATTAGGCTATTTAATGGATTATAAGTTAATACGTTCAAATTAATAAAAAGATGCGGATTTATATTAATTAAATTGATAATTATACAAAAAACAATATAGGGGAGACCGAGTATAGTTGTCTCACGGGTAAGTTGTCACAAAAGCCATAACAACAAACCTAATAAATTAATAAATTTGTTTACCCGTGTCAAAGAAGCCCGAGCACAATACCTCCTTGCGTACTTCACTTCAGTTTGCTTTGAAATACCGTTTTTTTGTACAGTGAAAGTATTTTTTTGTGAATCTGTGTTGAGTCTTGTAAGTATAGTTAAATTTTGCGTAGTAATATACTTTTTCGTGTATTTATGATGTTTAAGATATGCTTTATGATATCATTCATATGGTTTCTTAAATGACCATTGATTTAAATTTATTTTGGGAGTTAAATGTCTAAAATTGTTTTGGGGAAAGTTGTCTCAAGTTAACGGGGGCTAGTTGTCACATGTGCAAAGCAACACCATAAATATGTGCGGCCTTTTTTATTGGTTTTTAGGGGTTTTACTACATAAACGATTGGCTGTAATTATATTTGTGTCATTTTTGTTAACATAACCTAAGTTCGTCAGATAGAAATTACTATTCTCTCACAGCAAATCTTTTTTATTCTTTTTAATTATGAATAAGAAATTTTTCGTTCTTTTCTTAGGTAAAATTTCTTACAAACAACATTTTACCTTTAATAAAAGTAGGCATTTGTTTTGTTGTTTTGTATTTTACTTTTTATTTAGTATGTGACTACTTACCTCCGACACGGGGTTAAAAGTCACACTTTTCTTTTTTCATAAAAATTATAATATGTTCTCATTAGATAATAGTAAAGAAAAATTCTATATTTTTTCTTAAACTAGAACAAACACACTATCTATTGATATATAAATGTCATTGATAAATTAAGACCATGGGCTCTATAAATGCAAAAGAATAAAAATTGTGACTTCTAACCACGGTCTCCCCTATGACTAAAATAATAAAAATAAATGAACATAGTAAACTGAATAGATTGCACGAATACCCAAGTAAGTTTAGAATCAAAATAGCTTAATATTATATTTTTAGAAAAATATGCAAAAATCTATTCTTTATTGTTTTAATAAACCTGCATCTTCTTATATTATGACAGTCAGATATGCAATTACGCCTTATCGCTCTACCGACTTCTGTCGATTTTGCATTCAATAAATGAATGACAGCTTTATGAATTTATATGACAACATAATACGTATGTAACCTAATATTATGATAATAGACATGGATATAGACATAACCTAATATTATGACAATATATTAATGAACGACTTCAATATTTATAGTTACAGCTATTAATTATTTTTAGGAATATTTTCGATTTTTTTTCTTCCACTACGTGGAATGTTAAGTTAATTTTTCGTTTTTTTTTATATCGTGATCGGATAGTAAATTTGTCCTTCCTAAGTCAAAAATATGTGGGATAGTATTAACCTTCCGCATGCTAGGTCACTAAATGTCACATGATGACTTTTATTACAAAAAATTCAAAAACTTAACTTTTTTTTAATTTATCAACTATTGAGTCTTTTCTCGAGTATAAAATTCCAAAGGCACGTGTCAAATACGATACCGAATATTAAGAAATCCTAACAAAAAATTTATTCTTGCCTTCTTATTGCAATACAAATTAATTTGAGGCAATTTTTTAATGATTCGCAATAATTTAGACCAATCAATTACACGAAAAATTAATTGAATAATTTTAATCGTTCCCTCTCACTTGTACTGACAAGCTTATCGTATCTTTTCGCTCCCTTCCACTCATTGCTATGATAAATACGTTTTTCAAATATAAAATCGATATTTACGAAATTAAATTAAAATTTTTGATTTGTAGGACTGCACGGCAAATTATGATATTGTAATAAATACGAGGATGTGCGCATTCGAGCGAAAAGTGGCACATTTCCGAGCGAGGGAGCAAATGAAGCGCGACGCGGAGCGGCGCGCTTCATTTTCCCGAGATCGGAATGTGCCACTTTGAGCTCGAATGTGCACACTCGGTTTTAAGCACGATTCACAATAATTTTGTCAACGAAAAATTAGTAAATAATTTTTATCATTCCCTCTCACTCGTACTTATGAGTTTATCGTATCTTTTCGCTCGCTCCCACTCATTGCTATGGTAAAAATACGTTTTTTGAATATATAATCGATATATTTACTGAACTAAATTAAATTTGTTGATTGAAGAGAAACTTTAATTTAGAAAATTTAATAAACACGAGGATGTGCGCATTCGAGCGAAAAGTGGCACATTTCCGAGCGAGGGAGGCAAATGAAGCGCGACGCGGAGCGGCGCGCTTCATTTTCCCGAGATCGGAATGTGGCACTTTGAGCTCGAATGTGCACACTCGGTTTTAAGCACGATTCACAATAATTTTGTCAACGAAAAATTAGTAAATAATTTTTATCATTCCCTCTCACTCGTACTTATGAGTTTATCGTATCTTTTCGCTCACTCCCACTCATAGCTATGGTAAAAATACGTTTTTTGAATATATAATCGATATATTAACTGAACTAAATTAAATTTGTTGATTGAAAAGAAACTTGAAATTACAAAATTCAATAAATACGAGGATGTGCGCATTCGAGCGAAAAGTGGCACATTTCCGAGCGAGGAGGCAAATGAAGCGCGACGCGGAGCGGCGCGCTTCATTTCCGAGATCGGAATGTGCCACTTTGAGCTCGAATGTGCACACTCGGTTTTAAGCTCGATTACCAAACGTCCCGTTTTAACGAAAAAATTGGTCACGTTAGTTATGCCCCACCTCGTACACCGAAGGTTAAAAATTTTTGACAATTATTTTGTTTAAAAATCATTACTTATTATAAAATAATGTAATTTTTTTTAAAATCTAACACAAGAACTATCCAATATGGTAATTAACAAACACTTTTTTTAAATAACTTTTTTTTTATTATGACTAATAAGCCCGCGAAATTTAAATTAAAAATTTTGATATTAATTATTGAAAATTAATTTTTTAAAATGTTAGATTCAACATAAGTTTAAATAAAAATGCAAACACATCCATCTTTAAAACGAAATTCGGCGTTAAGGCTCACTAGATCGATCTAAAATTTAAATTTAAACTCGCAAAGGAATATAAAAATTTATTTGACATAAAATGCACCCCACGATGATATGAAAAATCGCTATAATTCAATAACCTCCCCGCCTACACCTTTATACAAATCCGAAAGCGTCCGTTTTCAATTCAAACGTCGGACATTCGCATCGCAAGTGTCGCGACGCCCTTTCAAATCGCATAGCGCCGAAAAGGCTTCTCGTTTTCTATTTTTCAATTATCGACGACAAGGGCACATGCTCGAAACGCATTTAAAAATTAATTAGCCGAGAAGGGATGACCTATATGTAAAGATGTGTCGTATTCTTATCGAGGTCGACCAGAAACACTTTGTATTTTATTGCATCCCCATTTCACACACGATTTTGCATGGCGAAAGGGTGTTTCGCAAAGAGTTGCCGACCCCTTTTTCTTACAACAATGGAAAAGCGGGTTAAGTGACCATCAAGCCGTTCAGCGCCCGTTTAGGGGGTCGGTAAGCGGCCATTTTCCACTTGCCACGTTGTCGACTTTTTTATCGAGGCAAAAATTAATAAATTCCGCCAACCTCGCCGCGAGAAAAAAAACTACAACGGCCCTAGACGAATTGCTTTAATTAAATCGGAGTAAAAAGTCCAACCCCATTTTTTACACTTAAAACACTTAAAACAATAAGAGAAACGCGATATTCTTATTTGGCTTTCGACCCTTCGTGTTTTTAATTAAAATTCAAAAATAAAGTTTAATCGCCATTTTGATTAAAGGATAAATTGATTCAAAGAAATTTAGAAACTCGAGAAAATTTACTCAACAACTTAAAGTGCGTCTACCGCCACCACCCCCTCTCAATTAACCGACTTTGTTATATTAATTAGTTCTTTAAGTCGCCATTAATTAGTCGCCGTCTTTTAGTAACTTAATTTTGCGGGGTTTATCGTCGAAAAAGCTGCGTTAGACTAAACAGCTGATTTTTACGTAGCTTTTTTTTGTGTGTCACGATAAAAAAACAAACCTTGACCGATTTCGGCGGCGCGCTTAAAAAAACGCTTCGGGCGTTCGACGAATTAAACATCTTCCTACTCTATTCGATGTAAAAAAAAGATTAACCCAAAAAAGCGCCCTCGAAAATTAAAGATTGGCCGAAAAACCCTTCGGAGAAAGCAAAGGTCAAGTTGAAGTTCGCGCCAATGATTTCGTTCAGACTTTCGGTCGCCTTTCCGAGGCCGACCCTTTCCGATTTTTCTACGAGCCGAAATTTCGATCAATTAAAACGGAAGAAACGTAGGGGAACCTGTTGTAGCTTGGACCTTTTTTTGCTTCTAATTTTTTTTAAATTGTGTATGTAAAATTTGTTGATAAAATGAATTGCATCGTAGTGGGGGCACTAATAAGGTATTCATCATAAAATATTTGAAAGCATTGCCAACCGTTTACTCAAATAGCTTTATTTGAGTAAATATCGATTTTGTTCCAAAAAATGTATTTTTACTATAGCAGTGAGTGGGAGCGAGCGAAAAGATACAACAATTTCATAACTACGAGTGAGAGAAAACGATTAAAATAATTCTACGGATTTTTCGTGTAATTTATTGGCCCAAATTATTGTGAATCGTGCTTAAAACCGAGTGTGCACATTCGAGCTCAAAGTGGCACATTCCGATCTCGGGAAAATGAAGCGCGCCGCTCCGCGTCGCGCTTCATTTGCATCCCTCGCTCGGAAATGTGCCACTTTTCGCTCGAATGCGCACATCCTCGTATTTATTGAATTTTGTAATTTCAAGTTTCTTTTCAATCAACAAATTTAATTTAGTTCAGTAATTATATCGATTATATATTCAAAAAACGTATTTTTACCATAGCAATGAGTGGGAGCGAGCGAAAAGATACGATAAACTTAAAAGTACGAGTGAGAGGGAATGATAAAAATTATTTACTAATTTTTCGTTGACAAAATTATTGGGAATAATGCTTAAAACGGAGTGTGCACATTCGAGCTCAAAGTGGCACATTCCGATCTCGGGAAAATCAAGCGCGCCGCTCCGCGTCGCGCTTCATTTGCATCCCTCGCTCGGAAATGTACCACTTTTCGCTCGAATGCGCACATCTTCGTTTTATTGAATTTGTTTATATTAATTTTTGGATTTAAAAATAAAAGAGTAATGTACAGGAATACATCAATTAATATGGTTATTGTTGCCACCAAAAGTACCGCGATAATCAAATACACACTAATCGAAATAAAAAGCAAATAGGGAACCTGTTACTCATTTTACTTGTAATTTTTTTTAAATTGTATATGTAACAATTTGTTGATAAAATAAATTGCATTGTAGTGGGCGCTAATAAGGTATTCATCATAAAATATTTGAAAGCATTACCAACCGTTTACTCAAATTGCTATGAGATTTAAAATGGCCTAGGTACAACAGAGGTGATGTATCTTGGCTCTATGCACGTTAGGCAAAATAAAACCATTGTTCTATCAAATGTGCCACTTTTCGCTCGAATGCGCACATCTTCGTTTTATTGAATTTGTTTATATTAATTTTTGGATTTAAAAATAAAAGAGTAATGTACAGGAATACATCAATTAACATGGTTATTGTTGCCACCAAAAGTACCGCGATAATCAAATACACACTAATCGAAATAAAAAACAAATAGGGTAACCTGTTGTACCTCGACTTTTTTTTACTTGTAATTTTTTTTTTAAATTGTATATGTAACAATTTGTTGATAAAATAAATTGCATTGTAGTGGGGCGCTAATAAGGTATTCATCATAAAATATTTGAAAGCATTACCAACCGTTTACTCAAATTGCTATGAGATTTAAAAATGGCCTAGGTACAACAGAGGTGATGTATCTTGGCTCTATGCACGTTAGGCAAAATAAAACGCATTGTTCTATCAAAACTATATAAGGTAACTGCGGGTAATAAGACCTAGCTAAGAGAAATTGAAAATTAAATGAAAAATCATTGAATTTAATCAATAGATTTTAATAGTAATCATTTTTAAGATTCGGTTACTATAAAATATAAAGGAAAAATGACACCTTTCACCATAAACAAAACCAAAAATTAACATTTTTAAAAACCTTGCCAGTAGGCCTTATTATAATACTGAAGGGTAATAAGGCCTACAGCTTCAAAAAATTTAAGTAATCAAACTGGACATAATATATTTGATAACTAAGTTTAATAAATACATGAATACAGCAATTGGAATAAAAATTTTTAAAAAAATTACAAGTTGCTTCTCCTAACAGTCATTAGCGCACTCAAAGTCATTATTATAATCCACTGACATAATTTTTATTACCAAATAATGCCTTATCGTAAGCAGAAAGATTATTTATTAACGTTTGCATAGTAGTGGTCTGCTTTTAACACAACATAATCTTTAATTTTGTTCTTGTGATGATTAAACATCAAGGGCCGGTGTGTTGTACCTCGGTCATTGTCGATCAGTTGTATCTTGACTCTAGGATCAACGTGTAATAAATAAAAATGTAGGAGTATATTTGTTATATATTCTTCTTTATTTTATTTTATTTTGCTTCAGATAATATGCCTAGCGAGTCAAATCAAAAGTTAAAATTTTTTTAAGTTTTTGAATAGTTAAATTTCAGTATATGAGAAATGTTTTGTTAATTTTTGAAACAATTTTAGTGCTATATCAAAGAAGAACATTAATAGTTCGTATAATCTAGTAAAAATAAATAATAAATATATACTTTTCATCAGACGGGTCTAGGTACATCACCCTGTTATACCTAAGCCATAGTTCCACGAATTTTTAAATCTTAATGCAATGTGAATAAGCAGTTGCTAATGCTTTTAAATTTTTTTATGAAGTGCAGCTTATTAGTGCCCCAATACAGTGCAAATTATTTTATTAACAAATTGTTACATATACATTTTGAAAAAAATTACAAATAAAAAAAGAGTCAAGGTACAACAAGTTTCTTTACATATTTACATCCGTAAGGCCTTAAAAGTAATGTAAAATGCATTAGAAAACAATTAAACTTTGATACAAAAAGTAGGAGTATAATAAGGCCTATGGTTAAATTTAGTAGGCCTTAATAACCGCCCACCACGTATGTAAAAAATCAAAAAAAAATATTTGGTCCATGATACGTCATTCAAATATTTAAAATCATCGAAGCTTGAACGAATAAAGAAAATAAATGTGATTTTACATAGCTAAGTGTAATATTTCAAAAAATACTAACGATTGATTCGGACCGATTTTTATTATTCGTGGGGCAGGTAGCGGAATTTGTCGCCTCCACCAACTTGTAGAGACATCTTCGTTAAATAGGTGTTTGGGTGTGTGGTCTTAAGACAAAGCGGTTATTTTAAATACGATTTTTGTTAATTAGGCCTTATTAACCGACAGGCCTTATTACCCGCAAGTACCTTACATTGGCCAGCTGCTGCCAACTTTACGTTAATGTCTGTCTATGTGACATTTGAAATATCGATAATTATGGGTCACGAAAGCCCGCAAATATTTAAAAAATTAAAGTTGCCCTAGCTACAAAGGGACCGAGGTACAACAGGTTTTCCCATAACACTTAAATTAAAAAAAATTCGTCGTAAAAAAAGTAGGTTAACGGGGAGAAGATTAAAAGTGTCAAATTTCCTTTTTCTCAAAGTGTCTTCTTCATGTTTTCGACGCGCTTATGTCTAACATTTTTACGCCACTTCGGAAACGTTTATTTTTAGCGCGGAGGAATAAGATGCGTGGGTGCTTTCCGCATATTTTCTCATTTTCCTCTTTTATGTTTTCCTTTTTAGTACAAAAATAAAACAATTCTGCAATTTTAAACAATTCGTTTACAAAGCGCATTAATTATTTATTATTTTTGATGGAAAAAGAAGAGATTATGTATTAAATTTTTGTTAAGGCGAAATCGAGCGGCTTCCTTTTAAGAGATCAATCGGAAAATTGCGGGCGAACGTTTCCGAAAATTCTGTTTTGAGGCGAAAAATAAAAAACAGGCCACGGTCGCGGATTTGCTTTAAATAAACGAGAGGCCTTTCGGAAATGGAAGAAAACGACCCCATTACGACTATTCGGTTCGAATTAAGGGGAGTTACGAGTTTTCTTTTATGCAAAATTAATATTGAATGAAAATATTGCCGTTTTGGGCAAGTGGCAGTCGCTCTTCGGCCAATAAAAGAACCGAACTGCTTTCGGATGTGTAAATAAGGGGTGTTTATTTCTATTTCTAGACGCTTCGGGGTTGGGAAACGTTTAATGAAATATTGATTTTTTTCCTGTTATTGTGCTTAAGCCAAACTTGACCTAATTACTCCTTTAATATTTAATTGTTATTGCGTTGCCTTTTTGGGAAATTAAGAAGTAACGGTGTAGGTGCTTTTTGACGTTGTACTTCTTTTGGAGCGGTTGGGAGTACAATTTTAGCAGGCAGGGGAAAAATACGGCGTGCTTTTTTAAGTTTCTCGGCATTTGCAATTTGGCGCCCCATTTTTTATTAAAAACTTTTAGAAAATAAATTTATTATTGCGGGGGTTCCCAATCTTTTTTATACTGCGACTACCTTTGTGGTTGTAATTTTTTTGCGACGCCCTTCTAAAAGAATATATTTATTTATTGCTCTAGCAGATATTAATATTAATTAATTTATTTGTTATTCCTTTAAATCAAAAATTTTAATTTAATTTAGTAAATATCGATTTTATATTCGAAAAACGTATTTACCATAGCAATGAGTGGAAGGGAGCGAGAAGATACGATAATATTGGCAATGCAAGTGAGAGGGAACGATTAAATTATTCAATTAATTTTTCGTGTAATGTATTGGCCTAAAATATTGTGAATGGTGCTTAATACCGAGTGTGCACATTCGAGCTCAAAGTGGCACATTCCGATCTCGGGAAAATGAAGCGCGCCGCTCCGCGTCGCGCTTCATTTGCTTCCCTCGCTCGGAAATGTGCCACTTTTCACTCGAATGCGCACATCTTCGCATTTATTACATTAGTATAATTTTCTGTGCGGTCCTTCAAATCAAAAATTTTAATTTAATTTAGTAAATATCGATTTTATAGTCAAAAAACGTATTTACCATAGCAATGAGTGGAAGGGAGCGAGAAGATACGATAATCTTGGCAATGCAAGTGAGAGGGAACGATTAAAATTAGTTATTTAATTTTTTGTGTAATGTATTGACCTAAAATATTGTGAATCGTGCTTAAACCGAGTGTGCACATTCGAGCTCAAAGTGGCACATTCCGATCTCGGGAAAATGAAGCGCGCCGCTCCGCGTCGCGCTTCATTTGCTTCCCTCGCTCGGAAATGTGCCACTTTTCGCTCGAATGCGCACATCTTCGTATTTATTACATTAGTATAATTTTCTATGCGGTCCTTCAAATCAAAAACTTTAATTTAATTTAGTAAATAACGATTTTATATTCGAAAAACGTATTTACCATAGCAATGAGTGGAAGGGAGCGAGAAGATACGATAATCTTGGCAATGCAAGTGAGAGGGAACGATTAAAATTATTTATTTAATTTTTTGTGTAATGTATTGACCTAAACTATTGTGAATCGTGCTTAAAGCCGAGTGTGCACATTCGAGCTCAAAGTGGCACATTCCGATCTCGGGAAAATGAAGCGCGCCGCTCCGCGTCGCGCTTCATTTGCTTCCTCGCTCGGAAATGTGCCACTTTTCGCTCGAATGCGCACATCTTCGTTTTATTGGATTTGTCTACTTTATACTTCGCTTTTTAATAAATAAATTTAAATTTAGGTTAGTAAATATTGATTTTGTGTTCGAAAAACGTATTTACCATGGCAAGGAGTGGAAGGGAGCGAAAAGATACGACAATAGCGACAGTACGAGTGAGAGGGAACGATAAACATTATTCAACTGATATTTTGTCTAATTTATTGATCTAAATCATTGTGAATCGTGCTTAAAACCGAGTGTGCACATTCGAGCTCAAAGTGGCACATTTCGATCTCGGGAAAATGAAGCGCGCCTCTCCGCGTCGCGCTTCATTTGCCTCCCTCGCTCGGAAATGTGCCACTTTTCGCTCGAATGTGCACATCCTTGTATAAATTACAATTTTTTTTCTCTTTCAAGCAAAAAAATATATTTTAGTTTAACTTTATAGGATTTTTTAATTTTTTGAACATTTCGAATTGAGCGCCCCATTTTTCAATTAAAAAACGTCTAGCAAAAACAAATTTATTATTGTGAATCATGCTTAAAACCATGGGTTTCATACGGAATTTGTTACGACCGTCGCAATCGATACTTCCCTGCACATTTCAAGTGTAAACACGGTCCGTACAAGTCCGAGGCGGTTTACTTTAAAAAATAAACATTTCCCACCTTCGCCCTTAAGAAAAGTCGATCAAAACTCTATTAATACGAAACGAACGTAATTCCGAGAAACTTTCGCGAGATTGTCTTTCTTTTTTCACTTCGGCTCTCGGAGACGAAGCATTAAAAAAGTAATACTATAAGTTTTAATCTAACAAAATTAGAATTATATTGAACGGCGAATGAAAGAAAAAACAGCCCCCCACGAACTAAATAGATTCGTGGGTTGCGTTTCGGGAAAGAGTAAAATCGCATCCCTCGAGTCCACGAATCCCCAGGATAGTTAGCAAAAATTATTTAATACGGCCTCCGTCGAAATTGGGGTTGGTAAGTTCAAGGCCGCAAATTCGGAGCCTAAACAAAAATAATTTCGACTTAGCGGTGGAAGAATAAAGGGTTGGAAGTACAAAAGTTACAATGTCGAACCCCATTTGCAAAATTTAGAGCTTTTAAGCGAAAGCTCGAGTCCTGGAAGGGCTGCGATTTAACGTTTCCCTTTGACATTGTTTGGATAGAATAATTTGAGGGTTGATTTTGAAATGTGTTACGCATCTGGTTTTTTGTCGGAGCTCAAGTTCAAAAATTTAATTATGGGTTGCTTTTACGGCGGAGTCACATTTTTCGAATGTAAGGATGCACGTGAACTGTATGTAAAGGTCATTAGTATTCCTTGAAAGGTTTACGCAATTTTTTTCTTTTCAATAGGGAAGTAATATTTCAATTCGACTTCTAGTTTGGGATAAAAGGAACAGAAGCGGAAGGCTCTTAGAAACAAAAAGAAGGGTCATGGCTTTTTAAGCGATACTCTGAAACATTGATGGATAGTGCTTTAGGTGTATATGTATATATTTTTTTTAGCCAAACGGTTTCAATTTTTTTTATGCGAAAAAAGAATGTACAATTTTGGGTTATATTGGCATAAACAAAGAACGACAGCCGGTTTGATCAGAAAACTGCCCAATTAGACAAAATTGTAATGGAAAAATTAATGACTATACTCTATCCGGCCAACAGAAATAGTTAAGCCACTCCCACAAATGTGCGCTAAATTTAAATATTTTTTTATTATTGGCTTAATTTTTAAAGCACATAACACAAGCAACCGTACAAGCATTTATGTCCTGCAAGATCGGAGACAAACTTGATCTCTGCATTACCGGCCATTACGTTTTGCGGATTGCAGTGAAGTTATTTGGGTTATTTGTTCTTATAATTCGCCGGAATTCAGCCCAAAAACAGTATTTTTAAATACTTTGATGTACGTTTGTGAATATTTAGGTATGTAATGAAAACGATTAATTATTGAATTTTTGAATTTTCCCCTCGTTTATTAATTTGTAACGTGTGAAACTGGACACTGCATACATTGGTTCAATTTAGTGGGGCGTGGCTTGACTATTTCTGTTGGCCGGATAGAGTATAAGTTTTTATGAAAGAGCATCAAAAATCAAGTGGAGTAGTGAAATAATTTTTCTTATCGGATAATGGGAACAATGTTAAAAACGCGTTTGAACATCAGCTTAATAACCTAGCTTTTGGGCTCTCAACCCTAATAAAATTATATTTAAAAACGAAACCAAAACAAATAATAAAATAATTTTGAAGAAATATGTCAAGGATTAAAAAAATTGATTATATTTATATTTATTTGCTTAAGAAACTTTTATTTACTTAAGAAACTTTTCAAGCATTTAAGCATAGCTCAATTTTCGAAATCAAAAAACTCCATGTTCCTAATACTTTTTTTTCGACAGAAATGATCAGCATGGTCTTTTTAACAAAATGAGTAGGGTTACAAATTTTTCTGAAAATTGGGTAGTTTTCAGGTTATAAAAATCAATAAGATATTTAAGTAAAAATAATATAAAAAGTCTTACTTTTTTTTTATTAAAAATGTCAATTGATTTCATACATTAACAAAGTACAGTCAGCCTAAGAAGTAATCAACACCCTAAAAACAGTACTTATCGTAATCTTGCTAATCCAAGAGACAGGTTTTAGTTAAAAATAGTGTTTAAGGAGATTTATAAGTACAACAAATAATTATTTTTTCTATTAATTGTTTAATAAAAGTTTTATAATCAATTTACGAAATCTTTTTTAACAAAAACGACAGCTGTCACAAATACCTTTACGTGTCTATTTAAGATTCCAAAATTTACCTCTAGGTACTAAAATTACAAAGATCAATTTTAATTGTTTTTTTTAACCAAAGCAGCGCCAGGTTTTGTCTCTTGGAATAGCACGATCAGTGTAGGTGCTGCTCTAGGGTGTTGATTACTTTTTAGGCTGACTGTACATTGACCAGCTGCTGCAAACTTTACGTTAATGTCTGTCAATGTGGCATTTAAAATTTCAAAAATTATGGGACACGAAAGCCCGCAAATATTAACAAAAATTATGTTGCCCTAGGTACAAAGGAACCAAGGTACAACAGGTTTCGGTACATGTGATTTTCGTATCTTTTAATGCACTCCCACTTATTGGTATATTTTAAATTCAATTCAATAAATACGAAGATGTGCGCATTCGAGCGAAAAGTGGCACATTTCCGAGCGAGGGAGGCAAATGAAGCGCGACGCGGAGCGGCGCGCTTCATTTTCCCGAGATCGGAATGTGCCACTTTGAGCTCGAATGTGCACACTCGGTTTTAAGCATGATTCACAATAATTTAAACCAATAAATTAGATGGAAAATCAATTGAGTAATTTTAATCATTCTCTCTCACTCGCATTCCCGTGATTGGCATATCTTTTCGCTCCCTTCCACTCATTGCTATGGTAAATACATTTTTTAAACATAAAATATTTCTGAAACTAAATTGGGGGTACATGAGATATAAATGGGGGTTCATGGAAATGAACCCCATTTAAGCGAGTCTTGTCCAAAATTTTGGACATAACAAAAATATTCGTTTTTGGCTTCCATGTTAATTTCAACCCTGAACCAACAAATGTAAGTCAAATACCAAATAATTTCTTTCTAAGGTCGAACGAAAAAAATTGTGACATTGACCGAAGCAATTCCGAAAAAATTGTAACGCCACCGATTTGTAAAAAACCTAACGACTTTCTTGCCCATCCAAACAAAACTTAATGTAGGGGATGAAAATTTAAATTGGCGCTCACCACATATCTTGTAGTCGAAGACTTTCGGCAAGCATTTAAGTACCCTGCAAAAAAAAAGAAAACAACAATTACTTTTTATTAACGTTATGTAGTTCAGTGGGTATATTTTTATTAGCAACCACCCCCGTCAATTTGTACGATTTAGATTCCGAATGTAAATTAATTTCGTGAACCTAACATTTGTACAAGTCTAAAGTCAACAAATGGGGGGAAGGCATTGTTTATCTTTGTCCTACTTCTGTTTATGAATACAACCCTTTTATTAATTATTAGAAATTTATTTTGAGTAATAAGATGTTAAAATTGCGAAGGGAAAGGGGTAGTTAATGAATATTTGAAAGTTTGTTATAAATTTATAAATCGGATACTTTAGGGGAAGGGAGTAAATCCTGCAAATTAATAGGCGAATCCTTTATTAATTAAATAGCTTACAGGTAACAACTACAGAAGTAAAGGGGTTGTTAATTATTTATGATCCGAAGCCAAACTTAGCATCCGTATCGGCCATTATTAATTTTCGGGAAGCTTATTTTAATAATTGGGGCACAAACTTCCTGCTGAGCGATTTTGTTGCGGTTTGTTTTCTTAATTGATTTATTTTTAATTAAAAACATTAATTTTATTATTGTAGATGTTTTTTCTTTATTTATATCGTTATATTAAATTAATTAACGATCCGGCTCGAAGGACCAATGCTATGGTGACTATTTATTTGAGATTTTTCATAATTTTCTTGTGTTTTAATATTTACAAACTAATTTTCTCTTGCATAACGACTTAAAAAAAAGATTTGATAGAACTCGTTATGAAAAAGCCACCTTTCTATAGAAAATCATCCACTTCTAAATAGATGCTAAGACATCTGTTTAATAAATGGAGCGACATTATGTTTGATAAAGCGCAGAACTGTTCGGGAAGTCTATTGTTGTCATATCTCTTAGAAACCTGTACCACCCCCCATGTTATACTTTAACCCCATTTCCACACGTCTCATGCACTTCGCGAAATTTCCTTCCCATCAAACACGTCGACGTTTTAAAGCTCGCAGCTAATGGGAAATTTGTAACGCCTCTAATCATTTCTCGAAAAACTTTAAAAAGCGCTTTAATAAATTGTTTGGTCGCTTTTTCTTACATTTTTTCGCCGTTATTTATTAATCGTGATTGATGACGGGGAGATTTTTGCCGAGACAACAAAGAAACAAACTTCAACTTGAACGATCGCAATGATGTCTTCTATTTTTATATTTCATCTATTAAAAATTGTGAAATAACATCCACCCATTCGTGATTTTATATTAAAAGACGGATCGAAGAGCGATTAAAATATTAATTTTTGCTGGGGTAATTTTGCGTCGGTAATTAATGAGTACAGTCAAACCTCGATAAGTCGAAGTTGAAGGGAAACTAAAAATATTTCGAGTTATCAAAAATTCGGCTTATCGAGGTTTTACTGTATTTTGCTTCGTGGGCCGAAGAGATACCTTATCAATAATTAGTTTTCTTAAATCTTTTAAAAGTTAAAGTTTGATTTGAAAAAGAACCGGTGCGTGTACTTATCTATGCGCGTTAGAAGTTATACTTCTTTGGCGTTGCTAAATTAAAAATAAACACGTGTTCTAGTGTGTATCTTGTGACCAGCGGTAGCGAACCAATAGCACGCGTGCCACAGGTGGCACGTATAAATATTTTTCTGGCACATTATCGATTTTCTAACGAAAAAAACTAATAATTTTTTGACATTTTTGTTTCAAAATAATAAAGAATAAAACTAACATTTAAGATTTATAACTGGTTTCTTATAATACGTGTTAAATATAAATAAAAAAATGGTTGGTACCCTTTAAAAATATACGATTGGCAACAGTTGGTTAAAAATCAGCAATGGCAGTCCAAGGAAAATAAAAATAGTAATTGCCAGGCAACCAACTTAAATTAAATCAATTTATTTTAGAAAAAGCTATGAAACGCTGATTTAAATGAAAATTGAAAGAGGAAGGGATAGAAAAAAAATTGGTGCGTGTACTTATGTACAGTGCTTGTCAAAAGAGAATGGACATGGGAATTTAACATGGAAAGTTTAAGCTCTGAAAGTTAGAGGACCAATTTTACATTAAATTCGACGTTCAATCTTCTTCTTTATCTTCGCCTTTAATGCAATTGTTCCAACTGCTCCCTTATTCGACGTTCAATAAAATATTGCATTAGAATTTGATAGTTATATTTTATATTGTCATTATATTAACCATTTTTTAAAAGATGATTGTACCTTTATAAAATAAAATAATATTGTATTTTTACTTGTCAACAAGATTTAAAATCAAAATAGTTTAGAAAAAAGAAAGACTCTATTGGGATTTGAACATCGGTAAACTATCCCAAGCTTGTCGGGCTAACCGGCTGAGTTAATCGAGCAACGGCCAAATCGTTTCAACTTTAAATATATAACTAAATGCAGCATGTAAGTTTGGTCCTCTAACTTTCAGAGCTTTAACTTTCCATGTTAAATTTGCATGTCCATTCTCTTTTGACGAGCACTGTACACGCGTTAGAAGTTATACTTCTCTAACGTAACTAAAATAAATATCATCACGTGTAAAAATTAATATAAATAAATTAAATAAATACGAAGATGTGCGCATTTGAGCAAAAAGTGGCACATTTCCGAGCGAGGGAGGCAAATGAAGCGCGACGCGGAGCGGCGCGCTTCATTTTCCCGAGATCGGAATGTGCCACTTTGAGCTCGAATGCGCACACTCGGTTTTAAGCACGATTCACGATTATTTGGCCAATCAAAATGACGAAAAGTTAGTTAAAAAATTCCCTCTCATTCCCTCTCACTCGTACTTATGAGATTGTCGTATCTTTTCGCTCTCTCCCACTCATTGCTATGGTAAAAATACGTTTTTCCAACATATAATCGATATTTATTGAACTAAATTAAATTTGTTGATCGGAAAAAAAGTTTGATTTATAAAATTCAATGAATACGAGGATGTGCGCATTCGAGCGAAAAGTGGCACATTTCCGAGCGAGGGAGGCAAATGAAGCGCGACGCGGAGCGGCGCGCTTCATTTTCCCGAGATCGGAATGTGCCACTTTGAGCTCGAATGTGCACACTCCGTTTTAAGCATGATTCACAATAATTAATTTACTTTCTTAGGCGGCTAACTTCATACTGTCGAATTTTCGTTAGTAGTGCGCGCGCAACTTTTGCTGTCTACTCAAATTCTACTCTCAACTCGCTAAAAGAAGTATAATTTCAAAAATTAAATGTTACTGTGATCAAAATCGACAAATACCACCACATTTTAGGTTAGAATAAAAGCGTACACCAATTTTTTCAATTTAAACGGCTAACACCTTTTTCGATTATTAATTTTGGTTGTATTTATGCCGAAATATGTTTTTTTTCCCCGATGATAAATCGTCGAAGTTTGTTTTAATTAAAACTTGGTGCGAACTTTTCGGTAAAATGAATTTATTTATTTATTCATATTATTTCTGTGACGTAAGTCGTATAATTCCTAAAGGGGACGGTTTATTAACGCTTTTTAAAGAATAATAATGAATAGGGACAAGTCCTTAAGCTTAAGGGTGTCTCCCATGTCATGTTTTTAATTACGTTTGAGCGTTGCGATGACAGAAAAGTGTCTGTACGCTTTTTTATGCAAATAAAATTCGGAGGGTGTTTTTTATAACGGAAAATGAAAAGCTACAAATATTCAGCGAGCACAAATCGAAGCCCCTTCCGTTCGCTTTTATTGTTCCTCTTTTTGGTATTTTGTTTTGTAAATGGTAACTTTTCAATTACCAACTTATCGAGGACGCCGATTTAATTTGTTTTCTTCCAGCACTTTTGCGGCCAACCAATTCCCGAACTGGGAATTTCCATTTTTTTTTTAGATTTCAAAACATCGTCCAATTTTAATACACCCCTTTTTTTGGCTCGTCAAGAGTCGATTTTTTTGCAGCCAACGAAAGTTCGCGCGCAGATCTGACGAAAATTCGACAGTACGAAGTTAGCCGTCTAAAAAATCAAATTAATTGTTGTGAATCATGCTTAAAACTGAGTGTGCACATTCGAGCTCAAAGTGGCACATTCCGATCTCGGGAAAATGAAGCGCGCCGCTCCGCGTCGCGCTTCATTTGCATCCCTCGCTCGGAAATGTGCCACTTTTCGCTCGAATGCGCCCATCCTCACATTTATTAGATTTGTCTACTTTATCCGTCGCTTTTGCCAATAAAAATATTAAATTAAACTTAGTAAACATCGATTTTATGTTCGAAAAACCTATTCACCATAGCAATGAGTGGAAGGGGGTGAAAAGATACGACAATAGCGTGAATGCGAGCGAGAGGGAACGATTAAAATTATTCAATTGATTTTTTGCCGAAATTATTGGTCTAAATTATGGTGAATCATGCTTAAAACCGAGTGTGCACATTCGAGCTCAAAGTGACACATTCCGATCTCGGGAAAATGAAGCGCGCCGCTCCGCGTCGCGCTTCATTTGCCTCCCTCGCTCGGAAATGTGCCACTTTTTGCTCGAATGCGCACATCCTCGTATTCATTTAATTTTATAATTTAAACTTTTTTTCCGATCAACAAATTTAATTTAGTTCCATCAATATATCGATTATATGTTGGAAAAACGTATTTTTACCATAGCAATGAGTAGGAGAGAGCGAAAAGATACGACAATCTCATAAGTACGAGTGAGAGGGAATGAGAGGGAATTTTTTAACTAACTTTTCGTCATTTTGATTGGCCAAATAATCGTGAATCGTGCTTAAAACCGAATGTGCGCATTTGAGCTCAAAGTGGCACATTTCGATCTCGGGAAAATGAAGCGCGCCGCTCCGCGTCGCGCTTCATTTGCCTCCCTCGCTCGGAAATGTGCCACTTTTCGCTCGAATGCGTCCATATTCACATTTATTGGATTTGGCTACTTTAGTCTTCGCTCTTTCAAATCATAAATTTAAATTTAGGTTAGGTAATATCGATTCTATGTTCGAAAAACGTATTTACCATAGCAATGAGTGAAAGGGAGCGAAAAGATACGACAATCTCGTCAATGCGAGTAAGAGGGAACGATTAAACTTATTCAATTGATTTTTTGTTTGATTTATTCACCTAAATTATAATGTAACCGTTCTTTTTACGTTTTACACGTGTAAAACTCAAAATAAAATATTTATTATCGACCTAGGTCAATACAATTAAATCGTTGGAAAAACAATTATATGCAAGTTAATATGGGACAAATATTGTGTAAGCATGTAACATAAGTAAGTACTAAAGAAACAACGTTAATTCATAAATAGCTAATGATTTAAGAAACGTGCCATTATTAAATGCCGATCTCGAATTTTTAAACTGATCTCGGTGGCATAAGTACATTTAACGTATTTGTTATTTCTTTAAAGAATACTATCGCCCTGTAATAAAAGCTGTTAACGTGTTCTAATTCTTAATGAAATCTTTATTTTTGACCTAGGTCAATATTAAATGATATAAGAAACAAATGTAAGTTGAAGTTCAATAATCTTATTATTGCAAATTAAACAAAACAATTAGTTCCATTACTTTACCAAGATATAAAAGCAAAAGATTAAACAGTGACTTTATTCGAGTGCTTGCAGTGTAAATAAATACTTATGATTTTCTGTGTATCAAATTTAACATTTTATTTAATAAGAAACACAAACTTTAATTTTGTTTTGGCATTTTTATATCTACATGACAAGCACAACATTAGTAAAGGGCGATTACAAGAATATTTCCCAGACTTGTATTTTATAGTCGTTGTATTAATAATGCGATATTTGTTTTACACGTTGTTTTAGTCAGCAAATCTTACGGTCTTTTCTAAATAACGTTCATATTTAACTCTTTAAACTCAATTAAAATTTTTGCATGCGAATTTTATTCCTTTCTTTATCCGGGTGTAGTCTATTTTCCCACTTGTGCCTTTTGTTGTGTGTTGTAGTGGATTTTAGAGACACAGATAATGTTATTGGGAAAATTTTTCTGGGGAAGTTTTACCCTTATTTGTTAGCCCTTGATTTGCAAGGGAGAGAAGCGTAAAGTTATACGTTGATTTGAGTGTGGGTTTAAACCCAGGTCGCTAGCGCATCTGTGCGCATACCAAACCTTTGCGCCACGTCACTTTCTTTTGCCCTTTGTTGTCGATGAATGGTAACTTATTCAAATGTAAGTGGTAAAAAATACGGAAGGTCAGTGCGTCTTTTATTGATAATCGAAATCTAAGTTCAAGTTCAATAATCCTAGCATTGCAAATTTATCAAAACAATTAGCTTTGTAAACTCGTTTGTTCATTTTATGAAAATTTGAGGAATTTGTTAGTTTATAAAAAAAAAAACAAGATAAAATTAAACACGATAATTATAATGCAGTTTCAGTTCGTTGTTTTTTTTTGTACGTCGGGTTTTGTCGAAATGTAAGTGCGAAGTTAAAATCTAATCTAAAAAATTCGAAAGTTTGAAGTCTTCGAAAGAAGCTTTTGAAATCTGCAAATCACACCTATAAACGTGTTTTCCTAAGCTAAAACCGGATTTATTTACGTTTTTAAATATTTTAGAAGACCGACACTTGTGACACCGACTATAGAAAAAAGTAAAAAAATGTAGCTATCTATCAACGAAATGAAAAGTCCAATTTAAATGGGACTTTACTCAATTTTAAGCTGATTAAATTTTCGACAATTTTTATTAAACAATTTTCTGCGAGCGCTTAAAGTTTAGAGTTACTCACGCCTACACTTTATTATGAAACATTCACTTTTTGTTTCATTTTTTATTAAATTCTATTCGGATTATTCGAGCAAAATCATTGCTTTTATACTTTTAATTAATATACAGAAACGGCCTTTAAATTTTCTTTCTAACTTTTCATTTCTTTAGTGTTGTTTCATGTTTGCGGCTATTCTTAAATTTACTCGGTTTTTTCCAGTCGATCAAACGATTGAATTTATTTAATTTACTGAACGTTCAATTATTCATTAAATGCGATTTGCGAAAATAAAACTAATTAAAGAAATTAACATTGAACGATTGAATTAAAGTGAAATTGGTCTTTAATTTTTCTTCAATCTTTTTTTTAAATTATATAACTTTAAGGATAATAAAAATATTTAAAAAAAAACTTGTAACGCGCATTTGCGAGTAGGTCTGCGCGTTAGAAGTTATACTTCATTGGCGTTACTACATTAAATATAGCAATGTGTAAAAATTAATATAAATAAATTACAGAATGTCCACACTCGGTTTTAAGCATGATTCACAATAATTTAGGCCGATAAATTAGACAAAAAATCAATTGAACAAGTTTAATCGTTTCCTCTCGCTCGCATTGACGCTATTGTCGTATCTTTTCGCTCCCTTCCACTCGTTGCTATGGTGAATTTTTAATCCATCATTCGGAATTACAAAGAAACACTCGGCGTACGGAGTTTTTTTTTGCGGAATGAATTTAAATTTAATTGATTTGTTGTGATAGAATTTTAAAAAAATATGCCTAGCGGTTACCAAATAGATGGCGTTCAAAACGATTTTTACTTTCAAATATGAAAAGATTCAGACCTAACCTCAATATGATTGTGTCATTTAATACGCGAATATTCGCACCTCGTATTTCGCTCCACAGAGTTTTTTTTTATGTTAGTAATAGAAAAAAATTTTTTGGGGGCAATTAAATTAGTTAAAAATAATTCACTCGGCGTTTACTCAGCAAATTTTTTACAGTGTATATTCGCTGTAAAACTAGGTTTAGGAGTATTTTAAATGGATGCGTATAAAAATAATAACAATTTTTTTTTTGCTATTATATTGGTATTAATCGATTAATTCTCTTATAATATATTCATGCTAATGTATACCTATGCATTATATAATTTTATTTTACTTTTTCTTATTATTCGAAATTAATTTTCTGTAATTGCGTTCATAATTAGCTATAGGTTTTAAAAATTAACAGATCGAAAAATATCCATAGGCTCATTCGAAAAAATTTTAAAAAATCAATTGAAATAAATTCACCACTATTTTATTCAACAATGATTTCTTAATAGGCTTTGTTGAATTAAGAACAATTTTTTTTAAAAGTGTAAAAAATGCATTCGTTACTTTAACAAAATTTTGAGAAAATAATTAATAAAATTATTTTTGATTTTATAAATGCTGATTTTGAGAGACTGCAGCTCGATAATTTTACCGAGAAATTCTAAAAATAAAATGCATAGACCTATAAAACGAAGTATGCGCACCTTCGAGCGAAAAGTGGCACATTTCCGAGCGAGGGAGGCAAATGAAGCGCGACGCGGAGCGGCGCGCTTCATTTTCCCGAGATCGGAATGTGCCACTTTGAGCTCGAATGTGCGCACTCGGTTTTAAGCGCGATTCACAATAATTAATTTACTTTCTAAATAATTTTAATTAAAAATTACAGCGCTGTGCCGCGTGCACAATTTGATCTCGGGAAAAATGTGCACATATGTCGTTTTATTGTAATACAATACTATTTTCTATTTAAATCCAAAAAGTAAGGTAAACAAATTTGATAAATACGAAGATGTGCGCGTTCGAGCGAAAAGTGGCACATTTCCGAGCGAGGAAAGCAAATGAAGCGCGACGCGGAGCGGCGCGCTTCATTTTCCCGAGATCGGAATGTGCCACTTTGAGCTCGAATGTGCACACTCGGTTTTAAGCATGATTCACAACAATTAATTTACTTCCTTATACTCCTAACTTTAACCCCCAAATTTTCGTCATCTGTGCGCGCGCAACTTCCACCTCCCACTAAAATTTTACTCTCAATCCGCCAAAACAAGTATAACTTCAAAAATACAGGATTCACAGATGACAAAACAAAACCTTGAATATAAATCTCTTTTAATTATTTAAATTAAAAACTTGTTAAAATCAACAATAAATAATTCAACGGCCAACTCGATTAAACCCCAACAAAACCGAAACGCCGCCGAGATCGACCAAATAAACAGTCCAAAACGGCTCTAAAAGTTCCGTTTTCCCTAAAAGGGACAAATTTCCATCGTACAAAACTGGAACGGAACGTAACACGGAAAATCCGGGACGTTTTTTCCCACATTGACCCGTGCCGAGTTCAAGGCTCGAATAAAAATCTTATCTTCGCAATTGCACAGAAATCCGCGGACACAGTTTTAATATAAAACCGGCTCCGTCCTCGTCTCAGTGCAGTTGTCAACAACGAACTAGCAAAAATGAAGACGATCTTTCTTTGTACAGCGCTCGCCCTCGTTCTCCACGTAAGTCTCCATCGAATTTTTAAACAGTTCTTGTAAAAAATGTGAACGTTAGGGCGCCCTGTGCCAAGTGCCCTACGAATTCAACGCCGACGAGGTCGCCTGCATGAAAGAGCTGAAGTTGAATCAGGATCACATCAAGACGGTCATCACCGACGATGCCAAGACGTTTCTGCCCGAAGACGACGAGGAATTTAACAGTTACATCCATTGCTACTGGGTGAAGACCGGGACGCAAAACGAGGCAGGCGATCTGCAGTACCAAAACATTATTGAATTTATTCAGAGGTTCGGCAGAAGCCAATTCGGCGGTAAGAGCGACGACACCAGGATCATCGGGACGAAGATCGCGCGGGAGGCCGTGGAGGGCTGCAAGAACTTGCCCAAGGGCAAGACGCCGGGGCAGACGGCCGTTCAGGCACAAAATTGCATCGATAAGCGTATGATTGAATTGGTCAAGTTGGAGAATTAGTGGTTTAAGACTGATTTTGGTTTTGATTTTTTTTTTTTTAAATAAAATACAGTCGAACCTCGATAGACCGAATTTTTGATAACTCGCACCTGTTTCCCTAGGACTAATTTTTGTGACTTTGTATTTGAAACAACAGTTTTTTCTAAATATTTTGAATTCTTAACCTACGATTTTTCAAAAGTGGAACTTTAGAAAAAAATTAATTACCAAGTGGTATTTTTCTTACTCATTTTTTTCGAGAATTTTAAGTAGCACGCCTACGATTTTTTGGGCTCGTCCAAAGCCAAAAAATCTGGCGAATCAGAATTTGTATAGTTTTCAAAATCCGTTTACAAATAAAAGCGCTATATTTTTTTAAACGTAACGTTTTGTGCTATCAAAATGGATATAAAATTTCAACAGTTAATTACTCAAAAAATTAACGTTGCGCCCTATGGCAATTTTAAACGTATCTTATGGAAAAAATCTCAGGATTCTGAATCCGGGTCGTTTTTAATGATAGGGTCAAAAGTGAGAACGGTACAATTGTTTTTGTGAGTCGATTTGTATTTTTTTTTAATTTAATAAATTTTTTGAAAATTTTGGGGTTTAACGGGGAGCAGAGAAGAATGGCTCCAATTATGTCGGTTTGTGGTCCATGAGAACGTCCCGCAAAAAATTAAAGCAAATCTATTACATAATTTTTTTTCCCCCCAATTCGAGCAATTTTTCTAAAAGACGAAAATTTTTATTTTAGAGTGAAAGCGCAGGGAAATGACACCGGCTATAGTTACTAGGGTACGTAGGAACATCCCCTTGCAATATAAAACAATTTTATTTTTTTTATTTTTTGCCAAAAAAACATGGATTAACATTCATGATTTTTCTCGATTTTGACCCATTTTGGGGGTTTTGAGTTAACGACGGTTTCGGAAGTACTAAGGCCTATTACTTTCGAAAATGAACGCTTTCCGCGTACTTCTCAAAAATAAAAAAGTTATTGCGTTTTTAAAGTTTCATTTTAAATCCAAATTGAATTTTTTAAAAAGGCAAAAGTATTTGTTTTATGGGGAAAGCGCCGGGAAACGACACCGGCTATAGTTGCTAGGGGTACGTAGGAACATCCCCTTGCAATATAAAGCAATTCTATTTTTTCATTTTTTTGCCAAAAAAAACATGGATTAACATCCATGTTTTTTCTCGATTTTGGCTGATTTTGGGGGTTTTGAGTCAGCGCCGGTTTTGGACGTACTAAGACCTAATAATTTTGAAAATGAACGCTTTTCGCTTACTTCTCAAAAATAAAAATATTACTGCGTTTTAAAAGTTTCATTTTAAAGCCAAATTTAATTTTTCAAAAAGGCGAGAATTTTATTTTAGACGGAAAACGCGGGGAATTGACACCGGCTATAGTTACTAGGGGTATGTAGGAACATCCCTTTGCAATATAGAGCAATTCTGTTTTTTACATTTTTCCCAAAAAACATGGATTAACATTCATGTTTTTTCTCGATTTTGGCCGATTTTGGGGGTTTTAAGTTAGAACCGGATTCCGACGTGCTATCGTTGGAAACGTGCAGAAATTAAAGAATTTGACAACATTCTCAAAAATTACAAATTTTAGCAAACATTACATTTTGAAAGTTTCTAACGCGTTTTTCTTTATACTTAACATTGCGTCTTGTTGATTTTTTTAATTGATGTTACGCTTCGATAAACGGGCTTTCAGAATCTGAAAAGTTTTTAAAGATCCGTTTACAAATAACTAAGCTAAGATTTTCAAAATAAAATTTTTAAAAATTAATTACAAATCGAACTCTTCAAACCCATTTTTCTCAAGAATTTTAAATAAAACGCCTATGGTTTCTTGAGCTTATCCAAAGTCAAATAGTCTGGCAAATTCAAATCTGTATAGTTTTTAAAGATCTGCCCACAAATAACGGCGCCACAATTTTTTTAACATAAACTTTTGTGCTACAAAATGAATCTAAAACTTCAATCCATAATTACTCGAAATATATTTAATTTAGTTACGCCAAAGAAGTATAACTTCTATCGCGCTTATATAAGTCCACGCACTTGACTTTTTATTCTAATTCTGGCAAAGTCTTTTTTTTAAATAATTATATTCAATTTTACTAAATTTAAAACTAACTTTCCTTTATTAGCAAGTTAAAAAAAAATATAAAAGATTATCGTACTAACGGACATATCTAAACAGGTTTTCTCAAAATTTTTTAAATTTAGGACATATTGCTTACAAACTTTTAGTGTTAAATTTGTGTTCGGTATCGCCGGGTTAAGTGTCAGTACCTATTCGACCGACACCCTGTATACTGATCGACTACTAATTCTCTTGATCGCATATTGGGGTAACCGAGTAATTTTTTTGCAATATTAATTTTACTAATTGCTGTTGATTTATTACTTGAAATTTTATTAATTCTTTATCTGAAAATCTATATAGGTAAATTAATTTAAAAAAAAAAAAAAAATTTACTAGATATAAATATTTTTATAGCTTTATTTGGATCTCTTACCTTACCCCAATTCCATTCGAAATGCGGCAAATTGAAAAACGATAGCTTTTCTAATTGTACATTCAAAGCAACCGAATTACTCGTAGAGATTTGATTGAATATTCTTCTATTTTAAATTGGAATTTCGAATAATCCGAAAGAATACCCTATGTGCATGGCGGAATATCGGAAATCTCAGAGAGGATTTTTCTTCGGCTGCAATACACTTTAGCATTCAATTCTGAAGCATTCGCATATACAATATAAATTTTCATGAGACTGTCCTACATTTTCCACTACTTCTGCGAAAAGATACGGGCGTTTATATTAAAATGAAATAGATCAGATTTGTATCTTCCGCTTCCAACAATAGGGGATGCATTAAAATTTACAAAAGTCAACAAATCCGCAGCTTTGAATGACAAACAATTTTTTTTCTCCCTTCCCCGTTCACCGAAACCAATCGCAAATATTCGTACGTACGAAAATTGCACCACTCTTTTTTAAATTCGTTTCTTTCTAAATGTTCAATGCGAAAAAAAATTAATCAAATCAAACGCGTTCCGCGAACAAATTAAAAAAAAATATTTTAAAATTTTTTGGCGGCGTTGTACGATAAATAAGGGGAAGAACTAACCTGTATATTTTCGTCGAACTTATGAGGGATGATTAACCACCGTCCGCTCATGACGATGAGGAACAATCGACTGAATTTTCCGGCGTCGTTTTCCCGACGCCCCAAACGCTCCTCCGTCAGCGCACCGGCGACTCTTTCCAATTTTCAACAGTTTATTCGTCCGTTGTCCTCAAAGTTGATATTTAAAAGGAAATGCTACCGTCAATCATGCAACGTCTGCTTAGGCTCCTTTTCCAAAATTAATTTTTCAATTATTAATTTCTACGGCGACTATTGCACAAACGATTTTCTAAGTATTTTGAACGTTTTCCTTTATTTTTCCTTGTTTGAATGTTAAATTTGTACGCAAGGCCGTTGCCTATCGTGCAAGGCTTTGTTGGTATGCGGGTCTTTATTTATTTATTTATTTATTTATAATTTAGCTCTGTTTTTAATCGATTTTTAGTTATATGAAAGACGTGCTTTTAAAAGTATTTGGGGGAACTGTATCCCTGGGTGCTAATGTTATTAAATTAGGCCCCAAACCCTTCCGATTTAATATTAACTAATACACATGAAATTTTAGCTCGTGAGATTACTTTAGGTGGGGTAGGAGACCCAATACCCGATCGCTTGCGATATTTTTCGTATTCATAAAATAATTATGTGAAAACTGCTACATAAAAAATAGGGGAGACCGTAAAAGATTTCAAAGATAGGCCCAATAGCATCAGCTATATATAAATATACAAAATGTGCCAACAAAACTTGCCCCCCTACCCAAAAAACTCGGAAACAATAAACTTTTTCAAAATTTAAGTTTTATTTGAAGGGGGACAAATTTTCACGTAAAATGCATACGCAAAAATTACACCCCCCGAAACCCAGTATCAACCCCCTATGTTTTTATTTGCAAGTATGGCCAAATGACACATAGTTGGAAAAATAATTTTTTTGCCTATAGAACCCTGTAATTTTTGCTTCAAATATAGGATTTAACTTTGAAGATATTTTAGATTAAACTAATTATTTGAGAATATATCAGTTTTTTAAATTAACAAATGTATTATTTACTGAGACTTTCTCGTCACGTCAATAGATTGCAAATACACTGTATTGTGCACAAAATTTGACAGTATGAAGTTAGCCATTTAAAAAAGTACATGAATTATAGTGAATCGTGCTTAAAACCGAGTGTGCACATTCGAGCTCAAAGTGGCACATTCCGATCTCGGGAAAATGAAGCGCGCCGCTCCGCGTCGCGCTTCATTTGCCTCCCTCGCTCGGAAATGTGCCACTTTTCGCTCGAATGCGCACATCTTCGTATTTATTAAATTTGTCTACGTTATCCTTCGCTCTTTCAAAACAAAATAATAAATTAAAGTTAGTAAATAGGAAAGACCGGGGTTGGAAGTCACAATTTTTTTTTTGTATTTATATAGTTAATACAAAACTAAAACCGTTGCACGTCATTACTATAAATGACGTCACGCCGCGTACAGTGTTGTCAAACTGTGAGTTTTGCCGCAGATTATAGGATACAAATGGTTTGTTCTAAGAAGAACAATTTTTTGATCGCTTTGTGCACTATTTTTACAATTTAATAAACACTAAAAAAGGCGAAAAACGGTTACAGACAGATCGTGTCAACAACAACGCAACGCCCCAACTTTGAGATCATGGCAGCCAATATTTCAATAGCGGCCAAATTCAAAATTGAATACAATCGTATAGCCCCAAACGATCTGGCAGGTTGGTAGTGCTGATCCACTTCAATGACGTTAGCAATGACGTGCAACAGTTTAAGTTTTGTATTAACTATAGAGCTTGTGGTCTTAATTTATCAATGACATGGTGTATTTATTCTAGTTTAAGAAAAAATAAAGACTTTTTCTCTACCATTATCTAAAGAGAACATATTATAATTTTTATGAAAAAAGAGAAGTGTGACTTTTAACCCCGTGTCAGGGATGGTTGTCAGACGTTAACTAAAAGGTAAAATACAAAACGAGAAAACAAATACCTATTCTATTTCAACCTATTCTATCTAACGAACTTAGGTTATGGTAACAAAAATGACAAATGTATAATTACAGCCAATCGTTTATGTAGTAAAACCCCTAGAAACCAATAAAAAAGGCCTCACATATTAATGGTTGCTTTGTACTTGTAACTACTAACCCCGCTAACTTGAGACAACCTTCCCCAAAACAGTTTTAGACAATTAACTCCCAAAATAAATTTAAATCAATGGTCATTTAAAAAGTCATATCATGAAACATATCTTAAACATCATAAATACACGAATAGGTATATCACTATGCAAAATTTAATTATACTTACGAGACTCAACACAGATTCACAAAAAATGGCTTTTACTGTACAAAAAAAACGAACGCATATATTTCTTTTACGGTATTTCAGAGCGAACTAAAATGAAGTACGCAAGAAGGTATTGTGCTCGGACTTCTTTGACACGGGTAAATCATTAGGTTTTCTGTTATGGTTAATGTGACAACCTACCCGTTAGACAACCATACCCGGTCTTCCCTACTATAATATTACTAAACTATTGCTGAAGTTAAATTCATTATAATCAAATATTATGTTTGATAAAAGGTATTTAATAATTCAGAATGAGTGCTGTAAATTATTTTTAATCGTTGACAACACAAGCAAAGTTAAAAAGTGGCGACACACGTCATGTGAATTTTTCAATAATAAAATTAAACTAATATTCTTTGACGGCTTATAAAAATACTTTCTAGTGATCGAGTACTGGGGTACCTATATATTGATCGACTACTAATTCTTTTGATCGGGTACTGGGGGTAATCGAGCAATTATTTTGAACTATTAATTTTACTAATTGCTGTTGATTTATAACTTAAAATTTTATTAATTTTATATGTGAAAACCTTTATTAACCCTCCGTTAGTCACCTGAAATATCGTACCATGTTAAGTCAATGGAAGTGGTCTACGATTGTAGACCAGGTGACTAACGGAGGATTAATCAATAAAAAAAGACACTTAACCTCCGCACACTAGGTGACTAAATGCCACATGCTATACTAGGTGGGGTTTGCCATACCCCAAAAATAAAATGAAATAAAATCCACAAAATTGTACTTTTGACAGTTCAATGATAAGAAATATATTTTAATAACTAATAATGAATAGGTTTAAGTAAAACATATTTATTTATGCATTAGAATAGACTTTTATTAATAAAAATACTAGAACTTTACTTTTTCTTCAACTTCACTTTTTTTCATTTTATAAACTATTGAGTCTTTTTTTGAGTACTAAATTCCAATGACACGTGTCAATTACGATACCGAATATTAAGAAAACCTAACAAAAATTTTTTTTTGCCTCCTTATTAAAATAAAAATTAATTTCACGGCAATTTATTAATGATTCGCAATAATTTAGAACAATAAGTTGCACGAAAAATAAATTAAATAATTTTAATCGTTCCCTCTCACTTGCATTGACAAGATTATCGTATCTTCTCGCTCCCTTCCACTCATTGCTATGGTAAATACGTTTTTCGAATATAAAATCGATAATTACTAAATTAAATTAAAATTTTTGATTTGAAGGAGCGCACGGTAAATTAGACAAATGTAATAAACACGAGAATGTGCGCATTCGAGCGAAAAGTGGCACATTTCCGAGCGAGGGAGGCAAATGAAGCGCGACGCGGAGCGGCGCGCTTCATTTTCCCGAGATCGGAATGTGGCACTTTGAGCTCGAATGCGCACACTCGGTTTTAAGCTCGATTACCAAATGTCCCGTTTTAACAAAAAAAAAATTGTTCAAGTTAGTTATACCCCACCTAGTACACAGAAGGTTAATAGATAGAAGTATTTTTATAGCTTTATTTCGTTCAACACGACAAAATACTCATACTTTAATATAATATAACTTTAATTAAGTTTTTACAATGAAATTAAATATTTATTAATTTAATAAAGAAGAGACAACTTAATAACAGTATTAGAAAATTTGATCGGCGTGCGCCATCGAGTAACGAAAGACTGAACTAGAAGCCATTTGCATGATATGTCTCTACAATGTATTAAACATAACCCTAATGTTAAGTTACATTCGAAGCTAATTACAAAGCAGACAATGCAGTGAAAGTTAACTTATTAACATATTCAATGGTACAATTATAAATAATCGGAGGTGTGTAGTGCGGTGAATAAGAAAAATGCCAGCTGCTGTGTCTGATAAGCCTGATCGTTCTGAGCAAATGTGGAACGCTCTAAAAGCTCACATAATCAGAGAACGGGAACGTAAAAAGCAAGAAAGAGAAGCAGAAGTGGAAGAGGAACGTTTACGTAAAGAACGTGAAGCCAGAGAACAGCAGGATGTGATGACTTTGGGAGAAACTCGAGAACAAATCCAACATCTCGAAACCAAGCTACAACAGCTCAAAGAAGAGAAGCATCAATTATTTCTGCAGCTCAAAAAAGTATTGAACGAAGACGATAACAGAAGGAGGCAATTAGTAAAGGAATCTAAGTACAAATTTAAATTAAGTTTAAGCATACTATAAGTTTCTCTTTTAGCGATATGTTAACAATTCAAGCCTTACCCTTAAGCGGACTAGTTCATCAACAACTATTTTTGCCCCAATCTGCTCCAAGAGTAACAGCTGTTCCTCAGCAAAGCTATAAAGCTGTAAATAAGCGACCACGCAGCCCCAGCCCTCAACCACAGCCTGCACCGCCCACGACTTTATATCATCAAGGCTACGCATACAAACCACCTAATGTTTCGAACACGGCATATCAAGGCTCGCCTCAGAGTAAGCCTCTGGTGGCCAGCAACTCAGGAAATATGTCTAATTATAAATTTGTAGAAACGCCACAATATCCAAATCAGCCAGGAGCATTTTATCCTGTGCCTCCACAAGAGTTATCAATTTATTACCCGCAAGGCCCAATGCCTTCTCGTGAGCCTACACGGGCTGTGTATGAAAATACACGGCCACAAGCTTATCACATTGAACAGAAACCTTTAGAACATTACGCTTTAAGACCACCTGCCTCTCACGCTCACGTCATTCATCCCACTCCGATGTCCATTAATCCCGCACAAGCCCCTACAAAGGCTGCTTATCCCGTGCGAGCACAGACTCAATACCAGCAAGTACCAGCACCTGCGTCTGCTTTGTACACTGCTCAAAATCGTCCCTTATACCAATCGCCAAGCACTCCCATGAATTATCCTCCGAGAGAATAGAATGAGTAGGTTTTTTTTATAATCGCATGGCTTCTATTTTATTCGTATTCCCATTTTATACTGAAAAACATAAGTTATAGGCTGCTTATCTTTAAATAACTATAAACAGGAGGGTAGTGTATTGAAACTTTTAAATATATCGTATTTTATATATTAAATATTATTTAAATCTTCTTTTAGAATATTGTCCATCGAATTAAGTCTGGGCTGGAACCGCTTTAGGACTAACATAATGGTCCTGGGTACCAAATTTTGTGCTGTGTACTTTAAATCAGGGGTACCCCAAGTGTGGCTCGCATGCTAATTGCAATCGGGTCCTCGAAGTTGACTCAAGCTCTTAAATATTATCGGTTATTAATTTAATTTATAAATTGTTAAGAAATGTGTGCATAACGTGGCCAATTTTTCTCCTGCATTTATTGGATTTGTTTAAATTGCTTTTTAACAAAAAGAAAATAGTAATGCATTGAAATAAAACGACATCTTTACATATTTTGGGGATATTAAATTGTATACTCGAGATAGCGGTTTAATTTATAATTAAAATTATTTAAAAAGTCAATTAATTATTGTGAATCGTGCTTAAAACCGAGTGCGCGCATTCGAGCTCAAAGTGGCACATTCCGATCTCGGGAAAATGAAGCGCGCCGCTCCGCGTCGCGCTTCATTTGCCTCCCTCGCTCGGAAATGTGCCACTTTTCGCTCGAATGCGCACATCCTCGTATTATTCGATTTTTACACTTTATTCTTCGCTCTTTCAATGAATAATTTTAAATTTAAATTAGTAAATATTGATTTTATGTTTGAAAAACGAATTTACCATAGCAATGAGTGGAAGGGAGCGAAAAGATACGACAATATCGTCAATGCGAGCGAGAAGGAACGATTAAAATTATTTCAACTGATTTTTCATCTAATTTATTGGTCTAAATTATTGTGAATCGTGCTTAAAACCGAGTGCGCGCATTCGAGCTCAAAGTGGCACATTCCGATCTCGGGAAAATGAAGCGCGCCGCTCCGCGTCGCGCTTCATTTGCCTCCCTCGCTCGGAAATGTGCCACTTTTCGCTCGAATGTGCACATCTTCGTATTTATTGGATTTGCCAACATTAATCTTCTATTTTTCAATTCAAAAAATTAAAAATAGAAGACTAAGATTTATTTTTTGTTTGAAAAGCCTTATAGATTTTATTCCTTTTAATAAGTTCTCACTTTGCTCTTCTGCAGGCCGAATTGCAACGAATCTGATAAAAATATTTTAGGGGTACTTTCGAGTGTTTACAAATTCGCATTTTTGATTAATTAAAATTGTATATGGGATGTATCGTGTCAAGTAAAGCCCTTCAGTTCAATATTTCAGTGAATCCATTCAGGAAATTCTAACAATAAATAAAACTCTCATACCATTTATTGTATTTAATTATAGCATTCAAAAATCTTCCAGCCAAGCACAAAATTATCTAACGTTTGAGAATAATGCAATATTAAGGTTCACATTGAGGATGTCTATACCAATTTTTTTTTTCAAATCAAATAATTCAATAAATTCAACTAATTTTTTGTTAATTTGAAATATTGACTATTAACAGAGAAATTAGGCGTGCAGAAGAGCACCATGTTAACTTACCAAAAGGAATAAAATATAAGGTTTTTCGAAATCTCTATCGACACCCATAAAATTAATTTTCACTTAATTAAAATAAAACTATTTATTAGGAAAATTACTCATAATGTTCACGTTCAATATCTTTTAATAATGTGCAATATTCACTGAAATCGGACACAATAAAACACAATTGTTAAACTTGCAACGTTTCGTTGTAAATATTTACAATCTTTCATGTTGAACGCATATAGAATTTTTGAGTTTTAATGGTTAAATTGCTTTTTGTGATGATAAGTTGCTTGATAAAGTTTCAATAAAGAAACGAAACGTTGCAAGTTTAACAATTGTGTTTTATTGTGTCCAATTCCAGTGAACATTAAAAACTATTTATTAGGTATTGTATTTATACATTTATTTTATGATTTTAAACATTTATTAAACCTCTACGGCTGTTAAATACACCCCTGGGGGACTATATAGACCACTTTGGCGACCTCTGATCTAGCATAATCCGAAAATCGATTTGAATTTCTTTTAATTCGCTAATTTTGCAGAAAAAAAATGATTAAAGGGGACCCTTAAATGTGTTTCGTGCAAGAAATTGGACCTTTTCGTTACGAAACGACGAAATACAACAGATAAATGAATTTATTGCCTACGATCAATTATAATGCTACAGTATTTGTTACCCTTAATTTTTCTACAATATTAGATTAATTAATGCATTCGTGACAAATTTAATTAAACGTTCTTTAGAATAGTTAGATATCGACATTTACATAGATTTTATTTAGTTACTTTTTAAATTTCATTTTTAACTAACAAAAGTGCTCTTAGAGTTAATTTTGCTTGGGTACAAGAATAAAAATAGGTACATTTCAAAATCTACATCCAAGCAATTTTTTTTTCATATAATAATATAATTTAGACTATTCTTATATAAGTTTTCTTGTTGTGGTTTTCTCATCTTGTGTATACAAAACGAATTATCTACAATCATTTTTAAGGTGCAACGGGTTCTTTATTGTTCTCGGACTCGATCACCCATCTCGAGCGGATGGCCGCCATATTCTTCAGGTTCTGCTTGTGGGTCCAGGGCTTGAGCTGCCTCAGTTCATTTTCCAAGATTAAATCTTCATCTTGCGGCCTGGAATGCAAAGGTTTCGGAGCAATGACGGAGACCGCAATGTAAGCCTTGGGATTCTTGTCAATATTTGTGTGGTACAAGGGATGTCCTGTTACTCTATGATATGCAAAATTTCTGGGATATGTTTTACTTCCAGGCTTAGTTTCGGACTGCCAGGGATACTTTGATGTCTCGAAACTTTGATGTTCTAATTCCGAGGGCGGCTTGTAGATTATTCGGCCTTCAGGTTCGAATTCTGGCCATTTGTTAGATTTCAACGCGCCCTCCGAACGACTCTTGCCTCTTTTATTGCCATTCAAGACCACGACCATCTTCTTCACGTCCTCGGCTGGCTTCGATTTGATCGTCGTCGCCTCCGACGTTCTCTCGAACTGTTCCTTCTTTTGTAAAACTAATTCTGCCTTTTCGGATTTCGGCAGATTCTCTAAGAGTAATTTAGAAGTTCTTAAGTCATTATCAATTTTTTCTGAAAGAGAAATGAGGGTTAATTGAGTTAAATTCGGATGGAATCGAGGCTTACGCAGTAATTTATGGACTTTATCCCACTGAACAGGATCCGCAGCAATTTTGACCATTAATTCTAAAAGGGCTTCATTTGCAACTATCTGAAAGGTTAACAGATTGGAATATTTGATTTTGGGGGGCGGGCGAGGAGCGATACCTGTTCTTTTTCGTTTTTCGTGTGGCTCGTGGACGAGTCGACGTTTGTTACTTCGAATTTAGAATTATTGTTAACAAGGCCCATTAAAAATTCGTAACTTCGTTTCTCCCTATTGCTTTTTGATAATTCGCGATTGTTCATTGCTTCGTGCGAGTCCAAAGGGCCGTCTGACGCCTCGTACGATGAGTTTCCCTCCCATTGGATTTTGTATTCTTGGTCTTCTATCTACAAATGTCAACAATTAGTTTTGTTGGGAATTAGTGCACATCATGTGTTTTTATTTATTTATAATTAAATTGCAACGAGGCTTTGTTTGCTTTATTAGTTATTTCAGTACAGCGAATAGGAATTATAAATGAAATGTTGACAAATATTATTTACCATACCAATGAGTGGAAGGGAGCGAAAAGATATCACAATTTCGTCAATGCGAGTGAGAGGGAACGATTAAACTTAATCAATTAATTTTTGGTCTAATTTATGTGGCTTAAATTATTGTGAATTATGCTTAAAACCGAGTGCGCACATTCGAGCTCAAAGTGGCACATTTCGATCTCGGGAAAATGAAGCGCGCCGCTCCGCGTCGCGCTTCATTTGCCTCCCTCGCTCGGAAATGTGCCACTTTTCGCTCGAATGTGCACATCCTCGTATTTATTGAATTTTATAAATTAAACTTTCTCCTCAATCAACAAATTTAATTTAGTTTAGTAAATATATCGATTATATATTCAAAAAACGTATTTTTACTATAGCAATGAGTGGGAGCGAGGGAAAAGATACGATAAAGTCATAAGTACGAGTGAGAGGGAATGATAAAAATTATATAGTAATTTTTTGTGGAAGAAATTATTGCGAATAGTGCTTAAAACCGAGTGTGACATTCGAGCTCAAAGTGGCACATTCCGATCTCGGAATGAAGCGCGCCGCTCCGCGTCGCGCTTCATTTGCTCCCTCGCTCGGAAATGTGCCACTTTTCGCTCGAATGCGCACATCTTCGTTTTAATTGGATTCGACTATATTAATAACAAATCCTTCCAATCCAGATTTTTTATTCGGAAAGAGTTTTCGCTTGAAAGTGCACATACTCCTTAATAATTGAATTTGCCTATCTTATTTTCTCTCTTACAAATAATATTAATTAAATGAAACTGAACTAAATGTACCACTTCTCGCTTTTCTTTTAATTAAAAATTGCAGTAGGGTATTTTTACCAAAAACCACATTTGTAATTTAGCACTTTTAAACTAGACTAGATGGGAGACTTCAACGTACATGAAAAAAAATACTATAACTTTTTCCAACCTTTTTTTTCCACATACCCCACCTAAGTTATTCTAAAATTTTGATGCACCCTCTATGTAACATATAAATCAATAGAAATCAATTGAATAATATTAGTCGTTCCTCTCACTCGCATTCACGTTATTGTCGTATCTCTTCGCTCTCTTCCACTCATTGCTATAGTAAATACGTTTTTCGAACATAAAATCGATATTTATTAGGTTAAATTAAATTTTTGATTTGAAGGAGCGCACCATAAATTATACTAATATAATAAACACGACGATGTGCGCATTCGAGCGAAAAGTGGCACATTTCCGAGCGAGGGAGGCAAATGAAGCGCGACGCGGAGCGGCGCGCTTCATTTTCCCGAGATCGGAATGTGCCACTTTGAGCTCGAATGTGCACACTCCGTTTTAAGCACAATTTAAAAGTGTCCCGTTTTAACAGGAAAAAAGTTGGTCAAATTGTTAGGTATATGTTTACAACAAATATTAATCACTAAATAAAACAGTCGCACATTATCTTAAAATCAACAAAGCCAAAAAACACTGTCTAGTGCGAAATACAAAATAAAATATTTAGTAAGAAATTCCGAGGTTTAATTTTCGCAACGCGGTTGACAATCCGGATAATGGGGAATCCGTATAACTGGGGTCCGGATAATTGAGGTTTTACTGTAGATTGTTTTCGGAAAGTACAGGTACCTATCCACATCCAATTGTTTAACATTCACACACCATCTATCGTTAACACTTCAAATTGGGGCAAATCTTAACAATGGTAATTCTTAAATTGTTGTGAATCGAAAAAAACACATTTTTTCCAAATTTTTAAAAAACTAAAAATTTTAAAAATCATTTAATACACCTTTCAGAAGAAAAACTGTAAGGGAATAATGGATTATTTAAGTTGCAAGATTTTTAATTAATGTGACTATGGTTTTATGAATTTGACCTTTGAAAAAGATTTGTCGTAACCAAAAAAACAGAATTTTTCTGTTCGAAATTTTGGGTGGTCTCCAGAAAATTAGCATTTCGTTCCAATATTATATGAAAAAGCGGAATTTTTGTACTGTGTCACACGGAAACCGTGCCATGGCAAGGTCGATTGATTTTTTTGATAAATCAACATCAGGACTTGGAAGAATTGTACCTTCGATTTCGATAATTTTGAACTCAAATGGAAGAAGTGAAATTACTAAGGACAAATATGCGATTTCTTTTGGTGAACTCGCAGACCATTTGAGATAGTTTCCTGTAAAATTAATTATCCTTGCGTAATTCATGACATTGACATATTTATGTCAAATATAAACCAATTTTTTTGGTCAAATCTGTCGCATGAAATGTTAACTAAAGTGTAAATGATTAACATGCAATAGGTCACAGATATACAGTCTGTCAGACGAATAAGTACTGCTACTTAACAATGTACGCTTAACTGTCCGGTAGAGGGGTCACTTACTTTAAGTAGAATTTTTTTTTAAAAAAAAATATATTTTTATAGCAAGTACAGCCTCTGACTAAAATATATTGAACTCTTTGTACTCAATCTAGACCTGTACTTTTAGCTCCGATTATCACAAGTGAACTAGCTTAAGAATTGGAACATTATTTGCAAAAAACCGTTTAATTATACGTCGTTCGTTGAATGTTTATCTTTTTCGATTCAAAACTGAAACTTGCGATTCCACCAAAGGAAATTGCATAGGGGAGACCGGGTATGGTTGTCTCACGGGTAGGTTGTCACAACAACAATAACAGAAAACCTAATGAATTAATAAATTTGTTTACCCGTGTCAAAGAAGCCCGAACACCATACCTCCTTGCGTACTTCACTTCAGATCGCTATGAAATACCCTATAAGAAATATATGCGTTTGTTTTTTTTTGTACAGTGAAAGTAATTTTTTGTGCATCTCTGTTGAGTGTCATAAGTATAATTAAATTTTGCATAGTGATATACCTTTTCATGTATTTATGATGTTTAAGATATGTTTAATGATATCATTATATGGTTTCTTAACATTTGTTTTAGGGAAGGTTGTCTCAAGTTAACGGGGGCTAGTAGTCACAAGTGCATAGCAACACTATTAATATGTGCGACCTTTTTTATTGGTTTCCAGGGGTTTTACTACATAAACGATTGTCTGTAATTATATTTCTGTCATTTTTGTTACCATAACCTAAGTTCTCTAAGTCTTTATTTCTCTTTAAACTACCTATCTATTGATATAACTATCTATTGATATATAAATGTCATTGATAAATTAAGACCATGGGTTCTATAAATACAAAACAAAAAATTGTGACTTCCAACCCCGGTCTCCCCTATTTATAATTAGCTAACTAAGGTCTTTCAAATAATATCAATATTGTCGAAACCGTGATTCCGGATACAAGCACCATATCATATTGCATTTATTTTATTTAATCGTTATAATTTTAATTATAAATTGCAAAATCCATGTGTTTGTCTAAAAATGTCTGATTTAATGTTTGCTAGCTTCATTTTAATAACTCACACTCTTCTTCGACTTATCGAGGTTCCACTGTACATAAAAATGCGCCAAAACGCATTAGAGCGACTATATACTGCGGTTACCACGCTAATTTATTTATATTTTTGTTTCGTAGCGCCACATTCGAATTTTTCTACCGCAGCGAAAACTAATTGTTTGATAACTTTTCGCCGACCTCAAACTTTCAAATGAAAATGGAACAACCCTTATTTGCAGGTGTATCATAAATTTATTCTCGGATCATAATATTCAAGTTGAATGGGGCGAACATTTTATCGCCGTGGAAATTCAGAGAGCGGGGATGTTATTTTGTGTCATTAGCGTAGAACATTCAACCCCTAAATAAATAATGCGGGTTTTAAATCAAATTAGCGAGAGGGTAATGAAAGTGTCAGAAATTTACGAAATTAATCAATCGATCAACCCCTTTACCGACGCGATTTTTGCTTCCGCCTCTTTTTTTTTTCGGGCCGAAAAGCGTCGCCCGAATCTATCTCTTCTTTTAATAAAAATATTCAAAAACTAAAATTAAGCAATTTGGAAGCAAGTGGAAAACCATTATAATGTAATTTGGTCTTTTAACGATTTTCATTTAAGCGCAACTCCCGAGTATTAAGCTTCTTGTGTTCCTTCGCCATTTAATTTTTCCACCTAATTGGAAATTCGTTTTTGGGGACGAAACAAAATAAAATTCTGTGCATCCAAGAACTGTTATACGGTCGAACCTCGATAAGTCGAATTTTTGATAACTCGTATTCAAACCCGTTTCCCTAACAAGGGGTAGGCACGAGGAGGAAAATTCATTTCGGGATGAAACTCGGTATATAAGTAGTACACCTTTAGAGTATTCATCCCTTATTATAAGAAAGCGCAATGGCCAGTCAATTTTGAGAAAACAGCTTTTGAAAATTCCTACACCGCTTCTATACTCATAAAGTCTTTATATTCTAAAAGCGCCCTAGTAGGTCAGCGGAGAACGCCCTCGCCTACGACCCAGTAGTTACGGGTTCTAATCTCGGTTTTGGTTACGTTTTTTTTTCAAATTAATTGTTTTTAAAACATCTATTATTTACAATTATTATTAATTTAAATATAAAAAAAATTGTTGTTTTTAAAAAAGGTATTAAAAATAACAGGATATTTAAAATAAAGAGTAATCATTTAATTTTTCAAAATACAAAATAATTAATAGGTAAGTATAAATAAATATAAAGAGCTCTTATAATAAGTAAAAAGTTTAAAAAATTTTTTGGTTATATACAAGAACCAGAATGATAATTGTCATAAAAACATTGAAAACAATAAATTGTACATCTAGAACAATTAATAAAAAACGAGTGTATGCAAGATCAATGTTCTTTATGGAGATCCTTTGGGAAACAAATTTCATTAAAATTTAAGAAGATTTTTCTATATTCAGAGGGTTAAGCAGCGTACCAAGTATATGGGACCATTTTACCAAAATATGATGAATTCAATTATTATACTTACCTATTAATTATATTGTATTTTGAAAAATAAAATTATTACTCTTTATTTCAAATATCTTGTAATACTAAATATCTTTTTTTTAACAACAATTTTTTTTATATTTAAATTAATGATAATTGTAAATAATAGATTTGTTTAAAAATAATTAATTTGAAAAAAAATTTAACCAAGACCGAGATTAGAACCCGGAACTACTGGGTCGTAGGGGAGTACGATTTCCGCTGACCTATTAGGGCGCTTTTAGAATATAAAGACTTAAAGACATTAATTTAAATTATTAATCTGCTTCAAATAATTTTTTTACGCATATGACCTTTTCTAGTGAATCGTGAACTTATATGTGAAAAAAAAATTAATTATTTAAATTAAATTTTCTATAAGTTATCCTGTTATAACCTCAGCTGTCACTGTTAAAGTGTCAGAAACTAGGCCCTTTACTTTACACAGAAAAGTACTTAACTCAATTTTTTTTGATAACTCGAATTATTTTTAGTTCCCGTTCGACTTCGACTTACCGAGGTTCGACTGTATTTGTGTTATTGAAGCGAAATATGGGATGTCGCAACCCATGACGGATGTCCGAGGTTTTTTTTCGTCAAAAAACCACTTTATTTGGAAGACGTCCAAATTTCCTTCTCGGAATGAAAAGAAGCGGGGGGGGGGACACAGTTAAATCTTGTAACTAACAGATTTCCGAGGACCAATTTCCGTAGAATTTCGAGTGAAAAATCGTATCAATCAGGAAGGAACGGTAAAAAGCCGCAAATAAGTGTATTACCCTTCCTATTTTTTTTTTATTTGGCAGTAAATTGATGAGAGAATTGATGGGGTAGTTCGGAAATAGCTGATTAAAGCGATTGGAAGGCAGATGTGGTCGCGATTTCTGAATCAGACGTCATAAAGAACCTCTCGATTCGTTTTCGACCCCCCAATTTCTCATCCCCCGCATTCTTGGCGCTCCCAGCCTCACATTCGTTACAAGAAACTTAATCGCTCATATTTTTATTTATATCTCTGCGAAAAATGGTCACGTTTCTCGATTTACGGTAACTATGGTAATGCGGGGCAATAAACCAATCGCGTTTCGCCTATTTTGAGCGCCTTATTTAAAGTTTCTTCTCATTAAAAATTTTATAAGAGCGCTTTTAAGGGTTTTCGGCTGACCCCTATTTTTTTCTGAAGAGGTTGCCGGCGAACTACAACTTAAGCACGCGTTTCTTCTTCAACTTTACTCGCAAACTGTTAGAAGTTTTTCGTTTCAATTTTTTTTGTAATCAAACAAGGAAACAAGCGCACTTCAAAAAAAAATTCAAATAACTTCCGAACGGCGTTTCTATTTTTTTTGAAGTTATACTTTTTTGGGCGCGCTTAGAGTAAGATTTTAATATGCATCGGAAGTTGCGCGCGCACAATTGAATTTGTCTACTTTACCCTTGGCTCTTTCAGCTCATAAATTAAAATTGATTTTAGCAAATTTTGATTTTATGTTCGATAAACGTATTTACCCATAGCAATGGGTGGAAGGGAGTGAAGAGATACGACAATGACGTGAGTGCGAGTGAGAGGGATCGATTAAAATTATTCAATTGATTTTCCATCTAATTTATTGGTCTAAATTGTTGTGAATCATGCTTAAAGCCGAGTGTGCGCATTCGAGCTCAAAGTGGCACATTCCGATCTCGGGAAAATGAAGCGCGCCGCTTCGCGTCGCGCTTCATTTGCCTCCCTCGCTCGGAAATGTGCCACTTTTCGCTCGAATGCGCACATACTCAGCATTCATTAATTTATCTACTTTATCCTTCGCTCTTTCAAATCATAAATTTAAATTTAGTTTCATAAATATCAATTTTATGTTCAAAAAATGTGTTTACCATAGCAATGGGTGGAAGGGAGCGAAAAGATACGACAATCACGTGAATGCAAGTGAGAGGGAACGATTTAAATTATTAAATTGATTTTCTATCTAAATTATTGACCTAAATTATTGTGAAAACCGAGTGTGCACATTCTAGCTTAAATTTAGGCGTGCAGAAGAACACAATGATAAGTTACTAAAAAGAATAAAATCTATAACTTTTTCGAAACAAAAAATAAATATAAATTTATTAGTTTTTAAATTTTTTTGAATTGAAGGATAGAAGATTAACATAGACAAATCCAATGAATACGAGGATGTGCACATTCGAGCGAAAAGTGGCACATTTCCGAGCGAGGGAGGCAAATGAAGCGCGACGCGAAGCGGCGCGCTTCATTTTCCCGAGATCGGAATGTGCCACTTTGAGCTCGAATGTGCGCACTCGATTTTAAGCATGATTCACATTATTTTAGGCCAATACATTAGACAAAAAATTATTTGAATAATTTAATCGTTCCCTCTCACTTGCATTGCCAAGATTATCGTATCTTCTCGCTCCCTTCCACTCATTGCTATGGTAAATACGTTTTTCAAATATAAAATCGATATTTACTAAATTAAATTATAATTTTTGATTTGAAGGAGCGCACGGTAAATTATACTCGGTTTTAAATACGATTACTAAGCGTCACGTTTTAACAGGAAAAAAATTGGTCACGTTATTCGTGCACCAGATGGCACTACATTCATATCTATATATTTCAGTACCTGGGCGACCGAAAGCTATCACATACCCACGGTAAACTCGAAAATTCAACCAAACCATTAAAGTATTAGTATTTTATTTTATTTAAAAAAATAAACGAATATTATACGTTTTAATACTTTCTCGTTGGAAAAACCATGTTCTTAGTGGCTTTCTAAAAAATTTCGATGACGTTTATCGGGGTGATTCGAAAATCGGAAAATAAAGCAAAATAATTACTTGAGGTTTTCGAAAACAGTAAATTGCAGCTTTTCGGAAACGAAAGTAAGGAAATAACGAAGAGGATTTCAATTAACAAAGTTAGAGGAGCTTTTGGTGTTTACAGCTCGGAAACTGGAAATAAGAGAAGACAAATTATGTTACATGCGAAGGGATTCCACCCTTTCCTTGATTAATGTCTATTCATAAAGTTATTTGTCTTCCAATTTACTAATAGATAACATTTCAAACATGTGCGTCACCCTTTTAAATCATTACCAAAAAAAAATTATTCCGGCCCGCTTAAATTCACCCCGAAAAACAATTTAAAAACGAAATTCATCCTTCGCAAATTTAATAATCTTAATGGAACATAATCAATTTTCGTTGAATGCGAGTTATTTTGTAATTTTATCTAAATTTTTTCTTTGTCGGAGAAGAAGAAATAAATAAAAAACGACAGCGAACTTCTGTGATACTTTTTACGTAGAAAATCAAATTTAATAAGTTTGTAAAAGCTTCCTATAAATATTTATGTGAAATTTATTTAAAATCGAGTCCTCACTTCTTATTAAAAAGTTCTGAGAAATTTAATCTTCTCCACTAATGTCAGAAAAAGCTCGATACTTTTCAAGAATTTCTTTTTCGAAAACATCAAAGGCCTTCTATTGAGATAATTAGCGGTAATTAAAAAAAAATCGAAGCGTGTACTTATGCAGGCGCGTTAGAAGTTATACTTCTTTGGCATAACTAAATTAATATAAATAAATACGAAGATGTGCGCATTCGAGCGAAAAGTGGCACATTTCCGAGCGAGGGAGGCAAATGAAGCGCGACGCGGAGCGGCGCGCTTCATTTTCCCGAGATCGGAATGTGCCACTTTGAGCTCGAATGTGCACACTCGGTTTTAAGCACTATTCGCAATAATTTCGTTCACAAAAAATTACTATATAATTTTTATCATTCCCTCTCACTCGTACTTATGAGTTTATCGTATTTTTTTCCTCGCTCCCACTCATTGCTATAGTAAAAATACGTTTTTTGAATATATAATCGATATATTTACTGAACTAAATTAAATTTGTTGATTGAAGAGAAAGTTTAATTTACAAAATTCAATAAATACGAGGATGTGCGCATTCGAGCGAAAAGTGGCACATTTCCGAGCGAGGGAGGCAAATGAAGCGCGACGCGGAGCGGCGCGCTTCATTTTCCCGAGATCGGAATGTGCCACTTTGAGCTCGAATGCGCACACTCGGTTTTAAGCGCGATTCACAACAATTTAGACCAATAGATTAGTCGAAAAATAAGTTGAATAATTTTGGTCGTTCCCTCTCACTCCGACTGACGAGATTGTGGTATCTTTTCGCTCCCTTTCACTCATTGCTATGGTAAAAACGTTTTTCCAACATAACATCAATGTTGACTCTATTTAATAAATACGAAGATTTTAAGCATGATTCACAATGATCAATCTACTTTAAAAATAATTCAAGTAATTCTAAAATCTCCCCGAGTTTTTTCTTGGGGCTGCGCTTATTTTTCATAAACTTTTCAATTTTTTCATTAAGGAATTGAGTGATTGTGTAATTAATTTGTATTTAAATAAGGGGCAAGAATATTTGAAATAGATTTTGCTATACTTCCGGTTTAACCGAAAATCGTGTCAACTTACTTATCTCCATTAGAAGGGTATTCATTATTTTTTAATAGAGCTACTCGGTCACTTTTCTAAAATTCAAAATAAGTTAACATTTGATTAATAAATAATTTTGAAAAAAATATTTTTATTTTCCATTACCAGCGTGTTTCAGCAAAGTGCCACGGGCTTATAATTTTAAAACATTTTTGAAAGCTCGTCGCACTGCACTGAAACAATTTATAATCCAAAATACAAAAAAATGAAAATATTTATTAATTAAATGATAAACTTTTTATACATTTATGGAAAGGCCTCGGCAAGCTCCAATTATTAAAAACAATTAATACCCTTCTTTTTAAGATGAGAAAATTTACATATTTCCTGTTAAAACGGGTGTAATAGAAAATTTAATGCGCCTCCTTTTACACTGGCCCCCCCATTTTGAAAATCACTAGTTTTATGCAAAATCGAAGATTTAAGGCATCACAGAAATCGTTCAAAAACTGTAATGTAAATGCCCAAAAATTTAATTCAAATAAAACGTAAACAAAGTCCTTATCGCAAACTGGGATTTCTCACACCCGTTCCCCGCACATTTCAGTTGTGAAAGGTACGTCGAAGAGCTCAGTTAAACGCTCCCCAAAATTTTAATTTACCAGTGATTATTTAAATATGTAGAGTGACAGTGTTTACCAAGGGCCTTCTACCCCTGAGAAGCACCCCTTCTGCAAAATTCAAAGCTGTAAGTCTTTTTAATAATTTTTATTAATTTTTTTCGATTTTCATTGTGCAAAATTAATGGTATCTCAAAAATTTTGGTACAAAAAAATTGGCAATTTATGAGCTTTAGTGGCTTTTGCAAATAATTAAAACTAACACCCAAATTAATTGCCTTTGTGTTGAATTTTGATACGTCACAGAATGACGTAGAAGTTTCGGGTTATTTGCGAGCCGACCTTATCGCATTTCTTACCTGGCTTTTGAGATATCATTTTATTTTGCCTTTTTACGATTTAACTTTTTGAACTGCACTTTACAAACGAAACCAGCTCGAAAACCACGTCTATTTCTACGAACGTAACGAAAAAGTCCTGTTCCGAAAAATCTTTGATGAGAAAATGAAACACCCTGTATATATATATATATATATGAATAGCTCGTTTAAAATATAAAATTCTTTTAACCAAAAATATTAAGGTGTATTAAAAAATAAGTTGCGAGCAGCTAAATCGAATGAACCTACATCTATACCTCGCTATACGACCGCTCGTTATACGTCATTGCGCAATAACATTTTTTAATTATTTTTTGATTTACGGCCCACGACGTTTCGTTATACGACCAAAAAAAACGGCTATACTGTAAACAGTATGTACCAAAATAATTGATTCGTTATACGGCTTTTCGCTTTACGGCCAACTTTTCCTGTTAATTGTTTAATGACCATACCAGTTATTATCAATGGGTGCAAAGAGTCGGTATGTGCAATACGTTGAATGTTAATGTAACAATTTATTAAGAGGTCTGATGAAGCACTAATAAAAAGAACGAAACGTTGCTGAATTAATAAAACACTCATATCGAGTGCGCAATTTCCTGCTAATTTATTTTGTTATCTATAAATTATGGCTGCTATTACGTAATTGAAATTTTGATAAGGTGGATGCCCAATTATAAAATTACTTTGAGCCCCCCCCCCCCCATTAGTCTAATGGAATTTTTTTTTATTTTTTACAAACTAACATTTTTATTAAAAGCACTTCAGTAAAGATAGTTTCGAAATACCGAACCGTTCAAATTCGCACAATGCAAAACGGAAAATTTAATAATACCCGAAGATTAAATCTCGCATACTTCGGTGTTAACGCAAAAAAAGATTGCAATAAAGTGGAATCTGTAAAAATTCGCGGCTTGTCACGTCTACGCTCGAAAGAGCTTACATTTTTTTATTGCTCTTAAAAATCTCATCTTTGAGAGAGCGGTTTTGTGAAAAGCAACCCCAAAAGGTTGGGGAAAAGAAACAGAAATTAATTTTCATGAAAACGGCGCGCAAACTTACGGCATTAGCAAAGCGCGCCTCTATTTTCTTGTTCTATTTTGCAAATGGGGATGGAAATTACGGCAATAAAGCGCGACAAAAGTATAGTTAGCTTTTCAACTTTGCCTCTTCGGAAACGAACTGAGGTAACAACACGTTCGGTCTCCCATTTGCTATCGGAAAGTTCGGCAACCCTCGCAAATAATTAAAAGAATGATAATAAAATACATAAAAAGGTAAATCTTTGAAAAATTCAAAAGGTCAAAGACAAACGACCTACGTCTAAAGAAAATCTATAACCAATAAATAAAGGACGAGGGGTTGAGGTGCATGACAACTCCTTTCTTTATGTTCAAAAATCTTTCAACATCAGGAACCCTCGAAAAATAAATAAAATCTATGGGTGGACAATTTAATTAAATGAAAACGATAACATTCAAACCGAATTGAGACATTCGAAACGATTTTATATCGAAATTTTGAGGGTGCCATTATTGTCCTTACAACTTTAGTTAATTTAACAATTAAGGCCAACCCTCTTCACTTTATTTCGCGTCGTTAAATTTTAATTTCTTTGCCACCTTAACGATCGGTTTCTTCTTGAAAAATTCATTTAGAACGGACAAAAAGACGAGGCTTGTTTATAAATTATCCACTTCAATGTCAGATTTCTTCCTCGCATAAAATTAGTACCGATTTTTTAATTAAAACAAGCAGCTCTTTGTAAAAATCAATCAAAGCGGAGGAGAACAAAGCGCCCCTTGTTTCTTGGGGGCGATACACGGGGCTTGTTAAAGAAGAGCAAATTTAAAAAAAAATGTTTTCTAACTTTAAAGTCTGTTTTTTATTCGAAAGTCGTTTTTAAGAATCAATTGGTTTTTAATTTTTTTGTCTTTTTTGGTTTAAATTGTAAAAAGCATTAATTAAATTAATTAAAAAAAGAAGACACTTTTGAAATTAGAAAGGGGCCACCCAATGCTTTTACAATTATATGGAAGCCAATTTTGTCACTCGATTTGGCTTTTCAATACCAACTTAAAAGTATAGTACGGCAATTTCTACATTTTACAGTTATTTTATGTTTTCCACGTTAATAACAGGTCAAATTCTGGTTGTCTTACAGCTAATTTATGAGTTTCGACAGTAGATAAGTCAGAAATCCTTATTTATTATTATTATTTCCAGCGTAACCATGGTTACTGTGGAAATAATATTAATACAGTGGAAACTCGGTTATCCGTACTAATTAATGTTGCAGCTCATCCGGATAATTGAAAAAAAAACAATTTTACCTTCTTAGGTATTTATTTACAAAAAAAAACGAAACAAATAAGTATTAATTATAAAATCAACAGTAAAAAATACCAAATGTAATCATAAAATGTTTAGGTAAAATTAAAAGTAAATTGATCATTGTGAATCGTGCTTAAAACCGAGTGTGCGCATTCGAGCTCAAAGTGGCACATTCCGATCTCGGGAAAATGAAGCGCGCCGCTCCGCGTCGCGCTTCATTTGCCTCCCTCGCTCGGAAATGTGCCACTTTTCGCTCGAATGCGCACATCTTCGTGTTAATTGGATTCGACTATATTAATAACAAATCCTTCAAAACCAGATTTTCTATTCGGGGAAAGTTTTCGCTTGAAACACTAAATCAAAATTTATCAAAATTGGTTCAGTGGCTTAAGCGTGAAAAAGTGACTGACAGACAGACAGACAGACAGACAGAGTTACTTTCGCTTTTATAATATTAGTTTGGATAATTAAATTTTTTTAGAAAATACATTGTGAATCGTGCTTAAAACCGAGTGTGCACATTCGAGCTCAAAGTGGCACATTCCGATCTCGGGAAAATGAAGCGCGCCGCTCCGCGTCGCGCTTCATTTGCCTCCCTCGCTCGGAAATGTGCCACTTTTCGCTCGAATGCGCACATCCTCGTATTTATCGGATTTGCCTATATCATTATTTTATCTTTCAATTCAAAAAATTTAAAATCGAATAAATTAGATCTATTTTTTGTTTGAAAAAGGTTAGATATTTTATTTTTTTTGATAAGTTATCATGGTGCTCTTCCGCACGCCTAATTGTAGCGAGCTTGATAAAAATATTTTCGGGTGTACTTTCGAATGTCTACTAATTCGCGTTTTTGATTAATTAAAATTGTATATGAGTCAAATTTTCTGAAGTGGGCCACTGAAAATCAACTATACTCTGTCCGGCCAACAGAAATAGTTAAGCCACTCCCACAAATGTGCGCTAAATTTAAATAGAATTTTTTCTATTGGCTTAATTTTTAAAGCACGTAACACAAGCAACCATATAAGCATTTATGTCCTGCAAGAACGAGGACAAACTTGATTATTAATTTGTACCGTGTGAAACTGGGCACCGCATACATTGGTTCAATTTAGTGGGGCGTGGCTTAACTATTTCTGTTAGCCGGACAGAATATAGTTGCTTTTTATATCATCTTTTGTATATTGTTGAAGGTTTATATGTCAAAATTAATGTCTCCAAATATTTTTGGGGTAATTTTTATTTTTCTGAAAATTATAAACAAATTAGTTTTAAGGCGCATTTTGTATGCACTGTTGTAATTAGACTTCATTTATGGATTAATTCAATTTTTAGATATAAAAAAATATTTATATGTTACATAAGTGGTGCATCACAATTTTAGAATGACTTGGGTAGGATATGTTAAAAAAAGGTGGGGAAATAAGAGTCAAAATTCGAAGAGTTAAAGTATTTTTTTTTCATGTACGATGAAGTCTCCCATCTAGTCTAGCTTAAAAGTACTAAATTAGAAATGTGGTTTTTGGAAAAAATACCCTACTGTAATTTTTAATTAAAAGAAAAGCGAGAAGTGGTACATTTAGTTCAGTTTGATTTAATTAATATTATTTGTAAGAGAGAAGAATAAGATAGGCAAATTCAATTATTTAGGAGTATGTGCGCTTTCAAGCGAAAACTTTCTCCGAATAGAAAATCTGGATTTGAAGGATTTGTTATTAATATAGTCGAATCCAATTAACACGAAGATGTGCGCATTCGAGCGAAAAGTGGCACATTTCCGAGCGAGGGAGGCAAATGAAGCGCGACGCGGAGCGGCGCGCTTCATTTTCCCGAGATCGGAATGTGCCACTTTGAGCTCGAATGTGCACACTCGGTTTTAAGCACAATTCACAATTATTTGGCCCATCAAACTGACAAAAAGTTAGTTAAATAATTTCTATCATTTCCTCTCACTCGTACTTATGAGATTGTCGTATCTTTTCGCTCTCTCCCACTCATTGCTATGGTAAAAATATGTTCTTCCAACATATAATCGATTATTGATTGAACTAAATTAAATTTGTTGATCGGAGAGAAAGTTTGATTTACAAAATTCAATGTATACGAGGATGTGCGCATTCGAGCGAAAAGTGGCACATTTCCGAGCGAGGGAGGCAAATGAAGCGCGACGCGGAGCGGCGCGCTTCATTTTCCCGAGATCGGAATGTGCCACTTTTCGCTCGAATGCGCACACTCGGTTTTAAGCAAGATTACGAAGTGTCCCGTTTTAACAGGAAAAAACGAACGCGGTTGACAATCCGGATAATTTGTATAACCGAGGTCCGGATAATCGAGGCTTTGACAAAATTGGGCATGGTGGGAGGCAGAAGTGATCAGGAGATTCCAACTTCTACTCCTTTTCGTGCCCAATTTTGTAAGTTCCCGTACCTGTGAATGACAACTTGACAAAATAAATTTCTCCAAAATTGATCAGGTTAATGTGGTGACCCTGGAACCTATAAAAATCATTTGTATGATATTTTTTTGGAATGTGTAAATTTACAAAGAACATTAACACTAGATTTACGGACTGAGCCAATTTGACTCATTTAAATTTTTTTTGCTATATCGCTATAGCAAAAAAAGCGAGGATTATTTCTGTTTGCGGAAAATGTATTTCAAAAACAGATTTTAGATGTAAAAAACGTTTTCAATAGTTTTTAATAATAAATTTTTTATTCCAATTTTGTTGGAACTGTCTTTTTGCAAAAAACTTCAATTTTGTTGTATGAGTCAAATTGGCTCACTTCAGTAAAAATAGGTATATAATCAATCCCCGTAAAGCTAGTGTTAATATGTTAAATAACAAAAAACATCCAGAAACTGCAAGGCCACACTTTTCAGTTGGTACCGAAACGGAACTTTTAATTGCGTTCCGGTGGCACAATTGGCTCCAATCTAAACGCATCGGGTGCGCCCCCCCGCCGTTTTAAATTAAAATAAACACAATCTTGATTGATTAATAACCGTGGTAACGCAACATAAATGAGCCAATGAGGATTATCGCTCAAAGTGGCGCTTTATTTAAATAGTATTACTGACACCTCGGATGAAAGATGGGATGAATGGAGGCATAAACATAATCGAAACAAACGAGCAGATAACGAGTTCGCAGAAGTGTAATTAAAGATTGTTAATTATTGCGAAACGCCTTTTTTCGGTGTTAATTAGTTGTTCGCAAGTTCGGTTTTTCGACAAAAAGTCGGCTTTCCACTTTTCTGGCTCTCGCGCGCTAATTAGTGCGAAATTCGCTACGCAAATTATTTATACAAAAATTATAATCTTCGAAATGCTCTTCCAACCCTTAAATTGGCGGATCGAGATCGGTTCAGCTTCTTCAAGCGAACCCTCCAGCTTTGAAGAAACGTTTTTCAACTTTAATTCGGAAGCGAAAAAATCCAACTTTATTTTTGGTACGGATCGAAAGGCGCACGAACAAAAAACAAGTTGCTTTTGAGAAAAATGAATTGAAAAACAACAATTAAAACTTTTCAAAGCGGAGCTTTTTTAAAATATCAATTAATTATTTCGAAAAAGGGAATTTTTAACAACCGCATCACGTGGAGCGTTTCTTTTTTCGGTGCTCGAGAGAGAGAAAAAAAGGATCGTTTTTGTTCGCTTTTGAAAGCAAATAAAAAAGAATTGATGCAATGTTGATATTTTTCTAACCACTCGTTCTTCATAAATGTCGCCGCTTCGAAGACAACGATTTATCAAAACGTGACTTTTCATCCCCTTCGACATAAAAACACCCACGCAGCCCAAAATCAAATTTGTCGTTTATTAATTAACAATCGGTTCGTGTTAATTTATCCGAAATTTCCCTTTGATCGACAATGAAAATTAAATTAATTCGGCGAGGGGATTTTTAATTTTTTTTTTTCAAATTTTACACTAGAACCGCGGAATCGGTCATTTTGACCATTTCGCAATTTTATCGTCTTGTTACTTTTTATTGGTAGAATATATTTCGGCCATATTACATGACTTTTCACAATTTTAGTTGATAATAACTGTCCTATAATTGTTTTTCTTTTTTTAATTGTATTTTTTGTCCCTTTAATAGAAAACACATACTTTTTTCTTTTCGCTTATTCATTTGATCGGTTCTATCGATAATTATTATTTATAGCAGCAGAGAAATGCTCTATTACATAGAAAAAAGAAACCCGAAACACTATATCAAAATTGGTTCAGTAGTTTAAACGTGAAAAAGTGACTGACAGACAGACAGACAGACAGACAGACAGACAGAAAAACAGAGTTACTTTCGCTTTTATAATATTAGTTTGGATAATTAAATTTTTTTAGAAAATGAATTAAGTATTGTGAATCGTGCTTAAAACCGAGTGTGCACATTCGAGCTCAAAGTGGCACATTCCGATCTCGGGAAAATGAAGCGCGCCGCTCCGCGTCGCGCTTCATTTGCCTCCCTCGCTCGGAAATGTGCCACTTTTCGCTCGAATGCGCACATCCTCGTATTTATTAAATTTTGTAAATTAAACTTTCTCTTCAATCAACAAATTTAATTTAGTTCAGTAAATATATATTTGAAAAACGTATTTTCACCATAGCAATGAGTGGGAGCGAGCAAAAAGATACAATAAACTCATAAGTACGAGTGAGAGGGAATGATAAAAAATTATTTACTAATTTTTCGTTGACAAAATAATTGTGAATCGTGCTTAAAACCGAGTGTGCACATTCGAGCTCAAAGTGGCACATTCCGATCTCGGGAAAATGAAACGCGCCGCTCCGCGTCGCGCTTCATTTGCCTCCCTCGCTCGGAAATGTGCCACTTTTCGCTCGAATGCGCACATCTTCGTATTTATTAAATTTTGTAAATTAAACTTTCTCTTCAATCAACAAATTTAATTTAGTTCAGTAAATATATATTTGAAAAACGTATTTTCACCATAGCAATGAGTGGGAGCGAGCGAAAAGATACAATAAACTCATAAGTACGAGTGAGAGGGAATGATAAAAAATTATTTACTAATTTTTCGTTGACAAAATAATTGTGAATCGTGCTTAAAACCGAGTGTGCACATTCGAGCTCAAAGTGGCACATTCCGATCTCGGGAAAATGAAGCGCGCCGCTCCGCGTCGCGCTTCATTTGCCTCCCTCGCTCGGAAATGTGCCACTTTTCGCTCGAATGCGCACATCTTCGTTTTTATTAGATTTTTACATGAATCTTTTTTTTTCAAATCAAACAATTAAAATTTCAATAAATTTTGATTATATATTCGGTGAAAGGTATGGCATTTATTGTTTTTACAAACTGTTCAAAAGGATTAAATGTGTTGCAATAAATACTTAATTGTTAAAAGATCAATTTTTCTTAAAGGTCTAATTGGCCGGTAACCGCGGTTGTAGTAAGTTCAAAATTGCCGCCTTTCTAGTGTTAATCGTACAATGGTACTAAATTAATTAGTCTAACTTTTCTAACATAAATGTTCTTAAATTTCATATGGCCGAATAGATATTGGGAAGAATAAATAATTAGAAATTACCTCGTCGCTTTTGTCCTCCTTATCGGCGAATGCATCTGCAAGAAGAAAAAGCAATTACTTCCTTCAAAAGAAAAACAAAGAATTATACAGTTATTAAAGTAAACTTCATTAGGAGAGTAAATAGACGACTTTAATTGCAGAACTGCGAATTACTGGAATGCTTGTCGTAATTGCTTTCTAAATTGACAGGATATTGCTTTTTGCGGCAATAATTGGAGCATTTTAAAAATCGAGGACGAAGCACTCGATTTCAATAAAAAAAATAAGCAAAAATGGGTGCTTATTGGATGTCGTGTTTGCTGGATATGAAATTTAGACGTAAGGTCGGTTCTAATGGATTCGAAAAGTATAAATTTCATTCTGATCGAGTAGACATCAGGAGAAGTTATTGATTTAATACCAAACTAAGGGGGCTCGTGCATTCAAAATTATGCTTAGTCAATATTAAGAGTTGTTTGGAAAATGTTTCGTGCATACCTCGTCTAATCAGGAACGCTATTAATACGAAACACAGAACCCCCGACTTTCTATTATTCATTATTGTTCTTTGCACGATTATAAAAAAATATAATCGACCTACGAAACGTTTACATTCCCATATCAAAAATAGAAAACGGCGACGCGTCTTCGGTTTCGCTTTCACATGGACCTTTGACTATTCAACACTTGAAACGTTCACGTAAACGCTCAAAAACGACTATTTCACCCCTCGACATTCTGTTCTTTCTACCCCCATGACACTTCACTGAAAAATATCTGAGCTTGCGCTTTTCTTCCTCCTCCGTTTGAAAAGCTACCCTCTCTCGGCGCACGATTTCATTTAAATACCATAATTTACGATTTTATTAAAATTCATCATCATTCACATATTAAAATTAGAAATATGTACATCTCGAGTTTCTAAATAAATAGGACGTTCGCTTCAGCTCCGTTTCGATGCCCAAAAGGCAATCCAGTTTTCAATTATGCGCTGCATATGCGTAAATTCGCCATAATCCTCCACATCTAAAATTTAAAAAGTTTGTAATGTGCCCATAAAAACAGAAAATAGCATACGTATATACAGAGGTTCAGGAAATATGTTACAGCCCTCGAGTTAAAGAAATTCAATTGTAGTAAAATCATGAAAACTCATTAAGTTTTGCATAAATTATTTTTTATGTCGTTCAATATTTTAATTTTTATAAACATTACCATGCCACATGTTTACACCCGGTTACCATAAAAATTCACCTGCTTTTCTAGAAAAGTACTCTGTTCTTTTGGGCGTCTGACATTCACATTTGAATTAGTCACAGCAGATAATGTGTTTTCAAAAATCAAAACCCTTATTAGAATATTTTCTAGCGAAAGCATGGTGGATTTCATTCGGTTATGGTTTGGGGTTATTTCTGTTTTTAAAAGTTTGGGAATTCTTAATATTATTCAAAATAAATTAACTTATAATAAATTTGAAAAGATTTTCGAATAAAAATTATTTTAATGGGTTACAAAATAATGGCAAACTAATGATTAAAAGTTATTTTAAACATTTTTTAAGAAAGGCTTGTAAAATTCAATTAATAACAATCAAAATATGTATATGACTTCTTATTGTGTTATTTGTAAGTTGTTAACTTACTTTTCGTTTGCGTTTTGTACGTACATTTTTGTATTCCATTTTTTTCAATAACTGCCTTAAAAAGTTTAAAATAATATTGTTGATATAAATTAGACTACCAAACAAGATAAAAAATAATTGCTACAATACCTAATAAATTTTCTTATTTTTACCATATTGAATTTCTTTAAAAATGGTTGTTAACCCCTTGACATACAAAAAAACCGAATTTGATGAGTCGGAAAAAAACTATTAATTTGGCTCAACTTAACTGTTATGACCATACACAAATAACATAAAATAAATAATTAATAGTTTTAAAATATTTTGAAATATGTAGAGCAGTGTTTCCCAATCTTTTTTTAACATTAACCCACCTAAGTCATTCTAAAATTTTGATGCATATAATATATAACATATAAATATTTTTTATATTTAAAATTGAATTATTCCATAAATGAAGCCTAATTAAAAACTTGTTCAAGACACAAGATTTAGGTTTTAGCAAGAAATCACTAGGAAATTATTAACGAAAAAAAACAATAAGTAAATTTTAAAAACATAAACTAAAAAATATTTTTATATCGATAGCTCGAATTTTTGATAACGCGAATTATTTTTAGTTTCTCTTCAACTTCGACCTATCGAGGTTTGACTGTATTTAATTTTATAAATTTAATATTTCTGAACAATTAAGATAATTTATTTATTGAGTTTTCTCAATATTAATTTTATTTGCGTAAATTAATGATCTTCAAAGTTTTTTGAAAAACCACAAATTCTGTATTTACTCTATTTGAGTTTTCTGAAAATACATAATAATTTTTTCATCAAAATTTCCTTTTAAATTTACCGAATAAAGTTTTGTTTTATTCAATTTGTGTTATACAAAAAAAATTGATAATTAAAAATTTCTAAAGTTCTTAAATATATTTAAAAATTTTCCAAGTTATTAATTTCTTTAATTTGAGTTGTCTAAAAACTTAAAATAATTTATTCTTCGAGTTTACTTTAATAATTTTGCTAAATGTTTAAAACTGAATTTCATTATATGTAAAAAAAAAACGGTGCATGTACTTATGTACGCACGTTAGAAGTAATACTTCTTTGGCGCGACTAAATTAAATATAACAACGCGCTATGTTGCGCTTGTGTATAGCTAGACCAGTGGTTATCAAACTATATGTTACTGCGCATATGTCGTTTTATTTGAATACATTGCTATTTCCTTTTTAAATCCAAAAAGTAATTGAAACAAATTGAATAAATACGAAGATGTGCGCGTTCGAGCGAAAAGTGGCACATTTTCGAGCGAGGGAAGCAAATGAAGCGCGACGCGGAGCGGCGCGCTTCATTTTCCCGAGATCGGAAATGTGCCACTTTGAGCTCGAATGCGCACACTCGGCTTTAAGCACACAAGAATTAATTTACTCTCTGGACAATTCGCAATTAAATATTACAGAATTATATTAATAACAAAATTCCCAAATCGCTAATTTTGTGCCTTTTAACAAAATTATTGTTGAAAACAAACCTTTTTCGGAACATAAAATTGAATACAGTTTTTGACGTCAATATCTACAATGACACCCTAAACCATTGACGTCTCCTAGACGTCATTGTATGTCAAGGGGTTAACATACTTAATTTAATTCCTTCACCTAATTTACTAAAACATCATAAACCCCAGAGATTTAAACTTACTGGCACGATCGGGACCAACGTTGATCCCAAGCTCTGATAGCAGCAGTTCTCGTAACCGAAACAGTTCCAGCTGCAGCACCACATCTGACGCATTGCTTAACAGTTCTTGGACTGCTTCCTAAGTACAGATGCCGGATGGAATCCACCGTTTGGCCAGTCAAAAAATCGAGGGAGCTCAACAAACATTCTGGCTCATTTTGGAATTCCAACTGCAAATTTTAATGGATAAATACTTTCAATAAAAATTAAGAGCAACAATCACCTGAATTGGTATAGATTGCTGATACAATTGCGGAGAAGCCAAAGCAACTCGATTGGTGGGCTGTTGGAACATTTGTATCTGGACTTGATTAGGCAAAAGGCAACAATCATCTACAAAAAGAACATTATTAATATTCATTGAATAAAAACAGAACTCGACAAAGGATTCTGATGGACTCTAAAGATTAATCCGATATTATAAAACAATATATTTGAAAGACTTCTACAAAGTCACAAAGAACTAATTCACGAAGACATCATCGTCCACTTCAACGTTATTTCTAATTTGAAGGCACCTCTCCGTTTCTCCACCATCAACAAACAAGAAGGCTTCAGCCGTAAGACTCTTACGATCGGGAACGTTGGCGATAAAGTAATCAGCACTTGCTCTCGATCTTCTGGTCACTTCGGCTGATTTGATACGTTTAGGAGAGCTTACGCTGAAATTATCCAAGGAACAAAATTTCTTCTCGTTTTCAATAAAATTGTAGCTAACACTATTGGATGATTTGTTGGCGCTTTGAATGAGATCCCAAAAAAATAATTCTCTCGGTGATAACGGCGAGGACGTGCTGTTATGTAATTCAACAGTTGTAACTTGACTGATCGAAAGGTTCGATGGTCGATTCCTAATTTTCTCTGTTGGTGGTGATCTCTCTGCTGGTTCTTGACTTTTTTGGATGGTATACAACGTTACGCTGCACGAGTTCTTTTTGCATTCATTTTTGATGTTATTGAGAAGAAAATCGGATTCTTTTCTTCCTAGGATCTCGTTTTTGTGCTTCGATCTCCTCCTCCACAGATAGACGAGAAGAAGAAGTAAAATAACGAAGACGATTAAAGCGAGGAGCCAATAAATAAACTGCCAAATCTTGGGCCATTTGGGCTTTAGTTGCAACAAGTACACAAAGAGCAATGGGCACAGAATAAACCAAAATAAAATAAACAAAAATACACCAAATATTGGCAAAATAAGGCATCGAAAGGGGCGCGAACGTATCTGATGTGGATTGTAAGGCTTCTTCTCGCTACCCTTCACGCAATTTTTTAAATTCATTTTAAATTGCACGCTCTTCAAAAACGTCGTTACACTAAACGTGTTTGTGAATCAATCAAACAGAAAATAATAAAACCAGGAAGAGGTTTCCTAATCAAACTTCCTAAGCGATATGAGATTCGGTTACATTTAGCGGATGTTTAAATAAAACTCACCTATTAACGAATCATCGGGTTCGTTGGTATTTTGAACGAGCCTGCTGAGTAATTTAAAAACTAAAGCTAAGACGTCGAGGTTGCCATCGGATTTGGTAAAAACTGGAAGACAAGCCGGCCTCAACAGCCCCCAGATTCGTATCAAGACCAACATTTCGCGTAGAGTGTTTAAAGCTTTAACGTCCCTCAACAATTCGTAGGGTTTGCCAGCAGGTCTGCTGTCTGGTAATTTGACCAGTAAATTAAGAGCGAGATCCGCAACCCATTGGATTAATTGTTGGAGGCTTTGTAACGTAGAAGGCTCCACGGTAAATTCTTTTGCTTCTAAATGCATCAAGACTTTATCTACATCGTTCTGTCCTTCGGCTATCACACCTAAAATATTACGAATTAATATGTTGGCTTTTAAAATTAAGACAAACGTACTCGCTAGAGAATCGGCTGGGCTTTTATCGTGACTACTCATTTCGCTGGGTCTTAGTAAACTTTTAAAAGCTGTCGAAATGCTATGGAGCATTAGAAGTTGTGTGAGATCGTGTACTTTGTTTTGCCCCTGCATGCTCAATCTACAGAAACAATATCGATATTAATTCGTTGAACAAAACAACTTATTTGATTTACCTATACAAAGAGATCTTAATACATAAATACTGGACGTAAAAAAATTGTTGGATGGCACTGGATTGCCTATTAAAACTTTCAGTTAATCGTTCGCAAAGAGGATCTAACATCCCAGGTCTGATCGCTAAAAGTAGATCGAGCCAATCCAGTCCAGTTACTAAGCAATATTCAAGCATTGTTGTGGCGTAGGGAATGCTCAGAGGCGCCGAACTATCTATTTGCGGTGGTAATTTAAACACGTGAAGAAATCCTTCAGTATCAATAACTATCAACAAATTCCCCAGCCAGGTCATATCAATTTTTGATATACGTGTACTCATTTTGGCGTATTTTCCGCTGTGCTCTTCGTTTTGCCTCTGATTCGTATTGAGAGAAGTATTGGCAAAAGCTTTCAATGAATCTCTGTACAAACAATGGATCGAATTATCAGCGAAAGAAACCACAATGTATCCACACGAAATATTAGTCGAAATAGATAATTTACTATTTGCAACAGACGTAATTCTGTGGTGATATTGAAAATGCGATTGATACTGCCATAACTAAAAATAATCACAATGTTTATAACGACAAAATTGGGTAGAAGACTTGAGCTTACAACTGTGTTAAAATATTGCGGCTCTGATCCACCCAACAATTTATGAACTGGTAAAGCTTTCTCTCTTAATTCCCACACTTGCAAGCAACTTCCAAAATCGCTACTTGCCGCAACAATTAGCGAATCGGCATCTTCTCTCATAACCCATTTTAAATGACTTATGCAATTCTTCTTATCTTTCGAGAGATCACCTAAAAAAATGCTTGATTTTTATCTGATTTTATTATATTTGTTTTAAGGGTGCAGATCACCGAATTTCGTGCAATGTATTTTATATGTAAACTTTGTTCTCCTTCTATTGCCATATTTTTGAAGACAGAGTTGATATTTTTCTTAGAGATCATCCATCTTTAAAAAAATTCCATTTTGGATTTTTGATAAATCAAAGTTTTTCGCAAATAACTTAATAGAGTAAAACAGGCCGAATTTCTAAGCCTAATCTCTAAAAAAAATGTTAACTTTTTATCTTAAAAAGTACAGCATTAGAACGAGAAGGAAGTTACATTTAAAATACATTAGACGAAATTCGATGCTCTACACCCTTACGATTTATACTTAATGATTCTTTGCCTCCTTCGTACAAAAAGAAACTAGGCAATGATTGACTGGTGATCATGCATTTGTCATCTGCTTTGCGAACTTGCACCTTGTAACACTGAATTGGCATATTAGGATCACCATTACTAACAGCAAATAGGAAATGTCCATCTAAAATACATGTTTTATTTGAGATACTAAAACCTTAAACAATATATTACTTTTTCCATAACAAATGTCGGCAGTTTTGATGTGGATTCGAGTAGGGGCTAGACTTTCTGTCGCAACCACTACCGAAGATTGAGAGGTAGATTGAGGTAACAAAATTACAGCCAACATTCCAGTACATGTCAGTAATAAAGTACCGTTTGCAGGCCTTCCGCCAAACTGCTTAACTGAACATGCAAATTTAACATGTTGAAACTTATCTGTGTAACTTGAGCTATCTTTTTTTTCGGCATTTAAACATATCTACAAATAAATTAATAAGGTTTGTTTTGCTTTTAGATGTACATCAATACTTTTTTGCCGCAGTGGAAGAAAGCGGCTGCTAAAATGTGTTCTCCAGGCAAATCAGATTTTAGGACGAGATGCCATTCGTTTAAAAGATGATCTTTGTTTTTGTAAATGCGTACCCTGCCACTTTCATCAGCAATTAGCAATAGATCGCCAGTAAAATCCCATTGTAAAACCGTAACTAGTACAGAATTGGAGAGCACCCTAAGAATTATTTAGAAAGTGTTATTTTTAATGTTTAATAATAAAAATCTTGCACGTACTTATGCACAAACCATGGAGTATTTAAATCGGCTACGTACACGTGAGAGCCCCATGATCGGGAACTGTTATCATCAATATCTGTTTCTGTTGTAAAGGCAATTACATTTGTACTTGAAACGGAACAAATTAGTGAGTGCTCTAAGCTAAAAATTAGGTTATTATATAAATGTTAGTTACTTATAAATTATTGACATACCTTTCTGCAAACACTTGTCTTAACACTTGGATATTCTTTGAATATTTCCTGCTTAGTGTAAATATATGATCCATAATTATACTAAATGTATGTTATATATTTACAGTTTCATAATGTTAGGTATATATTTTTACAACAAATATATATTAACTGTAAATAATGTTAAAACAGGTCAATATTAGGCAAATACCAGTGTATTAATTAAGAAATGTGGTTACATTATTAAAATGATTAGTTTGCCACAATTTCACATGTGATCAAAATATTTTGGTTAACCCAATTTAAGATTATTCATTCTACCACTACAAGCAACTAGTTACTAAATTATTTCAAAATGAATAACTTTGGATCTGAAGAATATTATTATACTGACTATTATCCTCATTAAGCTTAAGTAATACCATATATATTCATTGTTAGATTTAATGATATCTATTTCTTGTTTATTTGGTAAATACGAAAAGACCGTTTTGATGAATTTTTTGACTTTGTTTAAATTTTGTTGAATTAATAATGGTTTAGAAATCGATTGTAGAACAGTTTATGTAATGAGTTTCGATATCAAAAAACTTTATATAAGTTTTAAGATATCACAAAAGTTAATCATTTGCAGTTTAGTTTTCGTTATTTAAAGACCAACGTTAGATGTGTCTGTGAAGTAATTTATTTAATTCCAAATTCATTATTATACTTATTGTTAGTTATTGGGATTTAAACCAAAGCAGTAAAAAATGACACCGGCTATAGTTGATAGGGATACGTAGGAACATCCTCTTGCAATATAAAACAATTCTATTTTTTCCTTTTTTTTCTAAAATTTGCACATTCGTGCTCAAAGTGACTCATTTCGATTTCAGAAATATGAAGCGCCCCGCTTCTCGTCGCGGTAATATAAATATTATAATTTATTAGTTATCAAAGAAGGTGGTATTTTTTTATTTTTAATTGTTATTTTACAATATCAATAGTTCAGGCTTGTTGTAATTCCAGATAATATAATGGTTTGTCAAATGATGTTAAATACAATCGATCATCAAACCCTAAGGCCTAGGCAGTAATCCTTTGCAGTCTTCAATTTTGAATTATATTACTTGGACACCTTTTAAGCAAAGATGTAAAAGATAACATTTACAATGCTATTCTAGGAATGTGGGGTGAGTTTTTTAAAGTTGTCTATTTGTTTACGTATAACTTATTTTATAATTCTTCGTTAGTTATAAACTGTAATCTGCAGTTTAGCGCCTGATCGTTATGTAACAATTGATACGCAGTTAATATGGTGTAAGAATGTTTGCCTAAATTGCGTTTCTAAATTTAAAAGTGAACTGCAGTATATTTATCAATAAGAAACTAAAGAAATACATCCATTATTAAATTTATAATTTTGCAAGGAGTTTGTAGTATTCTTAACATTAGAATTTTGTTTGAGATTAAGTATTTCGAATCATGAATTGGTAATACTTTTTGTCGAGGAGCGACTAACAGTTCACCGTATTTTCACGGTCTTTAACCGAGGACTCTGCTAGACCAGCGACAGAAGAATGCTTAGAATAGATTTATAACTCAATTTTTAAACTTGTTAGTAAATAAGATGTGTTTTGCAAACATTCGTTCCTGTGTGTAGCTGATAAATTTAATGTAAAGGAAAAAGATCTTGTTCAGAGATTCGCTTTGGGAAACTTTTAAAACAAGGGTGTTTCATTTTAATTAATGAAAACTAGTAATCAGACAACGTGATTTATAAATAGGGTTGTAGTGTTTTCTTAGACATTATTTTATAGCTGAAGACAGTTGTGGCTACTTGTACTGTGTACGGGGGCCCTTCTGTTTGACCCCATGTTTTAGGGTAGTTTTTAAGTTCACTACACCACACATTTTTCGAATACTTTTGCCCATTTTGAATTCACATTCATTTTCTAAATTTCATTCTTTTAATTAGAAGTAGATACTTTCATAGACTATTTGAAATAAATTTATATTCAGTTTATTTTAAAATTTAATATTTCAAGAACATTATTAAATAAAGAGTATACAAAATTCAAAATTAAACACAAAGGGTTGGAGAGAACTATTATATTTGTTGTTTATAATAGAGCAAATATAGCAGGGCTGTTTTATCTTAGTTTAAGTATTTTGAAACAATGTCTAAAAAATACAATATTTCGTTCCATACACAAGGGAACAATGTGATCCCAAATATGTATATATGCTTGTATTAATTCTATTGTTAGTAAGTAAATTGTTTATTGTAATTGTTTATTTCTTTGTGTGTCGACATCATGTTTAATGAAGTTCAAAAGACCCGCGGTTAGTTTTTTGAAAAGTAATTTGAACAAATTTTTTTTTGAAAACGTATAAGATAGTCATTTAATTTTAACTTAAAAAAATTAATAATAAGGTAGCACAGTATGCAAATAGGACCGTGGTATGTTCTTAGGTGTTGTTTCTTCTTAGCTGAAGACAGTCGTAGCTACCTGTGCTGTGCACGGGGGCCCGGTGTTTGACCCATTGCATTAGGGTAGTTTATAAGTGTATTACACACTATGCTTAAAATACTGTTGATTATTTTGGTTTAAATTAATTTTTCTAAATTGTTTTCTCTTAATTGAAAGTAGACGTTTTCAGGAAGCATTTGAAATGAATATAAATCTATATTCAGTTTAAAACTTATTTTAAAAAAAATCTCATTAGTAAAAAGATACAATCAAATTTAAAATTAAACGCAATACAGATTCGCGGATGGCGAGGAAAGAATTCTGATATTTATAATTAGCAAATTTAAAAATAAAGCGTGTCGTCTTTTATTTTAACTTAAGTAATAAAAAACAACATCTAAGAACTATCATGGGTTCTGACACACAAAGGAATAATGTGTCTTCAAAGCTAAACTAAAGCACTGTTCGTTACACATCATCGATACATAATCTAAAGGGTCGACATATGGAAGTGCTTGCATGTGTGTTTTATACTCTATTAATTTCTCTGTGCCTCTGTGTATTAATCCAATGTGGGGATCAGCTCGCGTAACAACTTTTCCATCGAGATCTAACACAAGTCGTAAGACACCATGATGTTGAGGACCAAAATTTAAAGCAATGTTCTTCACCGATTTTTTGATGGATACTAATTGGGCATTCCAAGGAGGCATAATCCATTTGGTGCTTACTTCATCTGGATACACAAGAGGACCATCAAACTACTTAAGTCATTCTGGATTAGGATGCCACCCGGTTGCATATTTTTGATTGCTAAAACATCGAGAAACATTTTAATATAACCCCTTTACTGTTACATAATTATTTTGGGGTTTTTATATTGGTAAGTATTGGAAGGTTTATTATGTACCTGGTATGAAGAAGAGCTGCCCCTATTCTTTAATAATGACTTAAATGGCGATGAAAGTAAAAGATTTTGATGCTTTGATTAAATACAAAACCTGCCATTTTCTGACATTACTATTACAGGTAACTGTAATAGTACAGGTAACTGTAATAGTACAGGTAACTGAATTTTTGTCGTTTAGGGAAGGTAGGGGTAGTTCAGCTATTTTTAAATAGATGGCACTCCAATCAATAATTTGTGCTGTAAAAGTGTATTGTTAATATTAGTTATTCGAGGTCGTGTGTTTATCAGAGGTCGCCGATAAAATTTACCGCCTTTTTTTGTTAAGGTTTTGTTTGTTTTCTATTTTAAAATTTTGTCGGTTCTGTGTATGAAAGTGAAGGGACCATACGTGTGTAATAAGAGTCCTAGTTGTATTATTTACAAACCGTAAACTTAAAAGGTAATTTTTGTTTGGCTTTTTATCTTTATGTGATAACACATTTTTTTCGTTTCTGTTCTAACTTTGGTACAGTAAAACATGTTTTGATTTTAGATGCAAAGGGTAGGATTGTTCCTTAATAAAGAAGTGTGTTTTCACAAAAGCAATGAGATCAGTTTCTCGTGTCAAAGACAAGGAAGTCTCTAACGATGAAGACATCTACGTGGATCCTCCGAGGAATTAGAAAACAAACAACTTGTTAAATACTGAATGAGTACTTTTATTACAGAATAAAAGTAAAGGTAAAAGGCTAAAGGCGTACACACCCCTTTAGCCTTTTAATTACCTTAGTAATACAACGGCTTAATTCATGTAATTTCTAAATTTTAACTCGTGTCTTCAAGCAAGCATAGCAAAGACATTTTCTTAGGCATTATTTTTTCATAAATGTAAGCTAGCTTCAAACAGTAAAGGTTACTTGTGCTGTGCACATGTCCTTGCTGTTGGATAAATAGTGTTAGAATAATTGCTAAGTTTACACATACACACATTTTTGGCTTCATTTTCTTATTTGTTTGATTTATAAGTATGTTTGCGGTAAATTACTATGTTATGAATAATTGAATTGTTATTCCATTTTCAAAATTGGCTTTTTAAATCAAAAATAGTTATTGTTATAGCTTTTTGACCACACTTGAAACACTTTTTTATTATTCACTTGTATTTACTATAGTTTTTAATTATTTATAATTATAAGAAGAGATTGTAGTTTTTTCATTATTTTTAATTTTTTAAGTTTGTACAAGCTTGTATATATTTTTAGTTAATCTAAGTCTTTATTATATTAATTAATGTTAACAGGAATTGGACTTTGAATAAACAACTTGTTAAATGTGCACATTTAACAAGAGTTGTTTTTCTCAAAGCCTCTGGCTATAAATTTTTTTAAGTAGTTTTGCAAAAGTTTTTAAAACGCGCTGGCGCGTGAAACGGCCCACGCAATAAAAAATAGCCTCTTATCTTTGCGAAAATCTTTGTAGCCTCGGGCTATAAAAATTTTTAAGTCGTTTTGCCAAAGTTTTCAAAACGCGCTGGAGCGTGAAACGGCCCACGCAATAAAAAAAAAGCCTCTTATCTTTGCGAAAATCTTTGTAGCCTCGGGCTATAAAAAATTTTTTAAATCGTTTTGCCAAAGTTTTCAAAACGCGCTGGAGCGTGAAACGGCCCACGCAATAAAAAAGCCTCTTATCTTTGCGAAAATCTTTGTAGCCTCGGGCTATAAAAATTTTTAAGTCGTTTTGCCAAAGTTTTCAAAACGCGCTGGAGCGTGAAACGGCCCACGCAATAAAAAAAAGCCTCTTATCTTTGCGAAAATCTTTGTAGCCTCGGGCTATAAAAATTTTTAAGTCGTTTTGCCAAAGTTTTCAAAACGCGCTGGAGCGTGAAACGGCCCACGCAATAAAAAAAGCCTCTTATCTTTGCGAAAATCTTTGTAGCCTCGGGCTATAAAAATTTTTAAGTCGTTTTGCCAAAGTTTTAAAACGCGCTGGAGCGTGAAACGGCCCACGCAACAAATAAAAGCCTCTTATCTTTGCGAAAATCTTTGTAGCCTCGGGCTACAAAACTTTTTAAGTCGTTTTTCCAAAGTTTTAAAACGCGCTGGCGCGTGAAGCGGCCCACGCAATAAAAAAAGGCCTCTTATCTTTGCGAAAATCTTTGTAGCCTCGGGCTATAAAAATTTTTAAGTCGTTTTGCCAATGTTTTCAAAACGCGCTGGAGCGTGAAACGGCCCACGCAATAAAAAAAAGCCTCTTATCTTTGCGAAAATCTTTGTAGCCTCGGGCTATAAAAATTTTTAAGTCGTTTTGCCAATGTTTTCAAAACGCGCTGGAGTTGAATCGGCACATTTTGAAAGTCGGGCTTCAGAAATAGTGTTTAATTCAAACTTCTTAGTCGATTTTAAAATTATATTTTTCAAATCACGAATAACCTACGGTCGTCTCGTCGGCTCGTCGGCTCGTTGGTTATCTCAGAGATTTTTTAAAATTTTGACCTGGTCTGGGAATCGAACCATAGACCTTTGGAACAAACAACCTATTCGCTCCCATCTGAGCTATGGCGTTCTTATAGCAAGTTTGTGTTTTAAACCTTATAAACAGTAAGTTGAAATAATATTAATTTAAAAATTATTTTTGAATGCTCAAGTAGTTATATGTAAAAGCCCACCTGACTCTTGCTCTTGCTCTTGCTCCTGCTCTTATAATTAATTTTTATTAAAATTCGGGTAACAATAAAGACTCTTTATTTTCTATGATAATTTATACAAGTTTTTTTACAGAGTTTAAATTTAACAGTTAAGAAGTTTGAATCACACATTTTTGAAGTCGGCAGCTTCAGAAATATTTAATTCAAACTTCTTATCTGTTTTAAATTATACATTATTCATATAATTGATTTTTTTATCTTAATTTAATAATTATATTAACTAATTAATAAATTAAAATAACCAAGTTTTAATATAATAAAAAGTTGCAACCCTTACGATTGTTTTTATTGTAATAAATTAAGAAGAAACCTTATGGGTAATGTGTAAACTAAGAGTGATTTGCACTTCAATCTTGGGATTGCAACTTTTTTTACAATTACATTACATTACAATTACATACTATATATAAAAGGGAAAAGGAAGGTGTTCTAAGTGTGTGTGAAAAGTTAAAATAATAATATGTGGGTGGAGTGGGGTTATTTTAGAAAAGTAATAATAAATATAAGTTAAGTGCCCTTTAAAGTGCTACATAAACCAAGGGAAGACAATAAGGAAGGTAAGTATTTAAAAGATAAAGAAGTGAAATATTAAAAATATTAATAATACAAATTATAATTACAAAGAGAGGGTAGCTTTAGAAGAAAAATTGTTACTGTAACACTTAAAATCAACAATTGAAAACAATTTTGAATACAACTGAAATTTGTAATTACTTTTTTTAAACCGACCGTTTTCATTAAGAAATCTTAAAATAATTAAAGCCACCCAAAAATGAAATTTAAAGTGTGTCTCAAAAGTACACGCGTTACTCTAATTTATAAAATGTGTATATGTGGTGTGTGTGTGTGTTTATGTGGAAAGAACATGTGGATTTCATCTTACCATTAGTGGATCTTCAATCCTTACCCCATATTTGAGGGCGCATTATTCCTTTGTGTATTAGAGGCCATAATAATTCTTAGATGTTGTTTAATAATACTTAAATTAAATTAAGACAACCCCTCTTTATTTTACAATTTTTAATTACAAATATTATAATTCTTTCCCCTTCCTCTGCGATGTGTATTGTGTTTAATTTGAAATTTGATTGTACTTTTTTAATAATAAGATTTTTTTTAATAAGTTCTAAACTGCATATACATTTATATTAATTTCAAATGTTTACTGGAAAAGTCAATTTCCAATTCAAAGAAAACAATTTAGAAAAATAAATTAAAACCAAAATAATAAAAAGTATTTTAAGAATGTAGTGTGTAATAAACTTATAAACTACCCTAATACAATGGGTCAAACAGTGGGGCCCCGTGCACAGCACAGGTAGCCACGACTGTCTTCAGCTAAGAAGAAACAACACCTAAGAACATACCATGGCCTCATTTGCATACCGTGCTACCATATTATTCATTTTTTTAAGTTAAAATTATATCACTTTATTTTATACGTTTTCAAAAAAAAATCTGTTTAAATTATTTTTCAAAAAACTAACCGCAGGTCTTTTGAACTTCATTAAACATCACGTCGACACACAAAGAAATAAACAACTACAATAAAGAAACAACACCTAAGAACATACCTTGGCATACCGTGCTACTATATTATTCATTTTTTTAGTAAAAATTAAACGATCTTGTCATAATCGTTTTCAAGAAAAAAATTACTTTTGAAAAACTCTTCTCAACAATTCTGCATACAAAAATTCCGTATAATATTAAATAAATTAATGTCTTTAATACAACAACTCTAGATATGCATCTTCCATCGATGAACCTGTTGCTGCTGCTGGACCAGATTACCCAAAGGCTCCAGGATTGAAGTCTTTGAAGACGAACCAAGAATAATTTCCTTGCGAAAGTATTTTCTAAGACGCCTGATTGCCGATTTATTGTTAATAAGATGGGGATCGAGACCTCTAAAAAATTAAAGAATATTATTAAAGGATAAAATATAAGTTCAATTTTTTAACTATTATTAATATTAAATATAGATTGACCAGTAATATTTATCGAAAATTTTTATTTTAGAGCGAGAGCGCCGGGAAATTATACCGGCTATAGTTACTAGGGGTACGTAGGAACGTCCCCTCGCAATATAAAGCAATTCTATTTTTTTCATTTTTTATCCAAAATACATGGGTTTAAAACCCATCGATTTTGAATTTTCAAAACGTTTTCCCAAAGCTCTGGAATAGCACGCCTACGGTTTCTTAGACCTATCCGAAGCCAAAAAGGCTGCCAAATCCGATTCTGTATAGTTTTTAAAGATCCGTCCACAAATAACGGCGCTACAATTTTTTGAAAGTTCAAAATTGGCTCAAAATGAGCGCTAAAAATCGCAATTTTTTATATTCGAAAAATTAACGTCGCACCCTATACATATTATACATGTATCTTATGTAAAAAAGCCTTAGGATTCCGAATCCGTGTCGTTTGTAATGATTGGATCGAAAATAAGGGCGCTACGGTTTTTTTTGTGAATCAAGGGGTACGTATTTCTATTGATTTAGTTTGTATCGAAAATTTTTATTTTAAAGGGGAAGCGCGGGGAAATGACACCGGTTATAGTCACTAGGGGTACGTAGGAACGTCCCCTCGCAATATAAAGCAATTCTATTTTTTTCATTTTTTATCCAAAATACATGGGTTAAAACCCATCGATTTTGAATTTTCAAAACGTTTTCCCAAAGCTCTGGAATAGCACGCCTACGGTTTCTTAGGCCTATCCGAAGCCAAAAAGGCTGCCAAATCCGATTCTGTATAGTTTTTAAAGATCCGTCCACAAATAACGGCGCTACAATTTTTGAAAGTTCAAAATTGGCTCAAAATGAGCGCTAAAAATCGCAATTTTTTATATTCGAAAAATTAACGTCGCACCCTATACATATTATACATGTATCTTATGTAAAAAAGCCTTAGGATTCCGAATCCGTGTCGTTTGTAATGATTGGATCGAAAATAAGGGCGCTACGATTTTTTTTGTGAATCAAGGGGTACGTATTTCTATTGATTTAGTTTGTATCGAAAATTTTTATTTTAAAGGGGAAGCGCGGGGAAATGACACCGGTTATAGTCACTAGGGGTACGTAGGAACGTCCCCTCGCAATATAAAGCAATTCTATTTTTTTCATTTTTTATCCAAAATACATGGGTTAAAACCCATCGATTTTGAATTTTCAAAACGTTTTCCCAAAGCTCTGGAATAGCACGCCTACGGTTTCTTAGGCCTATCCGAAGCCAAAAGGCTGCCAAATCCGATTCTGAATAGTTTTTTAAAAATCCGTCCACAAATAACGGCGCTACAATTTTTGAAAGTTCAAAATTGGCTCAAAATGAGCGCTAAAATCGCAATTTTTATATTCGAAAATTAACGTCGCACCCTATACATATTATACATGTATCTTATGTAAAAAGCCTAGGATTCCGAATCCGTGTCGTTTGTAATGATTGGATCGAAAATAAGGGCGCTACGATTTTTTTTGTGAATCAAGGGGTACGTATTTCTATTGATTTAGTTTGTATCGAAAATTTTTATTTTAAAGGGGAAGCGCGGGGAAATGACACCGGTTATAGTCACTAGGGGTACGTAGGAACGTCCCCTCGCAATATAAAGCAATTCTATTTTTTTCATTTTTTATCCAAAATACATGGGTTAAAACCCATCGATTTTGAATTTTCAAAACGTTTTCCCAAAGCTCTGGAATAGCACGCCTACGGTTTCTTAGGCCTATCCGAAGCCAAAAAGGCTGCCAAATCCGATTCTGAATAGTTTTTAAAGATCCGTCCACAAATAACGGCGCTACAATTTTTTGAAAGTTCAAAATTGGCTCAAAATGAGCGCTAAAAATCGCAATTTTTATATTCGAAAATTAACGTCGCACCCTATACATATTATACATGTATCTTATGTAAAAAAGCCTTAGGATTCCGAATCCGTGTCGTTTGTAATGATTGGATCGAAAATAAGGGCGCTACGATTTTTTTTGTGAATCAAGGGGTACGTATTTCTATTGATTTAGTTTGTATCGAAAATTTTTATTTTAAAGGGGAAGCGCGGGGAAATGACACCGGTTATAGTCACTAGGGGTACGTAGGAACGTCCCCTCGCAATATAAAGCAATTCTATTTTTTTCATTTTTTATCCAAAATACATGGGTTAAAACCCATCGATTTTGAATTTTCAAAACGTTTTCCCAAAGCTCTGGAATAGCACGCCTACGGTTTCTTAGGCCTATCCGAAGCCAAAAAGGCTGCCAAATCCGATTCTGAATAGTTTTAAAGATCCGTCCACAAATAACGGCGCTACAATTTTTGAAAGTTCAAAATTGGCTCAAAATGAGCGCTAAAATCGCAATTTTTATATTCGAAAAAATTTAAAGTCGCACCCTATACATATTATACATGTATCTTATGTAAAAAGCCTAGGATTCCGAATCCGTGTCGTTTGTAATGATTGGATCGAAAATAAGGGCGCTACGATTTTTTTTGTGAATCAAGGGGTACGTATTTCTATTGATTTAGTTTGTATCGAAAATTTTTATTTTAAGGGGAAGCGCGGGGAAATGACACCGGTTATAGTCACTAGGGTACGTAGGAACGTCCCCTCGCAATATAAAGCAATTCTATTTTTTTCATTTTTTATCCAAAATACATGGGTTAAAACCCATCGATTTTGAATTTTCAAAACGTTTTCCCAAAGCTCTGGAATAGCACGCCTACGGTTTCTTAGGCCTATCCGAAGCCAAAAAAGGGTGCCAAATCCGATTCTGAATAGTTTTAAAGATCCGTCCACAAATAACGGCGCTACAATTTTTGAAAGTTCAAAATTGGCTCAAAATGAGCGCTAAAATCGCAATTTTTATATTCGAAAATTAACGTCGCACCCTATACATATTATACATGTATCTTATGTAAAAAGCCTAGGATTCCGAATCCGTGTCGTTTGTAATGATTGGATCGAAAATAAGGGCGCTACGATTTTTTTGTGAATCAAGGGTACGTATTTCTATTGATTTAGTTTGTATCGAAAATTTTTATTTTAAAGGGAAGCGCGGGGAAATGACACCGGTTATAGTCACTAGGGTACGTAGGAACGTCCCTCGCAATATAAAGCAATTCTATTTTTTCATTTTTATCCAAAATACATGGGTTAAAACCCATCGATTTTGAATTTTCAAAACGTTTTCCCAAAGCTCTGGAATAGCACGCCTACGGTTTCTTAGGCCTATCCGAAGCCAAAAGGCTGCCAAATCCGATTCTGAATAGTTTTAAAGATCCGTCCACAAATAACGGCGCTACAATTTTTTGAAAGTTCAAAATTGGCTCAAAATGAGCGCTAAAAATCGCAATTTTTTATATTCGAAAAATTAACGTCGCACCCTATACATATTATACATGTATCTTATGTAAAAAAGCCTTAGGATTCCGAATCCGTGTCGTTTGTAATGATTGGATCGAAAATAAGGGCGCTACGATTTTTTTTGTGAATCAAGGGGTACGTATTTCTATTGATTTAGTTTGTATCGAAAATTTTTATTTTAAAGGGGAAGCGCGGGGAAATGACACCGGTTATAGTCACTAGGGGTACGTAGGAACGTCCCCTCGCAATATAAAGCAATTCTATTTTTTTCATTTTTTATCCAAAATACATGGGTTAAAACCCATCGATTTTGAATTTTCAAAACGTTTTCCCAAAGCTCTGGAATAGCACGCCTACGGTTTCTTAGGCCTATCCGAAGCCAAAAGGCTGCCAAATCCGATTCTGAATAGTTTTAAAGATCCGTCCACAAATAACGGCGCTACAATTTTTTGAAAGTTCAAAATTGGCTCAAAATGAGCGCTAAAATCGCAATTTTTATATTCGAAAATTAACGTCGCACCCTATACATATTATACATGTATTTTATGTAAAAAGCCTTAGGATTCCGAATCCGTGTCGTTTGTAATGATTGGATCGAAAATAAGGGCGCTACGATTTTTTGTGAATCAAGGGTACGTATTTCTATTGATTTAGTTTGTATCGAAAATTTTTATTTTAAAGGGAAGCGCGGGGGAAAAGACACCGGTTATAGTCACTAGGGGTACGTAGGAACGTCCCCTCGCAATATAAAGCAATTCTATTTTTTTCATTTTTTATCCAAAATACATGGGTTAAAACCCATCGATTTTGAATTTTCAAAACGTTTTCCCAAAGCTCTGGAATAGCACGCCTACGGTTTCTTAGGCCTATCCGAAGCCAAAAAGGCTGCCAAATCCGATTCTGAATAGTTTTTAAAGATCCGTCCACAAATAACGGCGCTACAATTTTTTGAAAGTTCAAAATTGGCTCAAAATGAGCGCTAAAAATCGCAATTTTTTATATTCGAAAAATTAACGTCGCACCCTATACATATTATACATGTATTTTATGTAAAAAAGCCTTAGGATTCCGAATCCGTGTCGTTTGTAATAATTGGATCGAAAATAAGGGCGCTACGATTTTTTTTGTGAATCAAGGGGTACGTATTTCTATTGATTTAGTTTGTATCGAAAATTTTTATTTTAAAGGGGAAGCGCGGGGAAATGACACCGGTTATAGTCACTAGGGGTACGTAGGAACGTCCCCTCGCAATATAAAGCAATTCTATTTTTTTCATTTTTTATCCAAAATACATGGGTTAAAACCCATCGATTTTGAATTTTCAAAACGTTTTCCCAAAGCTCTGGAATAGCACGCCTACGGTTTCTTAGGCCTATCCGAAGCCAAAAGGCTGCCAAATCCGATTCTGAATAGTTTTAAAGATCCGTCCACAAATAACGGCGCTACAATTTTTGAAAGTTCAAAATTGGCTCAAAATGAGCGCTAAAATCGCAATTTTTATTTTCGAAAAATTAACGTCGCACCCTATACATATTATACATGTATCTTATGTAAAAAGCCTCAGGATTCCGAAAACCGTGTCGTTTGTAATGATTGGATCGAAAATAAGGGCGCTACGATTTTTTGTGAATCAAGGGTACGTATTTCTATTGATTTAGTTTGTATCGAAAATTTTTATTTTAGAGGAAGCGCGGGGGAAAAGACACCGGTTATAGTCACTAGGGGTACGTAGGAACGTCCCTCGCAATATAAAGCAATTCTATTTTTTCATTTTTATCCAAAATACATGGGTTAAAACCCATCGATTTTGAATTTTCAAAACGTTTTCCCAAAGCTCTGGAATAGCACGCCTACGGTTTCTTAGGCCTATCCGAAGCCAAAAGGCTGCCAAATCCGATTCTGAATAGTTTTAAAGATCCGTCCACAAATAACGGCGCTACAATTTTTGAAAGTTCAAAATTGGCTCAAAATGAGCGCTAAAATCGCAATTTTTATATTCGAAAAATTAACGTCGCACCCTATACATATTATACATGTATCTTATGTAAAAAGCCTAGGATTCCGAATCCGTGTCGTTTGTAATGATTGGATCGAAAATAAGGGCGCTACGATTTTTTGTGAATCAAGGGGTACGTATTTCTATTGATTTAGTTTGTATCGAAAATTTTTATTTTAGAGGGAAGCGCGGGAAATGACACCGGTTATAGTCACTAGGGGTACGTAGGAACGTCCCTCGCAATATAAAGCAATTCTATTTTTTCATTTTTGACCAAAATACATGGGTTTAAAACCCATCGATTTTGAATTTTCAAAACGTTTTCCCAAAGCTCTGGAATAGCACGCCTACGGTTTCTTAGGCCTATCCGAAGCAAAAGGTGCAAATCCGATTTGATAGTTTTAAAATCCGTCCACAAATAACGGCGCTACAATTTTTAAAGTTCAAAATTGAGTAAAAAGGGCTAAAATTCGCAATTTTTTCGAAAATTACGTCGCCCCTATACATATTTACATGTATCTTATGTAAAAAGCCTCAGATTCCGAATCCGTGTCGTTTGTAATGATTGGATCGAAAATAACGGCGCTACGATTTTTTGTGAATCAAGGGTACGTATTTCTATTGATTTAGTTTGTATCGAAAATTTTAATTTTAAGGGAAGCGCGGAAATGACACCGGTTATAGTACTAGGGGTACGTAGGAACGTCCCTCGCAATATAAAGCAATTCTATTTTTTCATTTTTACCAAAATACATGGGTTTAAAACCCATCGATTTTGAATTTTCAAAACGTTTTCAACTCAAAATATTTGAAGGACTTCTAACAAAAGTGCAACGACGCCGATTTTTTCCTTGTTTATTAAAGGCATTTTAATGTACTGTTAAAATTTCAGGACCGTAAATAGACACGGCGGGGTTTCGCGAATTTTTAAAATGCAGTATTGAATTATTTAAGAAATCGATGTTTCGAAATAAAAATATTTGAAGGACTTCTAACAAAAGTGAACGACGCCGATTTTTTTCCTTGTTTATTAAAGGCATTTTAATGTACTGTTAAAATTTCAGGACCGTAATTAGACACGGCGGGGTTTCGCGAATTTTTAAAATGCAGTATTGAATTATTTAAGAAATCGATGTTTCGAAATAAAAATATTTGAAGGACTTCTAACAAAAGTGCAACGACGCTGATTTTTTTCCTTGTTTATTAAAGGCATTTTAATGTACTGTTAAAATTTCAGGACCGTAATTAGACACGGCGGGGGTTTCGCGAATTTTTAAAATGCAGTATTGAATTATTTAAGAAATCGATGTTTCGAAATAAAAATATTTGAAGGACTTCTAACAAAAGTGCAACGACGCCGATTTTTTTTTCCTTTTTTATTAAAGGCATTTTAATGTACTGTTAAAATTTCAGGACCGTAATTAGACACGGCGGGGTTTCGCGAATTTTTAAAATGCAGTATTGAATTATTTAAGAAATCGATGTTTCGAAATAAAAATATTTGAAGGACTTCTAACAAAAGTGCAACGACGCCGATTTTTTCCTTGTTTATTAAAGGCATTTTAATGTACTGGTAAAATTTCAGGACCGTAATTAGACACGGCGGGGTTTCGCGAATTTTTAAAATGCAGTATTGAATTATTTAAGAAATCGATGTTTCGAAATAAAAATATTTGAAGGACTTCTAACAAAAGTGCAACGACGCCGATTTTTTCCTTGTTTATTAAAGGCATTTTAATGTACTGGTAAAATTTCAGGACCGTAATTAGACACGGCGGGGTTTCGCGAATTTTTAAAATGCAGTATTGAATTATTTAAGAAATCGATGTTTCGAAATAAAAATATTTGAAGGACTTCTAACAAAAGTGCAACGACGCTGATTTTTTCCTTGTTTATTAAAGGCATTTTAATGTACTGTTAAAATTTCAGGACCGTAATTAGACACGGCGGGGTTTCGCGAATTTTTAAAATGCAGTATTGAATTATTTAAGAAATCGATGTTTCGAAATAAAAATATTTGAAGGACTTCTAACAAAAGTGCAACGACGCTGATTTTTTCCTTGTTTATTAAAGGCATTTTAATGTACTGTTAAAATTTCAGGACCGTAATTAGACACGGCGGGGTTTCGCGAATTTTTAAAATGCAGTATTGAATTATTTAAGAAATCGATGTTTCGAAATAAAAATATTTGAAGGACTTCTAACAAAAGTGCAACGACGCTGATTTTTTCCTTGTTTATTAAAGGCATTTTAATGTACTGTTAAAATTTCAGGACCGTAATTAGACACGGCGGGAGTTTCGCGAATTTTTAAAATGCAGTATTGAATTATTTAAGAAATCGATGTTTCGAAATAAAAATATTTGAAGGACTTCTAACAAAAGTGTAACGACGCTGATTTTTTCCTTGTTTATTAAAGGCATTTTAATGTACTGTTAAAATTTCAGGACCGTAATTAGACACGGCGGGGTTTCGCGAATTTTTAAAATGCAGTATTGAATTATTTAAGAAATCGATGTTTCGAAATAAAAATATTTGAAGGACTTCTAACAAAAGTGTAACGACGCTGATTTTTTTCCTTGTTTATTAAAGGCATTTTAATGTACTGTTAAAATTTCAGGACCGTAATTAGACACGGCGGGAGTTTCAGAATTTTTAAAATGCAGTATTGAATTATTTAAGAAATCGATGTTTGAAATAAAAATATTTGAAGGACTTCTAACAAAAGTGTAACGACGCTGATTTTTTTCCTTGTTTATTAAAGGCATTTTAATGTACTGTTAAAATTTCAGGACCGTAATTAGACACGGCGGGGGTTTCGCGAATTTTTAAAATGCAGTATTGAATTATTTAAGAAATCGATGTTTCGAAATAAAAATATTTGAAGGACTTCTAACAAAAGTGTAACGACGCTGATTTTTTTCCTTGTTTATTAAAGGCATTTTAATGTACTGTTAAAATTTCAGGACCGTAATTAGACACGGCGAAGGTTTCGCGAATTTTTAAAATGCAGTATTGAATTATTTAAGAAATCGATGTTTCGAAATAAAAATATTTGAAGGACTTCTAACAAAAGTGTAACGACGCTGATTTTTTTCCTTGTTTATTAAAGGCATTTTAATGTACTGTTAAAATTTCAGGACCGTAATTAGACACGGCGGGGGTTTCGCGAATTTTTAAAATGCAGTATTGAATTATTTAAGAAATCGATGTTTCGAAATAAAAATATTTGAAGGACTTCTAACAAAAGTGTAACGACGCTGATTTTTTTCCTTGTTTATTAAAGGCATTTTAATGTACTGTTAAAATTTCAGGACCGTAATTAGACACGGCGAAGGTTTCGCGAATTTTTAAAATGCAGTATTGAATTATTTAAGAAATCGATGTTTCGAAATAAAAATATTTGAAGGACTTCTAACAAAAGTGCAACGACGCCGATTTTTTTCCTTGTTTATTAAAGGCATTTTAATGTACTGTTAAAATTTCAGGACCGTAATTAGACACGGCGGGAGTTTCGCGAATTTTTAAAATGCAGTATTGAATTATTTAAGAAATCGATGTTTCGAAATAAAAATATTTGAAGGACTTCTAACAAAAGTGTAACGACGCTGATTTTTTTCCTTGTTTATTAAAGGCATTTTAATGTACTGTTAAAATTTCAGGACCGTAATTAGACACGGCGGGGGTTTCGCGAATTTTTAAAATGCAGTATTGAATTATTTAAGAAATCGATGTTTCGAAATAAAAATATTTGAAGGACTTCTAACAAAAGTGTAACGACGCTGATTTTTTTCCTTGTTTATTAAAGGCATTTTAATGTACTGTTAAAATTTCAGGACCGTAATTAGACACGGCGGGGGTTTCGCGAATTTTTAAAATGCAGTATTGAATTATTTAAGAAATCGATGTTTCGAAATAAAAATATTTGAAGGACTTCTAACAAAAGTGTAACGACGCTGATTTTTTTCCTTGTTTATTAAAGGCATTTTAATGTACTGTTAAAATTTCAGGACCGTAATTAGACACGGCGGGAGTTTCGCGAATTTTTAAAATGCAGTATTGAATTATTTAAGAAATCGATGTTTCGAAATAAAAATATTTGAAGGACTTCTAACAAAAGTGTAACGACGCTGATTTTTTCCTTGTTTATTAAAGGCATTTTAATGTACTGTTAAAATTTCAGGACCGTAATTAGACACGGCGGGTGTTTCGCGAATTTTTAAAATGCAGTATTGAATTATTTAAGAAATCGATGTTTCGAAATAAAAATATTTGAAGGACTTCTAACAAAAGTGCAACGACGCCGATTTTTTTCCTTGTTTATTAAAGGCATTTTAATGTACTGTTAAAATTTCAGGACCGTAATTAGACACGGCGGGGTTTCGCGAATTTTTAAAATGCAGTATTGAATTATTTAAGAAATCGATGTTTCGAAATAAAAATATTTGAAGGACTTCTAACAAAAGTGCAACGACGCTGATTTTTTCCTTGTTTATTAAAGGCATTTTAATGTACTGTTAAAATTTCAGGACCGTAATTAGACACGGCGGGGGTTTCGCGAATTTTTAAAATGCAGTATTGAATTATTTAAGAAATCGATGTTTCGAAATAAAAATATTTGAAGGACTTCTAACAAAAGTGTAACGACGCTGATTTTTTCCTTGTTTATTAAAGGCATTTTAATGTACTGTTAAAATTTCAGGACCGTAATTAGACACGGCGGGGGTTTCGCGAATTTTTAAAATGCAGTATTGAATTATTTAAGAAATCGATGTTTCGAAATAAAAATATTTGAAGGACTTCTAACAAAAGTGCAACGACGCCGATTTTTTTCCTTGTTTATTAAAAGAAAGTAAATGCGGCAACGAAAATTGATATAATCGAGGCGACACGTAACAATTTAATTATAATCATTTCCTATCTTATAAAAAAACATTATTTTTGTAGTCGTTTTACAGGCTTGGACCATCCGCAATTTTACAACATAAACAGTAAATAAATCAAAATGCCACCAAAATAATAAAATTAAAAGAAATCAAAATATTGTTGCTTTTTTTCTAAATCGATTAATTAGTTTCTTATAATTATTATTGTAATGGCGATTCTTTTTTTAAAGTCACTTCTCCTACCTTTGTACCAATGGAGCCCTGTAGGCCGCTCGAGAAGGCCATCGATCTGCCAAGAACCTCAAAACGTACCAACCGACTTTAACACTTCCGAAGTATTTTCAAAAATTACATTTTCACTATTAAAAATCAACAAAATTAGGACGATATTTAAAGCGTACGAACAAATTATTTAAGGGATATTTTTTCTTATACTGGGAGGTCATTGAACGGTTTAAACACTACGATTATCAAAAACGCGCACTACCCGAAAGCGGCTAAAAAAACGACCGTCGACGGTGGAAGAGGCGGCCTAATGAGCAGAAAATTCCAGATGCAATCAAAGAAAACGATTTTAGATCGATTCTAATTTTTTATAAGCAATCCACACAAAAACATTAATCAGGAGCCAAATGAATTCTAAAAAACCGATGAGAATCAAAATTTTATTTAAATGTCTCAAGGCTTCATTAGGCTGATTAATAATAGATATTAAATGATAGGAGCTGTAACAAGAATTAAAGAAGCTCACCGTTGGAGGCTGTACATCTGGCGAGGGGTCCGTGGACCTGGTCCGAACAGCTTAGTTGCAACGTCGGGTCGTAAAGGGGTAGCCCCCAACCGACGAAGGTGAAAATTTGCCCACTCGATAAATCAAACAAAGGTATCGCGATCATTCGCAGCTGATTGCAATTTAAAAAAAAAATTACAACTACACTTTTTCCATAAATGTTACCATGTTAAAAAAGAAACACGATGGATTAATATTCACCTTCGTAGGGCTTCAATTCTAATTTTGCGAAGCTGTTATTTGGCACACATTTACTCGTTTCGACTTTACATACTGAACTGGCCAAATTTTTGCAACACAAAGCAAAGCGGACGTTGTGTAAGAACGTTTAGTCATATCAGTGACCCGAAAGGCGAGCCGATATCTAATCGGACCACCTTGTGTGAATAGTAATGTTATCACGTACAGTGGAAACTCGGTTATCCGAAATAATTAATGTTGCAGCTCATCCGGATAATTGAAAAAAAAAACAATTTTACCTTGTTAAGTATTTATTTACAAAAAAAACAAAACAAATACGTATTAATTATAAAATCAACAGTAAAAATACCAAAAGTATTATAAAATGTTTAGGTAAAATTAAAAGTAAATTGATCATTGTTAATTGTGGCGAAAGCGGAGTGTCATTCGAGCTCAAAGTGGCACATTCCGATCTCGGAAAATGAAGCGCGCCGCCCGCGTCGCGCTTCATTTGCATCCCTCGCTCGGAAATGTGCCACTTTTCGCTCGAACGCGCACATCTTCGTATTAATTGGATTCGACTATATTAATAAAAAAATCCTTAAAATCCAGATTTTCTATTCGGAAAAGTTTTCGCTTGAAAGCGCATATATTCCTTAATAATTTAATTTGCCTATCTTATTCTTCTCTCTTACAAATAATATTAATTAAATCAAACTGAACTAAATGTACCACTTCTGGCTTTTCTTTTAATTAAAAATTACAATAGGGTATTTTTACCAAAAACCACATTTCTAATTTAGTAGGTACTTTTAAGCTAGACTAGACGGGAGACTTCATCGTACATGAAAAAAATACTTTAACTATTTCCGAATTTTGACTCTTATTTCCCCACCTTTTTTTTAACATACCCCACCCAAGTCATTCTAAAATTTTGATGCACCCCCTATGTAACAAAATTGAATTGATCCATAAATGAAGTCTAATTACAACACTGTCTACAAAATGTGCCTTAAAACTAATTTGTTTATCGTTTTTACAAAAATAAAAATTTCCCAAAAATATTTGGAGACCTTAATTTTGACATATAAACCTTCAACAATCTACAAAAGATCATATAAAAATCAACTAGTTGATTTTTAGTGGTCCACTTCAGAAAATTTGACTCATACAATTTTAATTAATCAAAAACGCGAATTATTAAACATTCGAAAGTACACCCGGAAATATTTTTATTAAGGAATAAAATATCTAAACCTTTTCAAAAAAAAAATAGATCTAATTTATTTGACTTTAAATTTTTTGAATTGAAGAATAAAATAATAATATAGGCAAATCCGATAAATACAAGGATGTGCGCATTCGAGCGAAAAGCGGCACATTTCCGAGCGAAGGATGCAAATGAAGCGCGACGCGGAGCGGCGCGCTTCATTTTCCCGAGTTTAAAAAAAACTTTGTTTTTCTTTTGCATTCAAAAATGAACCAATCAAAATCATTTATTATAAGTTAAAGTAGTTGAAAATCAATATAATTTAATAATACCTTATGATACAAAAAAAAAAGATTTTTAAGTTTCTTTTTACATTTCTGGACTTAGATCTAAAATTAAAGGTCCTTCCAGCTTTTCTTCGGTTTCAATCGAATTATCGGGTTGTAGATCATCTCTTTGGCTTAAAGTGGAGCTCATTCTATGTGATTCAAGCTAGATATTATTCTTCCTAAGTAGATCCTGTCGACGTTTTAAAGCTTGCTCTTTGTCGAGTCGAATTCTTTCCAATTGCTCCACTGTTATTTCAGGAAATGAAGCCTGCACAGGTGGTGATTGTCTTTTAAATATGTCATTGGCAGAATGATCGCTGTCAGAATCGTTTCCATTGCTAGCAAGCTCCTTGTTTACCGATTCGTCTGTTATCATATCCATTCAAATCCTTTTAAGATAAGTCTGCAGAAAAATAATTATTAAAAGTTTTACTTAATGACAAACCAAACGGGCACTGTTCACGATACATACTACATAGCATATATACTTACGGCAGGTTAAAAAAACACACAAAGAAATCTAATCACAAAACTTAAACCGGCTCAGCAAAAAGCAAATATAGAAGTTAGCGATAAATACAAAGTAAAAAGCCACAGATACATACAAAGTAAGTAAAAATGCACAAAAACCTGGTGAGTTGCATAAAACGATTGAAACAAACCAAGGATGTAAAATAGAATGGCAAAAGTCACTAACCTGAACGAGTTTCTTCGTACCTAATTTCTCCAGCTTCTCAGTGCAATCATCGAAACTCGTAATGCTGCATGGGTAGAGTTCTCTTTTCCGTTTGCCACGTACTTTGAACCACACATTTTGAAATATTTTTGACAATAGTTTAAGACCTCACGGGGTCTTCAGTCTATCGGAATTTAGAAGGATCTGTGGCTTTCGTATGACACGTTTTTTGCTAGGTTTGTCTGTGTCACCATTCTCGTTGGTATCACTTTCACCTGCATTGTCTGAGGGCACATTAGCTTCGGCTTCTTGTACTATATCTAAATCGCCATCGATTGAAGCTGTATCGATTTCCATATCAGACATTGTATTATGTGCAATAAAGGTTTGTATAAAGGTAATTTGAGATATACAGATCTACAGCCCGGTTGCGCACTAGACTAAGATAAATCGATTTCTATTCAAAATCTTGATTGTTTAATGTGTTATTACGATTATTACTAACTGTATTACCGTTTGTAGAGCAGTCTTTGCGTTTAGCATTCGCAAGTAAAACTCCACTAATCTTTTATTCAGTCTATCCGTTAAGGTTATTTGATGTGCCCTCTCTTGCGAGTTGCTATCAGGAATTGTTTCACTAACTATAAATGTTGTTATATCACTATTATTTAAACAATTATCACCATTTACACTTGGCATAATTAATATTAACACGATTAAGAACATATGATACAAAAACGTCAACCATGAATGCGCAAGACAAGTCAAGGGTGCCAACTCACATTTTAGAGGGACATTTGATAAATTCATATAACTGATTTTAAAAAAGAAGCATTTTTTAAAATAAACATTGCTATGTAATTAAATCGTTCTCACAAGTATCAATAACAATAACGCACTTTTCTTTACTTAACTCTCTTTGATAAGATTTTATGAACTGAAAGAGAGCTAAATTGTGTTCTTGTATTGAATTGTTTTATGAGCTTTAATGAAAAGCTAAACTGTGGATGAAGAATTTAATGTATAATTCTCTACATTAAGTTGTTTTATTGCTAATTACAAATTCGACAATGGTGTCTTCTTCGAAAGGTTATAAATTTTTCCCCACATTCATAACATTTCTTGCTTAGAGAATCAGGTATCCAATACTGTTTCAAATCAGTATCTGAATAAGCTTGTAAATTCTAAAATGAATAGGTTGTAATAGTATTTAGAATAATCAAACATTACTTACAGTGCTTTTTAAAGCAAGTAAATTACTAATACGTTTTAAAACATAGGGCAAACTTCAACCTTCGGTTGCATCCACTTTATAATAAGAATCGTTTCTATTTTCTGGTGGTTCCAATGTATATTCGATAGCCCAAACTGGGAGTGATTCTTGTGATATATTATCAACATTTTTCTCAGATGTGCTCGTAGGAGACTCATTGCTGTGTGATGTTTTATTTAACCTGAAAACTTAGAAAAGAATTGACTCACTGTTTGTTGCTTTTCTTCTGATTGTAAAGGGGCAAATTCTGTTAGCTTTGTTGGTGATTATAGGTTTTTGTTCATGTTTTCTATTATTATTTAAGATGTTTTTAAAGCAATAATATAATATAATAAAAACTTGGGAATTGTGCAGGCATTCCCACAACACTCTGCGCCGTTACGAACTCGGTCGCTGCGGCAACGACCTCTTCTTGTAACTCATATTCTCTTGCTTCTCTTTCCAAAATGCTAAGTACTGCTTTTAATTATCAATAATACAACAAAAATAAATTTTAATGAAAACCAATATTTTTATAACACTGTGTATATGTGTTTTCGTAAAATAAATAAATCGATAATTGTGTTTAAAATTATCAAGGCTCTTTTTAATCGGCTTTTGATATCAGGTGAATTGACTGTCGGGGTCAGCCGATAAGACATCTGTTTTCACATAACGTTACAATTGCTTTGTTTCGATTTTTAAATCATCCTTTAATAGTGTTTTCAAATTAAATTTTAAAATTTGTGTTTCGACCCTTAAACTAAAGTGAATTAACAATCTTAATTGTTTCATGTTTTTTTTTCCGGGTTAAAATTAAAATTTTTTTCAAAGTTTAAAAATGGCTATTAAAACTACGTAGTTTATCTAATTGATTTCTATTATTGGACTCATAATATCAATATTCTAATAGGTCTTAATTTACAATTTTCCAACTTTTTTTGGAATGTTGGATTAAAATAAGTCAGACCATACTGTCTTGAGATATGATCAATTCAATATTTTGAAAATAAATTATTTTTAAGAAACGGCTCATGATATTCACCTCATATTTTTACTAGTGCACGATATATTAATTAAGTATCGAATTTATAAGTTTAAAATAAATCCCTTAAAGAATAACAAAGGGGCGATTTTTTAAAGACTGTGTTTAATATTGAAAAACAGTAAAACTTAACATCTCCTGTTTAAAAACGATTGAGACTTTTTAATCAATTAATTCTAATTAATAGTATTTGTTATTATTATTGTATGTAGTCTCATATTTGTGCGTTTGAAATATTTTGTTTTATTTCGCATTAAAAAGTACGTTTTTAATTTTTTTTTCAAGAGTTATCGCCAAATTTTTTGCAAAATTCAAATTCGTCATTACAAACTATGTAATTTATGTCATCGAATTTCATTATTCGATTTTTAAAATTAGGATTCTATGAGGCCCAAATTTGAATTTACGAAAATCATTCTGGAAAATTCCATTTTGGTGTATATTTTAAAAAATTCATATTTTGAAAACTGTTGGAGATATTCGCCTGAAATTTTTACAAAAGGAAGATAAATTAATAATCTATCTAATTTAAAAGAATGAAGTAAAGCCTTTAAGGTATAACAGAAGTATGATTAATAAACGTTTGATTTAATATATAACAATAAAAAAAAACTGAAAAGCTTATGGATATGCTGTTAAAAACACGCTTGAGAATGTTTAAGCAATTAATTATTACTAATGTTATTAATTAATATTGTTGTATTTAGTTCTACATTCGTGCTTTTGATAATGTTCGTTTTAAGCAGGTTTTCAATTTTTTTTAAGGGTTGTTTCAAAGCTTTTGCTAAATCTACTACCTCAGCTAATAGCAACCTAAAATTGATTGTTATTTTTAATTCGAAATAGTTTTTTATTAGTGCCTTAAAAACCAGTTTTTTGTGTTTTTTTTCGGGTTAAAATCGAGATTTTTTCAAAATTCAAAAACGGCATATGAAACTACATAATTTATTGAATCGATTACCATTCTTCGATTTTCGAAAACGTAAAAATTCCAAAGTGCGTTTTTTTCAAAAACGTCCCAAAACATTCGATAAAAATTTAATTGCAACGGCAATAAAAGGTAAACGTCGAATTTTTACGAGTACTAGTACAATCGGCCAGCTGTGCGTTGTGTAGTTCTAATAATGTAATCGCCAATATTCCCACTATCACACTTGTTCTGGTCTACTTTCGCAAATTTGGAGTAATGCTTGCGCGTTAACTTTCCATTTAGTATTTCGCGGGCTTGTGTAGTGAATGGTTGTGCGAATTGTTGTTCGGCAGGAGCTTCGGGCTTTGTGAATATCTACTCCTAAGATAAGATTTTTGGTTTTTAATTTATTTTTGCTAAATCACAACTCTTGATTTTTGGATTTAATTATTTCACATTGAATTCTTCGATTTATGATAAGAGTAACTTTGTTAATCAAAATTAAGGGTTGTGCTTCTATGTTTATTGATATCCTTTGTGTTCCATCGTATTTTGATATGCTATTATATGATATATGTGTAATTCGAAAAGCGCAGCCTTCTACGGTGACCGAAGTCGCATCTCCGCTGGGGCCGTGCCATTGAAATGCGCACCCACGAGCTTTGTTAAGTCAACTTACTGCTTCGGGAAAACTTAATGCTTGGCTTTATGTCTCAATTAAACATTTGTAATTACGGCATTCGAGATTGTTACAGTGGATTAAATATTTATGAAGCGGGAACTTTGAAAATATCGGGTGCATAAAATTTCCAAGGCAAATTCAATACTGTTCTGGAGGACTTCTTATATAGAAAAACGATAATGCCTTTTACTATTTACAATAAATAAAGGCTTTAAGAAAATTGAACATGGGTTGGCTTTAAAACTGGAAGGCCTTTTTCTAACTTTGTTATTAAATGCAGTATTCAATTATTTTCTTCGGAAATATATTCTGGAGGACTTCTTATATAGAAAAACGATAATGCCTTTTACTATTTACAATAAATAAAGGCTTTAAGAAAATTGAACATGGGTTGGCTTTAAAACTGGAAGGCCTTTTTCTAACTTTGTTATTAAATGCAGTATTCAATTATTTTCTTCGGAAATATATTCTGGAGGACTTCTTATATAGAAAAACGATAATGCCTTTTACTATTTACAATAAATAAAGGCTTTAAGAAAATTGAACATGGGTTGGCTTTAAAACTGGAAGGCCTTTTTCTAACTTTGTTATTAAATGCAGTATTCAATTATTTTCTTCGGAAATATATTCTGGAGGACTTCTTATATAGAAAAACGATAATGCCTTTTACTATTTACAATAAATAAAGGCTTTAAGAAAATTGAACATGGGTTGGCTTTAAAACTGGAAGGCCTTTTTCTAACTTTGTTATTAAATGCAGTATTCAATTATTTTCTTCGGAAATATATTCTGGAGGACTTCTTATATAGAAAAACGATAATGCCTTTTACTATTTACAATAAATAAAGGCTTTAAGAAAATTGAACATGGGTTGGCTTTAAAACTGGAAGGCCTTTTTCTAACTTTGTTATTAAATGCAGTATTCAATTATTTTCTTCGGAAATATATTCTGGAGGACTTCTTATATAGAAAAACGATAATGCCTTTTACTATTTACAATAAATAAAGGCTTTAAGAAAATTGAACATGGGTTGGCTTTAAAACTGGAAGGCCTTTTTCTAACTTTGTTATTAAATGCAGTATTCAATTATTTTCTTCGGAAATATATTCTGGAGGACTTCTTATATAGAAAACGATAATGCCTTTTACTATTTACAATAAATAAAGGCTTTAAGAAAATTGAACATGGGTTGGCTTTAAAACTGGAAGGCCTTTTTCTAACTTTGTTATTAAATGCAGTATTCAATTATTTTCTTCAGAAATATATTCTGGAGGACTTCTTATATAGAAAAACGATAATGCCTTTTACTATTTACAATAAATAAAGGCTTTAAGAAAATTGAACATGGGTTGGCTTTAAAACTGGAAGGCCTTTTTCTAACTTTGTTATTAAATGCAGTATTCAATTATTTTCTTCAGAAATATATTCTGGAGGACTTCTTATATAGAAAAACGATAATGCCTTTTACTATTTACAATAAATAAAGGCTTTAAGAAAATTGAACATGGGTTGGTTTAAAACTGGAAGGCCTTTTTCTAACTTTGTTATTAAATGCAGTATTCAATTATTTTCTTCAGAAATATATTCTGGAGGACTTCTTATATAGAAAACGATAATGCCTTTTACTATTTACAATAAATAAAGGCTTTAAAAAAATTGAACATGGGTTGGCTTTAAAACTGGAAGGCCTTTTTCTAACTTTGTTATTAAATGCAGTATTCAATTATTTTCTTCAGAAATACATTCTGGAGGACTTCTTATATAGAAAAACGATAATGCACTTTACTATATACAATAAATAAAGGCTTTAAGAAATTTCAACATGGGTTGGCTTTAAAACTGGAAGGCCTTTTTCTAACTTTGTTATTAAATGCAGTATTCAATTATTTTCTTCAGAAATATATTCTGGAGGACTTCTTATATAGAAAACGATAATGCACTTTAGTATATACAATAAATAAAGGCTCTAAGAAATTTTAACATGGGTTGGCTTTAAAACTGGAAGGCCTTTTTCTAACTTTGTTATTAAATGCAGTATTCAATTATTTTCTTCAGAAATACATTCTGGAGGACTTCTTATATAGAAAACGATAATGCACTTTACTATATACAATAAATAAAGGCTTTAAGAAATTTCAACATGGGTTGGCTTTAAAACTGGAAGGCCTTTTTCTAACTTTGTTACTAAATGCAGTATTCAATTATTTTCTTCAGAAATATATTCTGGAGGACTTCTTATATAGAAAACGATAATGCACTTTACTATATACAATAAATAAAGGCTTTAAGAAATTTCAACATGGGTTGGCTTTAAAACTGGAAGGCCTTTTTCTAACTTTGTTATTAAATGCAGTATTCAATTATTTTCTTCAGAAATATATTCTGGAGGACTTCTTATATAGAAAAACGATAATGCACTTTACTATATACAATAAATAAAGGCTTTAAGAAATTTCAACATGGGTTGGCTTTAAAACTGGAAGGCCTTTTTCTAACTTTGTTATTAAATGCAGTATTCAATTATTTTCTTCAGAAATAATTCTGGAGGACTTCTTATATAGAAAACGATAATGCACTTTTACTATATACAATAAATAAAGGCTTTAAGAAATTTAACATGGGTTGGCTTTAAAACTGGAAGGCCTTTTTCTAACTTTGTTATTAAATGCAGTATTCAATTATTTTCTTCAGAAATATATTCTGGAGGACTTCTTATATAGAAAGCGATAATGCACTTTACTATATACAATAAATAAAGGCTTTAAGAAATTTCAACATGGGTTGGCTTTAAAACTGGAAGGCCTTTTTCTAACTTTGTTATTAAATGCAGTATTCAATTATTTTCTTCAGAAATACATTCTGGAGGACTTCTTATATAGAAAACGATAATGCACTTTTACTATATACAATAAATAAAGGCTTTAAGAAATTTCAACATGGGTTGGCTTTAAAACTGGAAGGCCTTTTTCTAACTTTGTTATTAAATGCAGTATTCAATTATTTTCTTCAGAAATATATTCTGGAGGACTTCTTATATAGAAAAACGATAATGCCTTTTACTATTTACAATAAATAAAGGCTTTAAGAAAATTGAACATGGGTTGGCTTTAAAACTGGAAGGCCTTTTTCTAACTTTGTTATTAAATGCAGTATTCAATTATTTTCTTCAGAAATATATTCTGGAGGACTTCTTATATAGAAAAACGATAAT